>PVLA01000473.1:91476-549077 GCA_004027455.1 Hydrochoerus hydrochaeris | reverse complement strand
AGAGTACTACTGTGCCTACTGGGGTTGTGAAATGGTTGCAACAGGATGGCAACCCTCCTTCCCCGATAAACACCTTAAATTAGAGTGGGGGCCATCAGGTTGCCGCCCACTCAGTTACTGGGAAGGAGGAAGAGAAGATTGTGAGTATCTAGACCTCACCATCACCACTCCTGATGAAGCTGGCTGGCTGATAGGACGCTGGGGATTTCGATATCACGAGCATGGCCCAGACAGGGGTGGCCTTATTCTCATAAAAAAGGCTCCTTTACCAACCCCAAGTGTGGTCATAGGCCCAAATCCTGCCCTAAGGAAAATCAATACTGATGTCCAAACCCCCCCTCATATCTCTAATTCCTATACCTTCCCATCCACTTAAACTACCATATACCAATCAGGTGTTGCACCCACCCCCCTATGTCCAAATTCTAACCTGTTTAACTTGATTGAAGGGGCATACACCACCTTAAACCATACACAGCCTAATTTAACTCAATCTTGTTGGTTATGTCTAAGTGCCCCTCCCCCATACTACGAAGGAAAAGCCCTCAATGCATCCTTCAGTATTTTCCCTGACTCAAGCCAATGTTTATGGTCCCAAGTTCATAAATTGACCCTCCCTGATGTCTCAGGACAAGGAACTTGCCTTGGTCATCCCAGTAACTGGCCCAGCAAACATAAGCCTCTATGTGCCTGGTTTCACCGATCATTCGACAAGGGTAAATATATCATTCCACCTCCCAGGACCTTCTGGGCTTGTAATACAGGCCTCACTCCCTGCGTAGCAACTGATGTTTTCAGTACGTCAGCCGACTATTGTATCCTTGTGAATATTTTCCCTCGCATTATGTACCATCCTGGATATTACCTTTTCCAGGCTTCCCAAACAGATTATAGGTCTAAACGGGAACCAATGTCATTGACCTTAGCTATACTCCTGGGGATGGGAGTTACAGCAGGTATAGGAACAGGAACCTCAGCATTAGTCTTGGGACAACAACACCTACATCAATTACAAACAGCTATAGACCAAGATTTAAAGGAAATAGACTTCCATAACCGCTCTACAGGAGTCCCTTACCTCCTTATCTAAAGTGGTTTTACAAAACAGACGAGGGTTAGATCTTTTGTTTTTAAAGGAAGGAGGACTATGTGTTGCCCTCAAGGAAGAATGCTGCTTCTATGCTGACCATTCAGGTGTCATTAAGGATTCCATGACTAAATTAAAAGACCACCTAAATAGCAGAGAAAGAGCCTACCTCAGAGAAACCTCCCTCTCTTCTATGTGGGGAGGCCTTTTTCCTTACATTGCCCCCTTATTAGGCCCACTAGCCGCTTTACTGTTATTCCTAACTATTGGCCCCTGCATTTTCCAAAGGATCATGACACTCCTTAAAAATAGGCTCGACGCATTCATGGCCAAGCCCATGCAGGTACATTATCATCAATTGGAGATGGCAGATCAACAAACTTGGAGGGAAACAACCCCTACAAATGGCCCATGTAATGATGTGTGAGCCAACTGCCCTGAGATACTGGACAGGCAGCCAGAGACGGGCAACTGGGACACATATGTTACGCCACCGGCCACCTAAGACAGGCACAGGACCAATTGCTGTCCTGCAGGCCCATGACGGGTAAGGCCTGGTTGGGTTAATATGAAGAGTCCTTGACCCAAGACAGGTGCTGTCCTCACAGGGCCTGCCATACTCTTATAAAGTGATAAGGGAGGAGATGTAGGGAGCAGCATGATAGCTTCGTGGCTGCCACTCCATCTCTCCCTCCTGTGGGCGTCCAGTGTGTCGGCCTACATTTCCCAGGATCCTCTCACCCCACCCAGGAAATGACAGTGACCCATCCGTAACTTCCCACCCCCGCTTCTTTATAAGCCAGGAACATTTTTCAATAAACGAGGTTTGATTGGGAAACTTCAACTTGCCTCCGTCTCTCTCTCTTCACCCTGCCCCCGCCCCGTTTTCCTTCCTCTAGGGGAAAACTCACGAATTGGTCCGCAGGCCGGATCAGGTGACAAGATCCTGCGCTCCTCCAATGAAAATGGCCAAATTTATATCAGGGAAGCTAGCCATGATGAGTTCCTCCAGGGAAACCGATGGCACCAAACAACACTTAGGAGAACCCATAGTGCCACGCTATTCTTCTCTAAGTCTCCTTTTATGTGGTAATTTTCATCAGGTGAGCCATCTACACTCAGCTCCATGATAATTTAATTCAGTTGTGTTAAGTTGGCCACCAGTTTTTAATACATAACAATCCACCCAACTTGATAACCATATACATTTCCTTAAATTATAGTCTTTGGTGGCAGATTTATGAAAGTTACATATCTTGGTCTATCCAGATTTACATTAGTACAATAATTACATGCATATAATTCTTATTGCATTCATTCCTGCACCAAAAGCAAAATATTAAAAAGATTATCTAAATTCAAGATTAAGAAAAATACATTGATTAATTAAACTGGTTACAAACAGATATATAAAAACAACATTAAATCAAATTAAAATAACTATTACAATCACTGTTCTCAGTTTCCTTTAAATTTTAACATTGCATGGCAAGACTAAAATATAAGGATTTTCCTGCAATTCAAATATACTCTTTCCTTCAGACAAAAGTCTTCAGTTTATTTTTCCATCATCCTGTTCTTCTAAACAACAATATTTTCCTGTTTTCATCTTTGCAACTCATACTTCCACTGGAGGCTTCCATCTGACCAAATGCTTCAAATTACTCTACTGGCTCTTTGTTCTAAATTTCCAATATAGATCAGGTCAAAAGTGCTCAGAAGTAACCATGCTACTATCCCAACTGTAGACTGCACTGAAATTTTTCTGCTACCTGAGTAATGTACCAGATTCTGTCTTGGTTACTTTTCTCTCATTGTTGAGACAAAATAGCTGATGCCCAAAATGAAGGAAGAAAAGGCTTATTTGGCTTACACTTTTTGGAGGTTTTAGTCCATACTCGGCTCCAAGGTAGTGTGGCCTGGCTAAGGGACAGCTGGTCATGGCAGCTGCGAGCAACAAGAGCAAGAAGAACAAAAAAAGAGAAAAGCATGCTTCCTTTCCTCCCTTATATTGTATGTCAGCTACCCCTCCCTGGGTGAGTGCAGCACTCACACCACCAATCCCAGTGCTGGAAAATGAGCCAATCACGAATGCTAGGTTCAGCCACCTCCATGGCTGCATGAGGCTTGGGGGTCATCCAATCATAAACCACAACAGTCTTATAGGAATACATAAATGACAATGAATCATTCTGTGATAGTTGAGGGAAAACAGGATACTTGTGATAGTATCAGTATCAATTAATAATAAAAAATATAGGATTCTCTTAAATTTTTAAGTTTACCCACTGGGTAAAAACAGCTGTTTTACTCTTGATATTCCTCATGGCTATGTTCTTGCAGCTTAAAAAAATCATATTCAAGACCAATGGAAAAGATAGATATCCTGAAATAAGTATTGCAGAATAGATTACTAAACTTTTCTTGGCAAAAATGTTGATTTTCAGTTTGCTCTCTTAAAGAAAACTTATACTTAACATATGACTATTTGGGGTCTTATAGTACAGATATAAATTTAAACTATTTTCTATTCCCAAATGTTTCAAGGTTAGCCTATTAGTAATAATGAGAGTTCAATGGTTGTATAAACCTCTTCTCTAAATTCAGACTCTCCTCCTCTGGGGAAACTTTAATTAGATTTTAGTAAGGATGGTGAGTTAAATATTATCATTAAGAGAGCTTTTATTCTGTATATAATTATGTGTCAGGGTAATAAGATATGTTTTAGGTATTCCAAATATAGATAATAGAGAGGAGAGGCAAATTCAAGTCAACTGATACCAATATTGATGGATTTTTATTTACAGGTTGGAAAATACATTTTTCATTGTTTACATATTTCATAATTATCACCAGATAATTATGCCTTAATCAGAATGGATTAAGTAATTCCTTGAATTAAAATGAAATGCATATTTGGCATGCCACAGTGAAAGTAATATCTTTCTTTTCTTCCTCTCTCCCTCCCTTTCTTCCTTTCCACCCTTCTTTTTTTTTTTATAGATTTCTTAAAGATCGCCTCAGCATTCCAATCTGTAAACTACTTAGCACTCAGCAACCTCTGGTACGGCAAACTTTGCCAATGTTGTTTAGTGGATCATTCAGCACCTCAGGAATGTATGTTAGTGTTAAGAAGGTAAAGGTGAAATTACTGGTTTGGGAATAAAACAGTTCCGTCACTTTCCCCTGCCTTCTTCTGCAGCTTTTAATAAAGAGATTGTAAACTCTTTCTCTGCATCCTGGGAAAGGACCTGGTCTGCCTGACTTGAGAGTTTATGCCTGCAATATTAAGATTATTCAGTCAGAAAATTAATGACAGAGACATGTCTGAAATCAAAAGTGCTGTTTCTTTGAGTGAAAAGAGTTCAGATACTTCTTTAACAGTGAAAAAAATTTTGGCTTCATTTTGATTAATGATGCATTACATATTAAATCTGTGTTTTAGGTACCTGATGTTTTATGAAAAATTGCAATTGATATTACAGATTTTAAACCATGTTCTTCATTTATTTTTAGAAAACTTTATTTTTAAAGTTGTACAATACCAAGACATTTAAATTTGTCTTAGTCACACTTTAAATTTCCAACTTTTAGATAGACATTCTTAATTCTACTGAAATTATTCTGTCTAAAATGAAACTGAAAACACAGAAAGAAAATAAATGGATTGTTTGCATAAGCTTGGGCACACTTAATGTACAATACACTTACTGGAGATAACTAAATTGATTCAAAGGTCACTTAAAATGAGTCGTGTGTGTAGTTCACACAAAGTAGATGGTGACAAAGACTTAGTCTAGGTAAGAAGGTTATGCTTAGTGTCAGATATATAATGGCAACTTTCTAAATCCTTGTATATATCTTTATTTGTAAAGAATATCGAGCAGGTGGTGAAAATGACTCTTTCCTTCTTTCTTTTATTAATGACTGAAGGAAAAAGCATAACACGGTGTGAACATAAAGGGATTGGCCTCACTGTTGTCTGTTTTTATTGGATGAAGCAAAAAAGACACTTAAAATTGAGTATTTTCTATCCCTTTAGGGTTGTCTGTCAATATTTTTTATGTGTTTTTGCCTTTGTTAAAATCTAGGGAAATTAAGATAAACCAAGCTGGTAAAGAAAGGTTTTGGTTATGATTGGTTTTGTGCTATGTATGAATCAAACTGCATTGAAGCAAGTTTCAACTATTTCAAGGAAGAATAGACACAATAAGAAATAGAGACTCAATCTGTTCTATTTCTCTAACCATGATAATAAGTTTGAGATATATAACTTTTTGTGATTTAAAAAATAATTGCAATTTCTACCATTATGTCATTTCATTTATGGCTGCTCTAGTATACCAGAGAGAGGGATATGATATCTTGTTTAAAAAATAGCATAATTAACATAAATTGAAAATTCCTTTTAATCTTTCACTGTTGGATTTTCTTCTAGAGTCTCTACCATCTCTTTCTTTGAATATCGTAATAGCTTCATAGGTGATCTTCCTGGTCCCAGTCATGAGATTCTCTAGTCCACTATCTTTAAAACATCTGGAATGATTTTTAAATGAAAGTCAGATCACATCAAACTTTTGCTCAAAGCCTTTCAGCTGTTTTAATTACAATTAAACATATATGCATGTCTTTCCATGGCCTCCAAAGCTCTGTATATCCTGGTTTCCGAGAAGTTCTCCTACTCTCCTGTGATCCCCCGCTCCTAGGCTCAGGCACATGGTCATTTGAGTGAGCCTACAAAGTGCCAACCTCTTCCTCATTTAACCCCACTGTTCTACAGGAAGCAACTCCTTTCTTCTGATTTAGCTTCTTTCAAGTGAACGTAGATTGTATAGTAACAGTAAACTCCAACAGGGTATAACAAAGAGATGTTCTTTAATCCAATTGTAATTATTATATCAGAAAGCCTAGGAAGCCGTTCCAAAAATTATTTTGTCCTTTCAAAATAAAATTATTGCAGTCATTTTGAGTTTTATGCCTTTTCAGCATTTAAAAGTTTATTTTATGGTAGGAACATTATTTGAAGTTTTTGAATTTATTGCTATTTTTATCATTTTTATATGTCTACCTCAGAAAGACTTTGAATTAGCTTTTAGAAATTAAGTCCATTAGAATTTCAGAAAATGTGCTAAGTATAGAGACTTTATCTTTTCTTTCATTAACAATTATGAGTGTTGGCATGGCACCATGATACAGTAATTATCACCATGGACTGAAAAGATTGAAATCTATCTATCTATCAATCATCTATCAATAAACTTTACTTTTAGCATCAAGTAAACAACAATAAACATCAAGTTTTCAGATCAATATATATATATATATATATGGAGAAAAAATTCATTTCAACTGTCCTCTGCATCAAAATTTAATGCCTCTGTGTATGTTTTAGTTTTCCATGGCCATCTGTAAAAGGCTGTTATCTGTTGGTGCCAATCTCTTGAGAAGATCAGGCAGTTCATTTGATAGCATCTGTGAAATGTTCTGAACATCAGCACAGGATGCTCTACAAACACAGTGTATTATTATAATCATCATCTCTATCACTTCTGCACCTAGTAGAGCATGCTATTTGCCATCCATCGCACATTGATGTTGTAGGGATTAATGAGATAATATCTAGAAGGTACTTAAAGCTTTTTTGAATCAGGAGAATAAGTACAAGGGACTCTGATTATTATTAACTCAATACATTATGTTGCCTCTTTAGTCTCTGTTTTCATCAAGAATAGATATAAATGATTGACCAAATTGATACTGAGAGAAGCAGTAATTTAAAATAAAGTTGTTTTGGAATCTTAAGGTGTGTATTGTGTATTTGAAGTGCCATTTAAATCTAGTCTCTTAAACAAATACGTTTCCATTTGAACATATATTGTTTATGCTTAACACAAAGAGATGTGATTAGAAATCTGAGATTTTGGCTTACGGAGCTGGGTGTTGAATCATATATTCTATTAGAAAAAATTAAAAAGAAGTATAAAGTCATTTAGTTGGCTTATGATTAGACTTTTTTTAAAAATGGCTTTACTAAGGATTTCACTAAATCTAAAGATACTTTGGCAATAAAAACATGGACTGATATAACCTTTTCCCTTTAACTGAATATTTAGAGGAACCTGAATTTTGTTTTTTTTAAAAAAATTAATTAAATATATTTTAGGTATACACAATGATCACATTCGTTATAGGGAATCTGCACCTGTACCTCATATATATTGATTCTTTCTTTCCCATTTCTCTACCCTCCCTTCAATTCCTCTTCCCTTCCTTATTTATCAAAGCTTAGTTTCATTTTTTTCCTTCTTTATTCATTTCTTTTCTATTCCCTTTTGTTCTTTCTCCCTTCCCTGTTCCTAGTTCCCCTTCTCATTTGAACATTCTTCCTATTTCACAATATCCATTATACAGTTTGGTCCTCATCTTACATTTTCTATTTCTTACACCAGAGACACAATGCAATATTTACCCAAGTGTGTCCCATTTATTTCACTTAAGAGTTTGATCTTAAGGCACATTCCTTTACTGAGACATGTCTGACATTTATCCTGCTTTAATTAATCAGAAAAAGGTTGTAAGAAATATTAACATCAATGAATAACAAATAAAATTATGTATGATGAAAAGTTGGAATTATATATTTGGTATTTACACACCATGGAGCTCTACTATCATAAAAAAATAAACCTGAATCATTTGTAGGAAAATGGATATACCTTGAGACCATAATAATGGTAAGTCACATAAGCTAGACACACAAGCTTAAATACCATATAGCTTTTCTCATATAAAAAACCCATAGTATAAATAAAGAGCAAAGTAGAAAGTAATAGGAAAGAAGGACAAAGTATTTTTCAAAATAGGAAGGTATAGAGTGAGGGAGAGAGGAGGAAGGGGAAGGGAAAGGGATGAATAAATGAATTCAGGTGTGTATGAATATGTACCAGCTCTACATAAGGAATGTAGTCATTACACATTATAAATATGAACATAAAGAAAAGGATCAAGAAATGGGTAGAAGGGGGAAGAAAGGAAGAAATGTGGATAAAAAGAATTAATATGTATTATCAACATGTGTTACCAGTACGTTACCAACATGTACAAAATGTGTTACTACATGTAACACATGTAACACTACATGTGTTATCATGTAAAACATGTGTTATAAACATGTTCAAATTCTCTAAAAGGAATGCAATCATTATATACTACAAACATTGACTAATTAATAAAAAATTAAACAAATACATTTAATCTTGCATTTTGAGCAATCTATATGATCAATTCTTCAATATGTTAGTGCCAGCGTTCCCTAGTATTTACCTCTTTGTCTTTCTTTTTAGCTCTTGGTTCCTCTTTTGATCTATCCTTCCATCTCTTCACTCATCCAATTCATATTAAGGTTCTCAAAAGGCACAGAACCAAAGGTATAGATGGATGGATGGGTGGATGTATGGATAGATAGATAGATAGATTTAATATCATGACTTTACTCAGATAATTATGGAGGCTGGGAAATCTATGATCTGCCATCATCAAGCTGAAGACCCATACAAGCTGGTGGTATATTTTTAGTCAGAATCTGAAAGCCTGGTAACTATGGGAGCTGATGATATAAACACAGCCCAAAAGCTAAAGAAACCAACATTCCAACTCAAAGAGGCAGGCAGAAAAAGCATAATGCTCCTTTCCTCAGTTTTTTTTTTTGTTTTATTTAGGTCCTTGATGGATTTTATAAGGACTATCTGAGCTGCAAAGAGCATTCTGCATTGTTCTAGCCACCAATTCAGATGCTAATCTTATCCATGAACAATCTCACAGGCACACCTGGTTTAATATGGGTAGCTTGTGACCCAAATTGACACAACATTAACCATCACACCATTCCCTTAATCATCTATTTCCCTCTTTGCTTTTCATCTATCTGTAAGTATTTTTATGGAAATTAAGACTAACTTCAGGACTGCACAGTTGTTAGTAAATTAAGCTTTGCAGACAGAAAGCTTTTTTCATAGAGCCTCCCCTTATTTGCTCGGTGTGCCTCATCAATTATTTTGGGGTATTGTGCCTTTGTCTCTCCATCAGTAAAAAAGAATGACCATAGTTCAATGTTCATGGGGTTGTTGTGATGCTTAACTTGAAAATGAAGCTATTACTGAGGTATCTAAAACAAGCTTTACCATAGATTAAGCACTCAGTAATGTTACCTGTTAATAGTAGTGGTAAATATTTTTTTCTAATTCCTTTAAACCTAGTCTTCTCTGTAATTTCTATATAATGTTTACTGTTTATTCATTCATTCAGCAACAATTACTAGATATCAACTACTATTTATTCATGGATCATTACTTTGAATAGGTTCTTTGAAAAGAGCAATGGATTTAAATTCAGATGACTGGGCATTTAGTCCAACTGTACTGCCTATATTTTTAGCATGTCAAAAATGTCATTTGTATTAAGCCTATTTCTCATCTACAAAATAAGAACAAGACCATTTTCTCCTCCTTGCCTCACTGTTGGGAGGGTCAAACACTGCATCAGACATAGAACATCCTGTAAATTGTAAAAATCTGTGGAAACATGTCTGTTCTCCACACTCTTGCTTTCTCCTTGGGAGTGGAATTTCTCATTGTATTAGGTTGTCATCACTGTAACGAGACACCTGAGAAATGTTACCTATGAAGAACAGAAGGTTTACTCAGCTTACAGTTTTGGAGATTTGTAGTCCATAATATGTAGCTCAGGCTTTGTGCTTCTTGACTGCAGCACTTATAGCATAGATAGCAATGGTAGCAATGTACATGTGCATTGATACCTTGAATGATATCTTGAAACAGGGTGGAAGAGGATGGAGAAGACATACATTTCTATATAGATCTGAATGTAAGAACAACCAAGGACTCCCCAGACAACTCTCTTCCGAGAGAACACCCCACAATGACCTAGGAACCTTCCAAGAAGCCCACTTTCTAAAGGTCCACAGCACTTCCTGAGGATCAAGCTTTTAATAATAATGAATCCTGGGAGGGGGGTCAGCCAGATCACACTCAAAACATATCGCTCAGTTTTATGCTTTACTTGTGGTAAAAACCTGTCAATTCATCTGCAGAAGACTGTATGAAAATCATCATTGATACTTCCATTATACTCCAAATTTACACTATTCTATCCAACAGTTTAAACATAATTTCCTGACTCAATCCATTTGCTGTCAACCCACTTCTAGTTTTGTAAAAAAATCCCAATGTGATTCAACAAAAGAATCAAAGACATTATTCTCCTACTTGAATAATTTCTATGATTCATAATCAAAGCTTATGTATTATATAGTGGTTAACAGTTTCAGGTTATAGAATTACCTAGGAATATTGTCCCACTTATTATCTGCATTCCAAGAAAGAAGAAAAATTACACAATGATGCCTATGCTTTCTCTCTCTGTGAGGTAACTTATTCTTCACCCATTTCACCCTTTGTCCTTATAATCTACTCATAATTAAAAGACACATTATCTATGAAGCCATTTTCTTCTTCAGCAACTGAGCATGCTTTCATGTCCTCAAATATTCATTACAGTCTTTCTAAAAAACTGTGCTGTATCGTACTTTGCATCACAGTTATATGCAACTGGATTTGATGTAATTATCATTGATTAGATTGTGTATATTCATCTCTTTGAAGAAAGTCCTAGTGTCATATAAAGAGTAAGAACAATATTTTTGGAACTAAGTTGGGCTGTAAGAAAGTATGCTGATAGTTACTGAAACAAACCTAAGTATGTTACATGACTCAGGGGGATACATACTCTGAAAGACAAATTCTAAATGCTCTTTCTCTATGTCCATCCAAAAGCATCATGCATTTTTCAATGCAACCCCTTTCTGTTATCACTAATGCTATAGTTGTTCTCTTTCTTTTTTTTTAATGTTTTGACAACTCTGAATGTTTTGAATTTTGGTACCCTTGATAAATAAATATTCACAAATTCTGCTTTAGTCACTGTACTACAATTCAAAAATCATATGTAAAAAAGTCGTAAGTTCCGGATAAGGTTATGTCTGATCTTACCATTGACTCACTTTGCGTATTTTAGTAATATCCACATTTATAACTCAGTTTCTTTTCCTATAAATCTGGAATATTACTTGTTCTACCTACCACGCAAACTAGTTTGGATCTACCAGTGCGCACGAAAACATTTTCATTTAAACCACTCAAGCTGATCTATCACTTCCTCTTAGAGCAATTCTTTCTCTGTCAGATGCTTAGCTGTAATTAATCCATTGTGTAGACTAAGTTAAAAATTCTCCATTTTGGTGAAAGTTACTGAGTATTGGCTCTATGTGAAACTTAACTACATAACTTCCTGTCTTCTAATTTAGGGAAGTTGAGCTGAATAAGATAAGATTCGTGGTCTGTAGAAACTCATAGAACATAAGGGAGACAGACACAACAAGTATAAAGCCTAAATTTCTCCCAAATCTTTCAAGATTATTGTACTTTAGTATTCTACTCAATTTTACATTGTATTTCATCTTCAGTGGCAGATTTGAAGTTTTTCAGTTATTAAATAATACCAATCTATGGTGCAAAATATAAAATATTAAGTATGTTCTCTAGTCTTCATTATTGGTTAGCATAAAATTAGCATTCTCTGTCTCATCTTTAAAATATAGTGTTCTCTATTCTCCTTTCTAGGGTCCTCCATCTTGACCTTGCCCTGTCATGGATGTTCTATTCTTAAATCTGTGTCTCTAGTCAAGACCTATCTTTTGTGTTCAACTCAACCATTCAACTCAACCATTTTTCAACTCAACCATTCAACTCAGACTGGGTATTTTAAGTTGGATTACATATTAAGGGGATCTAAAGTGAACATGTGGCCTCCCCTCCACTTTTTTGCTTCAGATTTCCCTACCTGGAAATCTACTCTCCCCCAAGATTCTGCCTACCTGTAATTGTACTTGATTGTTCCAAAGGGAAATCCAGGACTCCTCCTACTCACTCCTTCCTTCCTCATTTCCAATGGTCAATTTTATTCTTTCCCCTATGGATATTATTAATTGCTATTAACCAAAGAATTAAATGAATTATTTTTTAGTCCTCAAATCCAAACTTTTTAGTTTTCATTTTCTTTAGAGAATCATAACAACATTAGAATTAGGTGATTATTTTCTTGATAGGTCTAAGGGGTTAGTAGTGGATTTGAGATATATCTAGTGGTTGTAACAGTCTCACTAAATTATATACTAAAGTAAGGCAACTAACTATACAGCACATATAATTTTTCAGGTGATTATTTTTTTACATGTGTGTTAAAAGTTTGAAAAATTAATATATTTGGCTATTTTCCATGATGATGGAATTTTTGTAGTAAACCATACACTATCTTAACAAAGTGATGTGAGCATAATCAATAACTAGAATTTCACTGAGAAGTCAGGGCCAACATTTTAGATATTAGCTGTTTAATTAGTGTCTAACATATTGATGCTTTCTGAGGTAGGCAGACCTGTTGCCCGTTCACTAAGGGGCCCTCGCCATTTGCACCATCAAAGTCTGTCCTTCATTTACTGTCATGTTCATGTTTGATTCAGTGAGCGTCCGTGTAAAATTATGTTTCTAGAGCCAAACAAGACATCTTTAAAGGCTTCTTTAATTCCTCTTCTTGCAGAGTTTGACCAACTAAGTTATACAATTATTTCTGAAGATAAAATGTTTGAAATAATATCATTTGCATGTTTGCGATACACAAGGAATATGTTCACTGTGGGGTCTATTACATATACACATTGTATCTTAGTCCAGTCTAATTCCTTTTCCATTCCTCTCTAGCCTTCCCCTCTCTAGACCCCTTTCCATCTGCAGAAGGTCTTCCTGTCTGTTTCCTATCCTCTATCTTTTTTCTCTTTTAAATTGTTTATACATGGATTTTTCAAATAAGAGAAACCGTGTTATTTTTACCTTTCTGTGTTTGACTTATTTTGCTTATCCTTACAGTCTCAAAATGTTCCAGTCTACTTTGCTTAACCTTGTGGTCTACTTTCCTTCTTTATGGCGAAGTAATACTCAACTTTGTATCACTGCCACATTTTTGTTTTCCATTATTGATGGACATACAAGCTGTTTCCAAAATTTAGTTATTGTGAATTGTGCTTCTACAAACAGGGGTCTATCATACAACTGTAATATGGTATCTTCAATTTAAAGATAAAATGTTTAAAAAAAACAAGTTATATTTTAATTTTAATTTTAATTCCACTTTGGTAAAAAAAAGAAATGTTAATAAAGTAGACAAAAATTAATAACTTCATATTAGTTTTTCTGTGTACTTGGTCAGGGCTTGAGAGGCACACTTTGATCCCACTGTACTTTACCAATAGAACAATAATCTGAATACTTATAACAACTCTGAATAATTTGAATAACCCCCGTGTCTGATGAGCAATCCCATTTTATGTAGGTTTAGATATATTTGGGTGCTGGTGGTTGGTCTGTCCCCTCTTCTGCCCCACATGCCATCTGTAATACTGTCATAAGGAAAGCCTTGATTATGAAATGGTCTCCTTCACGCAGAAGAGTTTCACTTGTCAGTGCAAAGGGAATGAGGGAGAAGGAACTGTTGTTATTTTGACTGGAAATAAGATGACTCCCTGGGACCCGCAGCCTCTTATTTCATTATTTTTTCTGATTTATTGGAAAAACACTGTCAGTGTCCATTTGGGCTGGACTGCTGTGCTCAATATGAATTTAAACTAACGTAAATTCCCTTCTCCATCAGCTTCCCCCCCAATGTGTTGCATGTGAATTAGGTTGTGGTGGCCCTGAGCTTAGCAAGAGTGTTTCCTCCAGGATGCATAGATTCCAAGTGTGTCAAATGGAATGCCACATAATTCAAGAACATATTCCTTGAAACAGCTCTGGAGTGAATGGCAGGGTCTCCACAAAAGGAATAATGTGGGAACCACATTTTCCTGTCTACAGTCTCAACAAGGACTGCTGCCTCCTAGGATGAGCTTTGCTTGCCCATGGTGGTTGATTATCTAGATATTCAGTTTAGGAGTTGTCCGATTGTCCAGAGGTAAAACTGACAGAACCATCAAAAAACCCACTACAAATTGCACCAGTAATAGGGGCAACTTTTTACAGGTTGAAAAAACACTGCAAGGCTCATTTGTTCAGCTCCTACTATTCCTCCCCTGCTTTCCTGTCTTCCTACCCTCGCCAAATATCTATCATCTTTTTAGTTCTTGGCTGTAAAATATGGTTACGACATGAGTGATTTCAAGTAAAAATAACAGGGATTTGAGCAAAGGAAACTGACAAAAAAATACCCTGGGACGTGTTTGCTTGAAATATAAATTGGCTTTGTGGGCATTACCAGTTTTTTTTTTTCTGGTCTTGGGCTGTCATTTTGGCTTATTTTCACTGTTGTCACTGAGGATGGTAGCAGAAAAGCAACCAACTAAGAATGAATGGAGCAGAGAGTGAGAATGTCAAGGAAAGTCCCTGAGAACCAGAGCCAGCCCCACACAAAGGGTAGTATTTCCCTAGCTTCTCCATGCACACATGCAAATGCACACAGCCATACATAGCATGCATGCTCTACACTCTCAGTTTTCTTTCTTCAAATGTATAAAATGAGAAAACACAGCCAGAAAGTTTCCATGAATTCTCAACTGTGAACACAGAGAGGAAATCAAATTCTTTTTTCCCTACACACTCAAAGTCTGAGTTAAAAGAGATGGATGATATTTTGCTCTTCACCTAAGTATCATGAACTCCGCTTTTCTCCATTTTCCTCTTTTACCTGTTGGTCATCATTAGTGTGCTCTAGCTTTGGCTGCAGGGCAGAGTGATGCCAAACCTACCCCATTAATTAAGTAACAGATGGTGAAGTAAGGCTCACAAACCTGAGAAGCAAGAATCTCTCCTCTCTATTCTCTGAGATTTATGTACATCATCCAGAAGCCAGAGTTACTGAGAGATGATTGTGTACTAATCAGCTTTACAAATGGTTGCTCTTATGCTCTGTGTGTGTGTGTGTGTGTGTGTGTAGTTTGACGTTTAAACACCTGAGCAAAGAGCATTGACTGCATTTTCCAAAGTGCTTTTAAAAACATGTTCTAAATACAAGCTTTGTTTAACATTCCAGTGGTATTCCAATACTGGTGACTAGTGAACACTCTTGGTTCCCTAGTGTGCTTTTAAATTTCACTTAGTGCTTGAATTGGGAGTACCCGTTTAATATTTATAGAGACTCATAATGTGTTAAGAACCAAATGGGGCTGGTAGGAGTAAATGTTCAAGGTAGGCTTCATTTTGTTTTACCACTAGGAAGTAGGAGGGCAATGTATGCCTCAGAGGTCAGGAACAGACATCAGCAGGCATTTTGTAAGGACATTTGATCTCGGCTCACCAAAACCTGTTAGTGGTGGAATCCCCCCAAATCAGGTATCCTTCTCTACTTCTTAAAAATAGCTAGAATTTTAATGTTCAATTCTATTAATACACACATATATACCCATGTAATGACACTCAATCAAGACATGAGGAGCACGTATCATCCATAGTGCTTTCTAATGTTGCTTTCCGTTCAATCTGTCCCACTCATGTACCTAAGCACTTTCTCACTCTTATGAACTTTGTGCAATTGGAACCACTACATGTTTACTCATAGGTGAACAGCTTCTTTCATTCAGTTATGATCTGGCTTCATCCATGGTGTTCAGACAACTTAGATCTTTCTCATAACAACAAAAAATAATGTGATAATTCCTTTACACTGGTTCTTGTGAGTTCTACTTTTGTTCTGAAGTTTTTTTTTGTCTGTATAATTACTAATTCTCTTTATACAGTAACATAGTCCTAAATCTTCCTGAATTATAGATTATAGTTATTCATTGTTAATTGCAGAAAAGCTTCACTTTCAGGCTCCCCAAGTCACATGTTAAGTATGAATTTTACTGATTTCTGCACCTAGGTGAAATATTGAAGTGCTACCTATCACCTTTCCATTGGAAGCTCTCAGACACCTAGGAATACCCTTTTTGGGCAGGGGAGCTTCCTTACATTAGAGACTCTCTGTTTTATGAAATTATGGCAGGTAGAATTATGTAGGTCAGCACTGCATTTGTTCAATGTGGGGACTTCAGGTTGAAAGGTAACTTAAAAACATCTCTACTATTATGTAGAAGTTTCTTTTGGTTAAGTTGTATTCTTTCAGTACTCTTAAATCTAATATCCTTCCCATTACTTTTGACCTTTGACTATGCTGTCACAGCCATTTTGGGGTATGAACATGGTTGGATAGCTTTGTAATTTTTGTTTTAGCAGTTTTAGCAGTCTAAAATTGCTGAAGAAATGAAGTTGTAACTAGTTCTGTTTGTTTAGCAAGTATTCATGTATACTCCTTGAGAAACTTCTGATCTACCTTATGGATACCATGCAGACCTGCTCTCAGTCCTGTGGAATCGTCTGAATTCTGGAGCAAGGCTTTAACCATAATACTATAGAAAGAATCCATCATGCCTCACTGGGTATCACTGTTGTGGTGGCCAGTCAAGTAGCAAGATCTAATGTAATTTCCATGCATGTCTCAGAATGGTAGTCAAGACTCATGTTTATCTAGATGCACTATTCTTGTATTGGAAATTGTGTCTTCTATTTTCTTGGCTTTGTATTTCCATACATATCCTTGTTTAGGCTATTTGGAGTTACTCTAGGCTGAACTATCAAAATCAGTTCAACAGAAAAACCAGTATTGCATCTTTGGCATCAAGAGCATATAATTTTTAAGCACTGAAGGTAAGAAATTGAATGCAAAGGAGATAACGTTTGCGATACAAACTGTGAACACAGCTTTCCGTTCCCACCCCTTGGAATAAAGTGGCCTAGTTGCCAGAAAAGATGACAACATGTTTATCATGTAAACATTGCAACCTGTTCAAAAGCCTTTCAAGAATACAGAATGTGATCTGCAACCACAAGAAATCCTGGTCTCTAAATGTAATCTCGATTTTCTCCCTCACTCTCTCCTGTCCTTTTCAAGTTTCTCTCCTCTCCAATTTCTTCCCTCACCTTCCTTCCTTTCCTCTTCACTTATTTCTTTCAGTACTTGGATATATATATAGTGCATGCTATATACTATTCTAGCACCTGATGGGAACCATAGTAAATAAAATACTGACTTATATCTCAAGGGACCTGTGTTTCCTTTTCTTTCTCTTGCTGCTTCTTTCTGATTGTTTATATGCTGTGCCATTTAACTAAAACTAGAATGTCTTAGGAGCAATGAAGTGGGGCCACGTGATTTTACCTGCCAACCCAGGAAATGCCTGTATGGGAAATGATGTTGCTTTTATTTTCTCTGAGCCTGGACTGGGAACAAAGGACCATGGAAAACTTCTTGCTTATAATTGTATTTATTATTGACAAGAAATAGAGCAACTAGGTATATGCATTCACCCAGGCCGAGTGTATCATCAAAGCCCTTGTTAGCTGTTGATGAGACTTCCTGGATGTCTGCGATTATATTCTTAAAGCACTGGTAATACATTTTCCCAGGGGCAGCAATCACTATTTCTGAGCATGTCAGCTTAGAAGACTAATCAGATAACAGTTATGAGATACTGAAGCTGCCTAGTCCTCACTCTGAGATACCATTAATTACTCTATATTCTCATTTGTTTCCTGGGAGAATCTTCAAATCCTTAGTTAATCTCACTGCATTTTACTTAATCTGAACTGCAGACATTTAAGCATCTGACTTTGTGCACTGTAAAGACTGGCTGGAGCGAGCTTTTATTCTGCTCTCCAGCATAAGAGAACCTGACAGTGATGGGATGGTTGGAACTTCTCCTTCAGTGCGAACATTTAGTTTTTAAAATGAAAAAAAATTGCCTGCTTTGATTTCAATTATGTATTATATACACAGAATGTCATTTCTCACCTTCCATAATCCTGACTCAAGTGTTTTACAAGTAGAAGCATACTAACAACTGATAGATTAGGAATATTATTCAACACACCTCAAATTGGTTTTTCTATATGCTTTTGAATTTTATTTAATTTGCCATGCATAAATCCACAAATACACCAAAATTTCCCTCTAAAATACACAAAAATCTTTCTGTAAAAAATTAAGAAAGGAAAATTGATGATGCAATAAAATATTTTTATATTATGTAAAGTTTTGTATAAATAATTCCTAGATAAATTCAGGCATAGTTGTGATATAGAAATACAACTCTCAACCTGCTAGACATCAGGTGTGGCAAGTACATGCCCCATGAAATCAAAAAGGTAAATAAGATTAAGAGTATGAAAGCTTTATTGAGAGAGAGTTCCTGAGAGGTAGGAGAGGCCCTGGAAGTATGTTGCCACCGAGGCCTTTCGTTAGGGGTAATTTATACAGCAAAGTCACCATATGAGCACAATGTAGGTCAAACTATAATTAACCTATACAATTACAAGTATAGTTGCTCAACTAATTGCAGTCTAAAAGAGAAGTGGCTCACATAGCAAGGATTCATAGAAAAAAAGCATTTTTGAGAAGCGATGGGTCAATATTCTAGTCACCTACCTGCGTGAGTTATGTCTCTCTGGGTTTCTTGGACCAGGTAGTGTTAATTATAGCATAATTCCAAGTTGTTGCTTATCTCTTAGGAAGGTATGGAAGCCTGACCATTGCATCTTTTTTTTAAAGAGAATAAAACAAAAGAGGACAGATCTAAGCAGATCAGAACACAACAATGTAAGCCACACAGCACTTCACAACAAGACAATTGGATATTAACAGTAGCTATCATAATGTCTCTTTGTTTCAAATAGTTGAGCATAGCTTTACACACAATAATGTCAAACATAACAAAACAGAATAAAACCACTCAAGAGAATGAAAGTATTACAAGGCATTCTGAACCAAATAACTGAAGATGGCTACTATATTGGCTACTATATTATCTCATTTTCCATAAAAATTTTGTTTAAACTATCATGAATATTAAAATACAATAAGACACAACATGATAGAACCAATGGTAATAGAAAAACAAAAGTATGGTAGGAATGCAGAGCAAGATGATATTAAATCAACAATGTCTGCCATATTGTCTTTTCTTCAAAGTAACTATTCATACCTTCACATATAATAAGATCAAACAAAATGGAATAAAACCATTCCAACCAACGAATAAAAACATAAGACTTCAAAGCAATATAATAGTGAATCACGATTACCATAAAGTCTTATGTATTCTTACCATTTCTTACACTAGGGACACTATACGGTATTTATACATGTGAGTTTGATTTATTTCCTTTATGAGTATGTTCTCAAGTTGCATCCATTTATTTATAAATATCTCAATGTGATCATTTTTTATAGCTGAGTAGTACTCCATTGTATAAAAGTACCACAATTTTTTTATCCGTTCCGCAATTGATGGGCACTTAGGTTGTTTCCAAAATATGGCTATTAAAAATTGTGTTGCTATAAACATGGGTGCACATATATCACTGTGGTAAGATGTTTTCAGTTCTTCTGGGAGTGTGCCTAGGAGTGGAATAGCTGGGTCAAATGGGACTTCTAATCCCAGATTTTTGAGGAATCTCCAGTCTGACCTCCACAGTGGTTGCACCAGTCTACAATCCCACCAACAGTGCAGAAGTGATCCTTTCTCCCCACAGCCTCTCCAGTATTTGTTATTGGTAGTTTTGTTGATCCTGGCCATTCTTTCCAGAGTGAGATGGAATTTTATTGTGGTTTTAATTTGCATTTCTCTAATGACCAATGATGATGAACATTTTTTTCATGTACTTATTTGCCTTTCATATTTCTTCATCTGAAAACTGTGTTCATCTCGGATGCCCATTTTTGGATTGGGTCTTTGAATTTCGGGATTCTGGTTTTTTAAATTCTTTATAAGTTTTAGACAGAAGTCCTTTGTCTGAGAGACAGTTCTCTGATTTTTTCCAGTTTGTGGGTTTTCTTTTCATTCTGCTGGAGATTTCTTTGGACATGCAGAAACTCTTTAATAAGATGTGATCAAGTTATTGATTCCGGGAAGTGTTTCCCGTGCAGTTTGATTCTTGTTCATGAATTCCCTACCTACCCCTATGTCTTCAAGATTTTTACCTACTTTGTCTTCCAACAGATTTAGTGTTTCTGTTGTAATATTTACATCTTTGGTCCATTTAGATTTTAGTTTAGTATATGGTGACAGGCATTGGTCTAATTTTAGTTTTTAACACCATTTATTAAAGAGACTATTGTTCTTCCAGTAAACATGTTTGGCCCCTTTATTAAAGATAAGGTGGTTGAGTGTGTTTGTAGTTGTATCTTCTAGTCTATTCCACTGATCTTCAGCTCTGTTTTTATTCCAGTACCATGTTGATTTTATTATAGTAGCTTTGTAGTATAACTTCAAGTCAGGGATTGTGATGCCTCCTGTCTTGCCTTTGCTGCTTAGAATTGCCTTTGGTATTCTAGGTCTCTTCTGGTTTCAGATGAATTTTAGGAGTGATTTCTCTAGATCTATGAGGTATGTTAGTGGTGTTTTCATTGGGATTGCGTTGGATCTGTATAACAATTTTGGGAGAATGGCTATTTTCACAATATTTATTCTTCCTATCCATGAACAAGGGATGTCTTTCCATTTTCTGAGGTCCTCATCAATTTCTTTTTTCAGGGTATTATAGTTTTCCTTGTACAGCTCTTTTACATCTTTGGTTAGATTAATGCCTAAGTATTTCATTTTTTTGGATGCTAGTGTGAAGGGTGTGGCTTCTCTTATTTCTCTCTCAGTGATTTTGTTGTTAGTGCATAGGAATGCTATTGTTTTTTGCGTATTGACTTTGTATCCAGCTACATTGCTGAATTTATTTATTATATCTAGGAGTCTTTCAATGGAGTTTTGGGGGTCTTCTATGTAAAGTACTGTCATCTGCAAATAATGATAATTTAACTTCCTCTTTTCCTATCTTTACTCCTTTAATTTCTCTCTTGTCTCATTGCTCTGGCTAGTATTTCCAGTACTATGTTGAATAGGAGCAGTGATAAGTGACATCCTTGTCTTGTGCCTGATTTTAAGGTAAAGACTTTCAGTTTTTGACCATTTAATATGACACTGGCTGTTGGTTTGTCATAGATGGCCTTTATCATATTGAGGTAAATACCATCTATTCCAATTCTCTGTAAGGTTCTTATCATAAATGGATGTTGGATCTTTTTAAAAGCTTTTTCTGCATCTTTAGAAATGATCATGTGATTCTTACTTTTGGCTCTATTGATATGGTGGATTATATTTATTGATTTACATATGTTGAACCATCCCTGCATGCCTGGGATGAATCCCACTTGGTCATGGTGTATAATCTTCTTGATTATTTGCTGCATTTTGTTTGACAATATTTTACTGAGAATTTTTGCATCTATGTTCATTAAGGAGATTGGCCTGTAGTTCTCTTTTTTAGTTGGGTCTTTCTCAGGTTTTGATACTAGAGTGATATTTGCTTCCAGGAATGACTTAGGGAGAATTGCTTCCCTTTCAGTTTCATTGAAGACTTTGAGGAGTGTCGGCATTAAGTCTTCTTAGTATTTCTTGTAGAATTCTGCAGTGAATCCATCTGGGCCTGAGCTCTTCTTTGTTGATAAGGACTTGATTACATTTTCAATTTCATTAATAGAAATTGGGTTATTCAGCAGTTTTACATCTTCTTGATCCAGCTTTGGTGGTTCATATATTTCTAGGAATCTGTCCATTTCTTCTGTATTACTGAACTTATGAGAGTAGAGGTTTTTTAAATAGTTGTTGATAATCTTCTATATTTCCACAGAGTCGCTAGTGATTTCACCTTTTTCATTCTTTATTGCATCTTTCTCTTGAGGCTTAGCACTCTTCAGATGTTCCTCCAAACAGTTCTGATGTGCTTATTTTTTTCTGCTGACTTCCTGGAAACCCCAGTCCTTTTCTGACTGCATATTCATTTCTAACTTAACTGCCTAGAGTGGTCACACTTTTTTTTCTTGGAGTTTTTTTTTTTTTGACACAAGTTTTCTTAATAAAATTTTTATCAAAGACAAAATTGATATTAGTGTATTTGACCAGAATCCACTTTCTTAATACTTCCAGAAATATTTACAATCACAATACTTTACTAAATAACTATATTAATAAGTTTATAATAAATATACTCATGTTAGTGGTTTATTCAGGCATTTCACAAAGTCCTACCTTCCCCCTTTACTTCTAAATTTCTGATCCTGATAGGGTCATTGCCTCATCCAAGATCACCAAAGATGTGGTGAAACTGTCCATTCTGGAATACTTTCTACCATAGAACATTTTTCTGATATTTACCCTATAAGGATAAGTCAGTTGGGTTTGTTTTCTGCATTCCACAACTCAAGGTCAACTCAGTACCTGCTTCAACTCAGTACCTGCTAATCACTCATAAGTTGGGTCTATGAACTATGTGATAAAATTTTTGGCACAAATAAGAGACAAAGAAAGAGAAAGAGGCCTTTACTATGGGCAAGGGAGGACTTCAGAAGAGAGCAAGCCCCCTCTGAGGGAACACAGGAAGGCTAGGACTTTTATTGGGTTTGTCAGGGGAGGGATTTTGAGGTTTGATATAAACGTTGTGTTAGTGGCTGGTTGGCAGTTATTTTGGCCCACGCTGGCCTGGTGACAGGAAGCTAGTTTCAGGCCAGAGAGGAGGAAGAAGCAGGAAGTCAGATAAGTTGTTGATTTTGGCTCTTTTGCCATTCTGGACCACTGCCATGATGACTTGGCAAAACACACATGAGGAAAATTTCTGGCGAGATAAAGAGAAATAAAGGACAAAGAGGTCTTTATTATGGGAATGGCAGGGCTACAGAGGAGAAGAAAGCACCCTCAGGAGAGAACAAAGAAGTGAAATTTTTTTTATCAGGTCTGGCTGGTGGTGGAGTTTGGGAGGGGGCAAAATGACATATCAACAGCTGACTTGAAGGGGCATCTGTTTGTGCAAATCAGGAAATAGAAAGATTTATAGGGGGCTGAGTATGGAGCACTTGAGTGGTTACAGAGTCTTGCGGTTGGAGAGGGCTTGGTGCACGCACAAAAAAGGGAGTGGGAGGGAGGTTTATTTCTGGAACTAGAAAGAGAACATTGAAGTTAGGCATAGAGGGATCAGTAGCTTCTCTGGGCCAGGTACCAAGTTAGGCAAATGTCATGCTAGAGACAGCTAAGCCCCAGGCTGGCAGAATCTATCGCCATCAAAGAAAAATTGTACCAGATAAAGTTAAATAGACAAAGAAGATTTCATTCAAGACTACTGGAATAGGCAGAGAGATTCCACTCAGGTTGGTTGTAATAAATGACAGGAAGGGTTTTAAACACTAGAAAGAGTTAGTGCAAAAAGTACTGGAGTACATAAAGGGAGAAAAGGAGGTTGACCAATGTGCTCTGGTCCTCTGTGCTTACTAATTGAGCTCGTTAAAGTCAGGCTCCTGTCCTCTCACAGAACTCGGGAGATGAGAATGCCAACTTCTTTCAGGGTGTAACATCACAAGGTTTTCTCCTAGGCCTTTGAGAAAGATATTCTGGCTAAAGTCTGAAGATTTACCTACATTTCAAAGGGTAGGAAAAAATTAATGATTGTAAATTTTCTGAGGTGACTATTCTAAGGAAAATAAAAGAGGTTAGGGTCTTATGGACAGGAAAGAAAGCTGTCTATAAGTTTAGATAAGCTAAAGGCATGGTTAGCATGTATTCATCAGTACTCACCCAGTTACTTTAAACTGCTAGTCTCCTTCCCTAAATGCTTGCTGGTTTTGTGAAGAAGAAATATAACTTTAACTTCTTTTCCTGGGAGGGTTACACTGTTTTCTCTTCTCACCAATTTCTGTTATTCTTTCTTGGTGTATCTTTAACTCTCTTGGAGAATTTCCTTCATTTTCTGCCAACCTAACCTGGAGTAGGTCTTGTATTTATGAGTTCTACCTCACTTTCTTTCCAAAAGAAGGTCAAGATGCTCACTTTCATTATCTCCAGCCTCTGTAGTCTGGATTGAGTTTCTGGTGCCTGAAGGACAAAGACCATATCATGACTGAGCTTTGTGTTCTATACTTACATGGGTCAGTAAGCACTATTTTGCCCCAAGCAAAGAAGCACCCAGTCACTGCTCAGTGATTAGACAGCTGATGTCCCTGAAATGCAGAGAACGGTGTGTTGTGCTACTGTCTAAACAATCCGTGTCACAGCAGTCTGTTCCTCAGCACTCTTTGAAGTCTGAATATTCACTGTGTGCATATGTTAAATGTCAAGGGTAATTCACTGAAAATTTCAGCTCTGAAGAAAACAGAAATTCAAGCACTAATATCTACAGGGGAAACAGTGAGGGAGGCAGCCCACAAAGGTGAGGAAGCACTGTGTGATTTGAAGTTTAAAGAAAATATAAAAGTGTCAAATGTGTAAACAAAGATGTGGCAAGTTCACATAAACATAAACCAAACTGAGAAGAATGCTTAAAGAAACTGACAGGAAAGGATCTTAAGATGGTTACAGATTGAAGCCTGCATAAATAAAGCCCATTTCAACTTGCTGGTTTCCAGAAGGTCCTGTGACTGTCACTGCAGAGAAAGACAGAAGTCTGGGTGGCCTTGCAGTCCTCAGAGGAGTCACCTGCCTAATTGTGAGGGTGTGGGGGGAAAGGACAAATAGTTGATAGAAGCTGATGGAGAAACTCGACTAATAAAAGATTTAAGGGAGGACTCTGGAGAAAAAAAAAGCAGAAAAATATGGGTTTGCAGTGCTACATCCTGTTGACCTTATTTAGTAGGAGGCCTGTGTCCCAGATAGGAGTTCACTGGCTGGGTTAATGGGGGCACAACATGTTGATTTATAGTGCAAGAGCTTTGCAGTAATAGAGAGAATAACTGTTGACCTATTGTCTTAATGAGTTTAGGTTACTTTAACAAAATACCATGGAGTGGATGGTTTAAACAGCAGCAATTTTTTATCTCTCTGTTCTGGAGGCTGGGATGTCTGGAGCTGGTGGTGACAGGCTGGTCAGGTTCTGATGAGGACTTGAATTTGCAGATTTCCATATTCTTGCCTGTCTTCAGAAGCGACCAAGCTACAGAATTTCCTTCTTCTCTGAAAATTAATCCATCAATGGAGCCTCCACGTTCATGATCTCATCTAAATTTAATTACTTCCTAAGGCCCCACTTCCACCTATCACGATGTCAGGGTTAGGGTTTCAACATACACATTTTAGAAAGACACGACATTCAACCCATAGTGCCTCTCAAAGTAAAAACAGTGGTATAATCTAGTGAGTTAGCTAGGCAGAGTCCAGAATAGATGGCATAATCTCAGAAAAAATGATAACAGAATTATTATTATTATTATATTAATAATAATATTAATATAATAATAATAATTATTATTATTATTTAAAGAATTATTATTTAAAGAATGCTTCCTTTTTGACTATCATGGATGGAGAGTGGTTTGGGATTGCTCAGTTCAGTTTATAATATCAGTTCAGACAAGAAACAGTCATGGAATTAGAAAACTCAACATGTCAGATTTCTTGCCTGTCTTCATCCAATGTTCTGATTTCATCAAAGATGGTCTGTTGGAGTCAGGGCTTGTGAAGAGAAAAATTAGTATCAGGACACAGAATTTATAATATTATTTATGATGGTCACCCAGAGTTTAACACAAGAAAGTGAAGGAAATCTATCCACAATATAAAGACACAGAATATTCAGCGAAGGGCCTGGATCCCACAGCAATGTCCTACACGAGTCCAGATGAAAATCTAGAGCCCATAACAGTGCCTCCCACGAGTCTAACTGGAGGTCTAGAGCCCACGAGAAGGACTTACATCAGTCTGTTTTACAGATCTGTGCTGGGAGGGCCCAAAGGTCAGCAGTGGAAGCCAGAAAGTCTGTGCCAGTGGGGAGAAGGAGTTGGGCTGGTAGGTTGAGGGTTCTACACTGGAGCCGAGAAGTCACACTCAAAATAAGAACCAGGGCTACCCTGAAAAGCATCACAGCCATCCTCAGTGACATGGAGGTCCCAAGTTCCTCCGATAAGCACAGTTGGGTACATGCCAGGAATCCAGTGTGATGAGTTTCTCCTGGAGATTAAGTGGCACATGTCTTACCCTCTGGACCCAGGAAGCAATGCTCAATGTAAGGACCAGAGCTCCCCCAAAGTGAACCACGGCCACTCTCACCAACAAGGTCCCAAGCTCCTCCAATGACAGTGGTTGAACGCACACCAAGTGCGTCATGATGAGCTCCTCCAGGAGAACCAATGGCTCAAACAGCAACACTTAGAGAAACCCACAATGCCTCACATGCCTCACTCATCTTCTCCATGTCTCTATTGATGCTGGCAACTTTCCTCAGGTGGAGCATCTATGCACAGCACCATGCTGATTTAATTCAGCTGGCATTAAGTTGACCACCAGTTTTTAATCTATAACAGATGGAATGGTGACCATGGAAGATCCTTCTAAAATCCAGTAGAAAAAAGCTGACCTTGACTGGAGCTCAGGAATTTTGATGCTGATTCCCAAGTCTGTGGATTTTTTTTTTTTAGTTTTATTCTTATTTCCCAATGAAGATTGGGATTTGTCATCTGATAAGCTTACTTCAAACACTCAAAAACAATACATTTCTCACTTCATATTGAAACTCTGGGGTTTTGGATCATTAATTCTCCCTTTACTTTTCCCAATGAGTCAAATTTTAAAAATGTTATCAAGCAATAGTTCGAGGAACAATCTAAAAGCATGTTGACACTTGAAGTTAAACTTATTTAATTATCCTTGTAAACCAAATTTGGTTTGAAATTCTCCTTATGAAATTAGCATATTGGTTTGAAAGAAGAACAGAAAGGAAAAAGTGGAAAGGGGAGAGCAGTGAGTATTCTGTAATCCTCAAATGTTAAAGGCTTTTCCATTGAAAGACTAACACATGCCGGGTATATGTATTTATTTGGAACATGAACATGGAAACATCCCAATAGTCCCAACTGCCAGCTACTATCCACACTTGAAAGATAAGGAAACTCAAGCTGATAGAGTTACCGCGCCAGAAGTCCTCCGCCTCTGACAAGTTGTGGGGTCACCATCCATCCCATGGTGACAAAATGGAACCCATCCAGCAAAACTACCTCAAAGTACTTGGAAAATGTATGGATTCCTGGGCCCTATCATGTATGCAAAAATTTAGAATTTGTTAGGACACATATATTGCTCTCATGTTTAACAAGCACCCAGGTAATCCTTGTGCACAATTGGAATTAGCCATTGTCTGACTCTTAAAATTGACTCCTAAAATTATTGTCTGAGACACACTTGTTTTATACTGAAGTTGATGGTTCTTATTTTTTCAGATTTCCTTGAATCCCTTATTCTGCTTTGTGCTGCTAAAACAGAAAACTTGAGACTGGGCAATTTATAAATAGTTGAGAATTATTTATTACAGTTCCGGTGGCTGAGAAGTTCAGAATCCACAGGCTCGTGTCTGGTGATGGCCTTTGTACTGCCTCATCCCATAGCAGAAGGCGAAGGAGAAAGGAGCTCTGAGACAGTAAGAAAAGCTTACAGCCTTCATCCCTGTCATTAATTACACATAAGGGATGGAGCCTGGTGACCTGAAAACCTCCCATTAGGCTCTGCCTCTCACCACTGTTGCACTTGAAGTTAAATTTTCATGGGCTTTGGGGATCACCTATACATTGCAGCACTAAATCTAGTGCATTTCTTTGAGCCAACACTTCATTTCCATCTTACTTTTTTCCCTGATAGGTAACAAGGGACCAGTGCTAATGAAAATTTTATTCCTCAGAATTAAAGAAATTTCTTGTTTCCCTAACATCTACATGGTGAAAAGTAATGGATGCAATTGAAATCTCCTTAATATATAGGAAGGTTTTGTAAATATAAAAATCTTAATGTTTTAATTGTTTTCACTCTGTCCATGAAGGAGAATTTTTTTTCCACTGAAGGCTGGATGTACAACACAGGACCCTGGGCAGTGGTTATTAATTACATATATTTATAGGATATGGTGGGGGGACACAAAACACCCCAGGGCTTCATGAGCTTGCACTTGGGTATAGAATGACCAGCCAGAGTCCGTAGGTGGCAGAATCTGTAGTATCAAGTGGTGAGGTGACCTCTGGTTTATATGGAAGGAGGATTAGCTTATTTGTATAATTCCACAAGTTGGCAGTGAAGTGAGGCCCTGTATTCTAAGATAAACTGGAACTGTTCCTAGCGTGTTTGGTAAAAAGTTTGAGTAGAAACTATCTTTAGGAACAGGATAGGGGAGGCAATTGTAGCTAGGTCATTTGAGACCTTCTTAATTTAACTAGATTTCAAGGCAGCATATACAATTAAGTCTAATTTTTATGTATTCATCTACATATTTTGGATTTGCTCCTATACCTGTCTGTCTGTCTGTCTGTCTGTCTATCTATCTATCTATCATCTGTCATCTACCTATCATCTATCTCTCTGTCACCTATATATATATTTCTGTCATCTATGTATCAATCCATCTGTCATCTGTCTATTTTGCTGTCACTTAATGTCATAAAGGAAACATTCTAATTTTTTTTTCTGAAAATGGGTTTCACTATGTTGAAGCCCCTCTCTTTCCATTTGTCCTGTTCTTCCAAAATATCCATATGCCATTTTTAAACTTTTGAGTCACTTTCAGTTATAAAAACAGTGTGTCTTGACTGTGAACATTTATATCATTCTATTTTAAAGCTTTAAGCTTTTATCCTTTCTCTGTAGAGGTCAGACGTGAAGATCCAGCTGCCAGGTGTGTGCAAGTGGTGATGTGGAATTCCCCACTTCCTCAGGCCCTTTGGCGAGGACAAGCGGCCGGGGACAAACTGGCTCATTGCTGCACAGAGCCAGTCGTGCATTGCCCCCTGGGTTGGCCGAACTGCTCTGCCTTTGTGTGGGGGCCCCACATAGCTAGTGATTAGGTGGTTGTCTCCCCACTGCTTTGTGAGCACCCAGAGGCCATCTCTGAAATCGCCTTTGTTCCTGGCATCTCCATGTCCTCTTTCTTTTACTTAGGATCTGCTGTCAAGTCTTGTAGCCCTATTCTCATCACTAGTTTTTCTTTGCCTAACCTATGTGCTTTCATAGTGCTTTCTCTTTTAGCTCTTCTTGTTTTGAAAACCTTTCTTCACTCCTTCCAGATTCTGGATGTGAAGTATGCACCCTGCCAGTTTTCTAGTCCCCAGTTTTTGGATGAAAGAAAAATCATCTGTTGCTAAACCAGGATCAGTAAGCTGGAATCAGTATAACTTCCAGGAAAGGGAGAAAAAGTCCTGTCTAGTGTTTCACAAACTGCATTCACTGGGGAGATGATCTCTTCTCATTACCCTAGGATTCTTATGTCTTTGCTATACTACCCAGAGCAGGCTTTCAGGGCAGTGGAATAGTAGAATTTTAATATCCATTTTACTAAAACGACTCATTTCAGAATTTTTTTCAAAAGTTTGGAATATACAACATTTCGCAACCACATCTTTTATTCTCAACTGAGGTCTCAGCTTGTAATTAATTGAAATACACACTATATACATTTTACATCTAGACTGATTTACTATATCCAAGAAGTTTCAAATGTTCTACTTTGATGATAATAAGCATTTCCACAACGAGAAGTCTGGTATGTGCTTGGGTCTTAATTATAGAATGAAATTAAAGCAAGTATTGTTGCTGTAAATGTATAACTTGCTGTTTTGTAGGTATTAGTCCCTATATACTCTATATACTTTTGACAGCTCAGATAAATTTCCAAGTGAACTCTGAGGACTATAGATATGAACGTTTCATGTTTTTTTTTTTTCTCCCTGTGGAGACTGATTGATGGTTTCTAAAAATACAATACGAAGAAATGACGATGTCAGAAGTCATTTGGGCTAGACCCTTGCTTCCAGGCACTTATGGTGGGACTGATTGCAGGCTAAATTTATCCTTCTTCTTTTTCTAAAGTACCTAACCAATGGAGACCCCCACAACCTTCTTTGACTTGAGTTCACTCAAGCATTTCTTCTAACACCTATCTCTCCTCCTGTGATGTAAACTCATTTGTAATAATCTTATTTTACTGTCTTTGTTATTTCAGCTCTTTGACTTTCTCCTTATATTTGATTTCAATGGTGGCTAAAAAGAATAATCTGAATTCCCCTCTGACCGAATGTTGTGCTGTAATAGCTTCCCAGATAGATTCTAAACTGTACAGAAAGCAGGCAGGATTGCCAGAAGGCTGGCAAGCTGTCTACTCCTCTTCGCCCCAGACCCACAGAATGAAAAAGGGGCAGATACATCAAGAGGAAGGGGACAAAAAGCTAAAAAGTCAAATAAGAAAAAGTAATTAAAGATGTAAAGTGTCCAGCACCTACACTGGTTCACAGAATAAGCCCAGCACTTTACACTTTATGTGGAAAGCCTTGCTGGGGGTTGAGCCCAGGTGAAACCTTGCCAGGCCCTCATTGCCTGTCACCCTACATGTCCTACTGAATAGTAACCCCTAATCATCTTCCTCTTCCTAACGGTGAGGAGTAAAGTGATATTGGTTGTAAGGAGCCAATTCACTGGATTCTGCACTGTCAGTAAATATGGGAAATGCATATTTAATGATTAAAGGGCAATAAAAGTGTGTGTGTGTGTGTGTGTGAGAGAGAGAGAGAGAGAGAGAGAGAGAGAGAGAGAGAGAGAGAGAGAGAGAGAGAAAATGGTATGTTCTGGGAAAGAAATAAACAGAAAACTTAAAATATAGGTACACAGGAAAATATCCTTGATATGAGATGATGCATCAAATAAATTCATAAACTTACAGATCTAATTAATTTTGGTAGCTTTCCTGTTTTGATTATTAAAAAAGGATCACTGATATTCTGCTGCACTAATAAAACATAATAATGTGTTATTTTAATGAATTAATATAATAACCTATTTTCTCATTGGCAACTAAACAGCATTTATGTCAGCAAAATTGAAGTGTGATTACATTTGTTTCAAATATTCACATTCTTTTCTACTTCCCTTTTCTTGCATGTGTTTCATACTGATGAAGTTATTTTTTTTAATTGAAGGGAAGCTGAGTTTTGAGAATGAATGACCATTTCTTTAACATTAAATAATTTAAAATCATATGTATACCTAATGAAAAAGCAAATTGTATTCCTTTCCCCAAAGTTGAAATTTTATACACAAATAAGTTTATTTTTTTGTAGTAAAGGTAAAAATGTTGTAGTAAGGAACCCTCAGTGTGTTAAAGTTTTATTATTTTCAGACAAGGCAAAATTATGACTCCCTTTCTATTGCACTCAAAAAAATTTGAGACCTCTATACCTACATTTTTAAAAGGTTAGGAGCAACTATATACAGCTGACATTTCAGTGCATGATCGAAGTGTTCCTCAATCTTAAATACTTTAAATGTGTTAGATGCACCATCACCTGCTCACTGTAGCATGTGAACTTCCTCACACACCACCTGACATTTCTTGACTGAATGATTTCATTGTTCAGTGTGTTCTACTTTCTGCTCATCAAGTCACTCTAGTTAGCATCATGTCTGCTTGAGGAGGAACTATTTCATGCTAGTAACAGATTGTGTCTATGCTTACCTTCTTAATTTCCATGTCATTTTTTAGATAGTTTAAGTTATTGTCATTGGGCTTTCTTTGGTGTACAAAAGTGGTGGCAAGAATTCAAATTCCACAACATAGTAAATTTAGCACAACAGACAGCAAAATGTTGTCTGGAACGTCATGTCTTGTACACTCGAAAATTCTGAGAATTAACTGTGATGTTTGTTACTACTATTGTGTTTTCATTCCCAAATCATGTGAAAATCAATACTTCTTGAAAGACAGGAAAAAATAAGGAAAGAAGATCATGAGATCATTTTTAAAAAGTTGCTTGGCCTTGTCTATTTTGGATAAATGCCATAATAGTTCCAGTTGGATTTTCTCTATCAAAACAATATGATGAGCTGAGACTGATGCTCAGCTGCATAGCAAGACAAAACTCACACTGAAACAATATCTTTTTAAATACAGTTTTCTTTTGGTGAAATGATGTCTTTCCAAAAACAAAGTTTGTTTTGCAAAAATTCAGACTCCAGTATCTTGGGTATTGTTTGCTTTGGGGAAGGAGGGATTGGCTATTTTGCTTAAATTGCACATGAATGGCTGAATGTTATTCCAACAATTTATATTCTATTTTATTGTAAGCTAAATGATACCTTTCTTTCCAGATGACAGACAGGCAAAATGATTGAAGAAGCACAATTGAGGAAGCATGTTTGAGGGAAGCAGACTTAGATGGAAAGAATCACTGAAGGACTGAGTGAAAAATCAAGAAGTCAGAGAGTCAAATCAGTGCTGCTCAGCTTCCATGTGGACATGAAAGCATTACTGAGCGTAGAAAGCTTGGCTCCATCTGGCTTTCTCTCTTAGCTCCCCTGTTAAAGCCCAAAACTGAAGTAAAAAGGATAGAAGAAATTCACTTCAACCAGTGGATACTAATGCACCACCCTGTAAAAGCACTGCTGTACTCTGCATGAGGTAAAGAGAAAGCTGTTAGACATGTAGGGATTAAAACACGTAGCTTGTGAAATGTATGCATTTTACATGTACATATGCTATGACAATAATCACACAGCTATACTAAGAGACTAATAAAGTTAAAACTAGTAAAACTTTATTTCTTTTTGGAAAGCGATCCTAGGGTTATCCTTTTTCTTGTTCACCTTTCTAACAGTGAGTCATGAAACAGAAAGAATCACATTGAATCATTAGAACTGAAAGTACAGATTCTTCGAAGTAAATCACCAACAATGATGATGAGAGGAAACATTCCTAAGCCTTCTTCTTTCTTTTCCAGTACATTTTAGTTTTGGAGTGATACACAATCAGTATAATACAGTTTGCCCAATTTATACTAATCTTTGGATGGAATCTCAGCTCCAGAGGTAAGCTGGAAAGGTTATTTTCTTGGTTACTTATCTCTGGTTGCTGGAACAAAATGCCCAACACCTAAAATGAAGGAAGAAAATGTTTATTTAGCTCACTGCTTATGGTGGATTCAGTCCATAATCAGCTGGCTCCAAGACAGAGTGGAATAATACAGGGCAACACTTCAAGGTAGCAGCCAGCAGAAGCAACCAGAACAAAAGGAGGAAGAGCAGGCTTATTTTTCTGCCTTGTATTGTACACAGGACATCCTCCCTCCAGGGCCGGTGTAGCAACCACATCTGCTTGCCTAGGACTAGAATATTTACAAACTGGGAACACAATCACTGCTGTGTCTCTTAGTTAAACTTCTAAACTTCTCAGGTTGACACTGTGTATCAACCATAACAATTATTTCAGCATTTTATAGAGCAGCAACTTTTTTTTTATTTTAAAAAGCAAAACAGAGAAAAGGATAGAAATGATATAGAATTTCAAAAAAAATAGTAGGAAATGAACACTAGTTGAGATATTGCATATTATTTTAGAAGCAGTTGCTCAGGTTATAAGATCTAGATCAAAAAAAAAACCACATGAACATGTGATTCTTTAGTTTTCTTACACACTATATCATAAAGAAGCTGCTGTCACTTCTTTGATATGAAGTGTGTTTCTTGGTCCCAGGGTGTGTTATGAAAAACGTGATACCAATAAGTTATCTCCTTACTATGCATGGGGAATATAATCCAAGACCCCTAGCAAGTGCCAGAACCACAGATACAGCTGCAGAAAATATTTATATACATATATATGTATAGTTTCCTATGCCTGTACCTCTACCTATGAATTTATCACCAATACATATACTTACCCATGAATTTATTTGTCTTCTTCATAGTTTTATGGATATAAGATTAACATTGTAGATTATAGTAATCTCAACATAGAATTTTTTATTGTTATTAAGTAAATAACTTATTTTTTCACTTAAGTAAAATATTTCACATCTTTTCTTTGGTGTACCTGAGTTGCCAGCATCTTTACTCTTAAACTTTGGGACTGCTACTTAGTAAAAAGAATATTACTTGAATACAAGCATTGTGGTATTATGACAGTCAATCTGATAATTGAGATAGCTATCAAGTGACATGCATGGATAGCCTACATAGTGTAGATACCCCAGATAAAAGGTTCATTAACATCCCAGAAAGAATGTGGCAGAACCAAGTGAGATGATATACTACTCAGAATGACAAGTAATTTATAGTTTATGAATTGTTTATTTCTAGAACTTTCTATTTGATATTTTCAGATTGTGGTTGACCATGGCTAACTGAAAACACAGAAAGCAAAACTCAGTGGAAGAGGTGACTACTGCATTGTGAGCCCTTGCAGAGACATTGGAATCACTGAAGAAAAAGACTCAGAGCACATTTTGATCCTAGTAATAGCTCATCAGGATCTCATCCAGGGTAAAAGAATCTGTGGCTATCAACTTGTTACGAGAGACTGATTGGTTCCCATGCATGATGATGTCATAATGAGGACACAGAGTTGGCCTCTGTTGCTGATAAGTCAAATACTCATCCATGGCAGAGGCTTTGGAGACAGAAATCTCATCTTGAGCAAGTCATGTATAGCCTCCTTCATTTCCCACCTGGCTATTTCATCTCTGGACCCTGACGTGGCTAGTGAGAGAGTCTGGCTTTTGCCACTAAGTGAATAATTTTGTGTGGCTGACAGTCCAGTGGTCCTTAATGGCAAGTGCTCTCATGAATCCACCTGAAGACCTCTCCTGTAGATGCCTTCCTAATACTCTTTCACTGATGCCTTTCATCTTCCAAAATACATGCTCCTGGCTGGGGAGTTTGAGTACATCCTTCCCTCAGACCACTTTTTCTTCCATCCAAAGTTGATGGTTAAGACTATTCCTCAAAGTTCTGCCCACCAGGCCAATTGCTCCACTCCAGTATTTTTAGGGTTATTTCTGAGTGAAGTTGCAGTTTCACAACTGCACAATAGCAGTTTAACCTATTATTTTTACTCTGCAAGTATATTTCAACTTAATCTACAGATAAAGTTTGGATTTAAAAATATTTTGTCAGATTGTTGTATAGCACTTCTACCCTTCCCCTTCTGCAAAGTCATGAGGATAAACTAAGAGGGAGATGTAAATCCCAAAGAGGTGGATGTTAAAGGCCATGAGACATTGGTTTAGTTTTCTGTGCTCTGTGGTATTGTGAGGGCCAAACTCATCATTTGATATTTTTATGACATATTGGAGTACTTGCTTCACCTTGTGGCTTGGTGTGTATGACAATTCTTACTTTGCTATGCACATCTTGAGTTGCACAGTCACTTAATGCCCCCCTGCATCATAGATAGTGCAGTCTACTAACATGCTACAGAGAAATTTTGTGAATTATCATCATTATTATTATTTTTTCCTATAAAAGACATTGCCTTGGTTTGGAATCCTACAGTTCTACAATTGTGGCGAGAGGCCCAGGATTCCTGGTTAAAACCACCTGACGTTTTTATCTGCAACAAATTCTTCTTGAATCATTGGATCTGCTGGGCCATTTAACTTTAGCTTCAAGGCCCTAAATTCTCTAGTGATATGGACTCTTTAAAGGTGTGTCTTCTGTGCTCTGCCATACATTTTAGCAAACATAGGATGCCAGAGATTGGCTCACTTAGTGTTGACATCCATACAGGGAACTAAGGTGTTGCTTTGCAGCACATGGAGGAAGTCACACTCCCTTTACACCATGCAGTGGTAAAGAAGAGCATCTACAATACTTTAACAGAGAATTTGAAATGATGAATCAACATGGAGTAAATTACTGCACAATTGTTTCCTCCTCTCTTGTAGAGAAAATAATGGAAGAAGTTGATCCAAAATCTGTAAATCTAAATGTTGCTATTTAATAGAGAGAGCTATTACCTCAAGAGTTTCTAGGGGCCCCAGTAATACTGGAACTCATATCTGGGTTAGAGATGATACCTCTCAAACTGAACTCAAAGAATATGGAAAGAAGCCTGAAATGGGTTGAATATGGCTCTAGATTGAAAATCTATTGCTAGACTAATACTACCAGACCAGCAGGAAACTATAAGAAAAATATTCCATCTTCCTTTTACAAAGTTTCAGTCTTTTTTTTAAGGCACATACTGGAGCTTACTTGCAAAGAAAAAATGGGGTTGGCAAAGTCTTAACTCAAGAATGAAAAGATAAAGTTCAGAAAGGAGGGATTAGAGTTGAGAGATGATACTGTAATGACCAGCACATTTGACAAAAAAGTAAATAACGAAAAAATTCCATGTCGACTTAATTCTTTCAAATACGGAGTGAAACTTCTTAAGCAATTTATATAAGGATTTATATAACTGCTCTCCAGGTTCTCAAATGGGCAAGTGTCCAGTTCATTCAGTCAGACATAATTTGTTTTTCCCGAAACCTTTACTACACATTTACTTAGTCCTCAAAATTCTGTTTATTTTTTAAATCGATACACAAAACTTGCTCATAGTAATAGGGTACCATTAGATGTTCTGATACAATTTTACATTGTGTAGTGTTCAAATTAAGGTAAATATATGTATCTCATGAAATATTTATCACTTTTTATGGTTAAAAGGATCAAAATCTATTTATCTTGTCCTGAAATACATAGTAGATTATCGTTATTCATAGTCACCCTTCTGTGAAAGAGTATGCCAGAACTTCTTTTGTCTATCTAACTATTCCTTGGTACAAACCGATTACTCTCTCTTCATCTCTCCTTTCAAAGCATTTGATACACATATGTTCTGTAGTCCAACTCGAATGGCTAAAAAGAAGAACAGGGCAAAGAAGATAATGGTTTAGATACAAAAAAAGAGTTTCAGTAGAAAAATGTTCAACAGTCTTAAATGCTGCATGTTACAGTTAAGGTAGACTGTATACTTTCTTGGACTTGGACCCTCCAAAAGATTATTAAAAAAACATTTTAGAGTATGTCTGGGTGGGTCAGAGAAGTGTCACTTTGGAGTCTATATCCAGTCCTTTCCCCACTCTTCCCTCTAGCTCTGTTCTCTTGCTCTGTTTCTTAGTTAAAATGACCAGAACAACTAGGCTGTGACATGTTCTTCTGCCAGGGTCATTTTCCCCTTGGAGCCACCTTACCATGGACTGAAATCCCTGAGATCATTAGCCAAATTAAAACTATCCATCCTTTAATTGTGAGTGTTATGTATAATATTCCAGTGCAAAGAATGACACAGAAAATTTATACAGAGACAGGAAACATTGCTGTGGCTATACCTTGTCACGTAATTCAGACCTTTGGAAGTGTCTCACATTGGAAGTCTGTAAAAGTTTAGAAATTCTGGCTAGAGAAGCCTTAGAATACTGCAGGCAGTTTGATGGGTAAAAAGAAGATCATGATAAAAACGCAGACAGTAAACCTGTGTCATAAGATTTTAGTTGGGAATAGGGCTTTATTGGCAATAGGATTAAAGATCATGTGTATAAACTCTGACAAAAAAGTCTACATTTTGGCTAAATCCTCAGACTGCAGAAGACTGAGATTAATGGTGATAGACTGTATGATTTGGTAGAGGAAATTTGTAGGCATCTCAACATTCAGAATGATCTTAGTAAAGCTGGCTGCTTTTAGCCAGAGGTAAAATGAACATCAAAGACAAAAATTAGAGCTGGAAAATTTAAAAATATTTAAATTTTGGTCCCAGAAGAAACATTCATAAAATTTGGGGGTAAGTGTGGTTGCTAAAGAGAGTAGAGCCATTAAAAATACATCAACCAATTTGTACAGAAAAAGGAAAAAAGATTCCTCGAGGGCATCTTGGAAATAAGAAAGACCCACTCATCGCATGCTCAAAGGTGTGAAAGTGTTAACCTTTTATTTGAGAAAAGAGATTCTGGGATACCCTTTCTAGAAAGACCATTAAGGAAATGGGTTCCTCAGGATTCATTTTACCATGTTTGGCCATTTATGCACTCAGAAACTGCTGCAGCCATTGTGCAAGAGGTCCTGGCTACTGCTTCTGCTGAGAGCAGCCTTGACATCTCTAAGTAACACTTGCTTTAGTAGCAAACGAGATGCAGATTATGAGGTCATAGCTTCAACTGAATTGTAAAGGAGAGTCTGAGAGAGCAGGCAAAGGAAACACTCAGGAACCAGTGTGTGAAGCTATGGGACTGAAACCAAAGGGTACAGTGGACACCCAGGAAGTTAAAGATGCCAGGCACATGAAATATTTACCAAGGAAAGCTTCCGATCATGAGTAGAACCAGCCCAAGACAGAGAACGTTTGGACTGCACCAGCAAGGCAATAGAAGTGGATCACTGAAAGCCCTCTAGAATTTACACATCATAATCATGGGCCGAGGATACCATACAGGAAGCTACAAGACTTAGCATTTGCCCTGTTGGATTTCAGACTTGCTTTGATCCTATACTTTTCTATTCCCCTTGGGTCACTTTCATAATGACACTGTTTACACTGTGCCATTGTATCTTAGCATTATGTAACTTGTTTTAAAAGTTTATACTCTGCTAAGGGTGTGCTTTGAGTCTCAGGAAAGACTTTGATTTGAAATTCTGAAAAGTACTGGAACTGTTGTGAATTTGGGGAATGGATTATCATGTTTTGCATGTGTGTGGAATAATTGTATTGCAGTACATGGAATTCTCACCTTGTGTTTATCTGGAGATTACTTTTGGTTTAAAGAGGTGTGTTTAGCTGGGCATGGTGGCTCATGCCTGTAATCCCACCACTTGGGAGTCTGAGGCAGGAGGATCATTGCGAGTTTGAGACCAGCCTAGTCTACAAAGTAAGCTCAAGGCCAGCCTGAACTGCATCAAGAGATCCTGTCTCTAAAAGACAAAAAAAAAAAAAAAGGTGTGTTTGGGTATCAAGTCGACCAGAGATGGGATGTGGTGGTTAGGGTGGTATGTTAACCCATTTGGCTTTGGGAAGTAAACTCAGGAGATTAGTGGAACACACTTAAGGGTGTGTCTGGGAGTGTCATGGAGGTGTGATTTCGGGATCTGTATCTGGTCCCTAGCATGTCCCTGCCTCTACCACTCTGTTATCCTCCTCTGATTCCTTGCTGCCATGAACTGAATATCTTTATTTTATCATGCTCTCCTGTTACTAATCTTCCATGGAACCGGATGACCGTAGCCTGACTCCCCTAAAATAATAAGCCACATTAAATGTCTCCTTTAATTTACAGATTTCAGGTAAGTTTGTTCCATCCACAAAAGCTAACTAATACACCACAGAAATCTATAAATAGATGAGTTTAGTGGGTAAAACCAGGATCTCTAAAATTGTATATTTGTTTGCAGTTAGAGTTGAAAATAATAATCTATTAGTATCAAGGTTGTAAAATGTTTAGGATACAGAATTAGTTGATACATTTGCACAGGAAGAGGAAAATAACGTAGTAAACAGATATATACCCTGCATAAAAAGTTAAGAACTTTATTTGGAGAAAGAATTAGAAAAATTCTGAGAGAGAGTCTATACTCTGTTCATCAGTGAATAAATATGTAAACCAGCAGTAAACATAGTTGAAAAAATCGATGCCTCCTCTTGGCTGCTCATTCAGTCAGTCTGGGGACTGCTAAAACACAGTGCTTTGCTTACATACCATTTTGTTCTCCCTACTTTGGCTTACTGTCAGTTTTTAAAATACACCTTATAATTATCTTAGTTAAAATATCTTTTTTTCACCATCTTTCATATCAAGGCAGAATATAATTTTTAAAAACAAGTAGTTAAGTGTGTGTGCTGTCCTGAAGATGGAGATCATGGTGAGAAAGCAGGATGAATTCTACTGACGCAAGAGGAGTGTCTCAAAGGACCTGAGAGTGTGCTGAATTCAGCGCTAGCATGGTGCTTCCGGGAGAGTCTTATGCAGAAGTTCCTGGAAGCTGAGTTTTTCTTATGGTAAAAGCAGATGTATCCTCTGTGGCTTTTTCACAGTTAATTGGAAGGCTTCTTCTTCAGGGCGTCTCTTCCCAGTGAAGGCTTTGCTAGTCATTCTTGTTACAAGGTATCTTCTGGAGACCCTCAGGTGCTCTCCTAGACAATGTGATCTTCACTTAGCAGAGGCAAAAAGGCATGGAAACAAACCTTCTCAGACTGACTTTTACACACTGGGGTGATGGAAGACTGTGTTGGTTATTTCAATGTGGCTGATAACTCGTGAATAACAAATTATGCATCATTCATATTCTGATATATGCTAAACCATTCCATATGTGATTTATACCAGATAATAAGTATGATAAGGCATAAATGTTATGATGTTTTGTCTTAAGGAAGACTTCGATGTAAAGCTTTCATATATCTTCACAGTGATAAGAAAATGGAAAATTGATTTCAATGAGTTCCACTTTTTAATGTTACAAAAGCTTTTTAATGTTAAGTTCAATATCACACAGCAGTGAACTTAGCTTAGAGTGATAGTGCTTCATATGAACCATCTACCAAAATATATAATCTTTGATGCCAACATGTATTATAAGAGCACTGGCTGACTCTGACTTTAGGACATGCCTTCCTGTCTTCAAAGATCTAAATAAATTTGAGTTGAGATTTCAGGTCCACATGTGTGACTGCCCAAGCCATTACCACAGTTTCTGCACTTCCTTAGAGAATAACATTTTTAGGATCATCTCTGCCACCTTGTGAAGGGATTGATTGTATTATATTTGTTCCTTCATGTACCTAGAAACTGACTTTTAACCCCACTGGTACCACACCTACATGCTAAAAGCCTGCTGTATCAGGAGTTTCATGCTTCCCTGAGGAGTAGTGGCATCCACTTTTCTCTTTCCCTCTATCAAGTTCTCCTTTTCTGTCTCTGATGTCTTTCCAAATTATTAATGAAGAAGGAGGAAAGAATTCACATTTTATACAAAATCATCTGAGTCCTTTTTCAAGGGAGTTTGTTCAACTTGCACCTCAACATTTTCTAAGAACCTTCCCCTGGAGGATTTCCTCTTCCTGTATGCAGTCTTATACCTGCAACTGATGAACAGTTTTTTGCATCTCAAAATTTCTACAGATATGACTTCTTTTGTTCTCATAATTTAACTTTAGATGGAAGAAATTGATGGGAAGTTTCACTTACTATGAGAAAAAGTTGCTGAGAGAGGGAAGACTTGAGACTTTTTGAACTGTAAGACAAGAAGAAAACCAAGCAATGTAAAACAACCAATTCCTTTAACTGCATCTGACAGTATACTAACAACAAATTAATGACCTCAAAATAGAATTGTTTCATATATATATATATATATATATATATATATATATATATATATATATATTTCTGCCAAGTTAGGTTCAGCCCTGACAGAAGAAAATGCCATTGTTGTATTAAATAAATACATATATGGATGACTTCACAATTAATGCAAAATCTGCAACTCTCCTCTTTGAAGTTGGGCAGCAGTTCTTGGTGAGGAGGTAGTGAACTATGGTGATCACCTCAACCACCTCCTTTCATGGCTCATTTTGGATCCTCATCCAGGATTGAGGATTAAAGTTTCTGAGAGGACAACGGGTTCTGCTTATGATGCAAAATGTGTTGTGACCTTAGTTTCCTGATTCATCTCCTATTCACTCCAAGGAACTCTGCATTATATCCTTCTTTTTCTTTTCACTAAACACCAGGAAATCCATGTCATTTTACTGTGTTATCTGGTGGCTTTGGGTATATATATGTATTTCACATATAACTGGATAAATGTTTTTGTGTTCCTTGGCTCTGTCTTAACTTGGAGAATAGATGTCCATATGATTAGAATTTCAAGTGCCTAAGTTCTCATTGCTAAATTACCTAGAAAATCTAAAAATGAGAATTCTGTTATTGCAAAATAACAAACTGTTCACTAGCAAATGAAACTTTTTCTTCCTGACTCCTTAGTTTACTAGTTTGAAGAAATCAGAGTCGGACCTTTTGTTCATGCCATAAACATAAGAAAAGTTTTATAACATGTAAGTTCAAGGATAATTTGGTTGAAATAACTTCCTTTGAAATGTTATAAGTTATAAAATACAATAGTAGGACATGCTTCAGATAAAGGTTAGTATTGGTTTATCCAATGTAGTGCATAATTCAGAACCACTTTTAATCCTTTATTGAACAGATAATTAAAACTCTTTAACAAAACTACTGTTCAATGGGAACTTTGTTCACTCAGGCCACTTCTTCAGGCCTTGAGTAGTGAGCACGTTTTATTTTGATACAAAGATCTGTTGGAGGTTTCTTTGAAGAAGAAAAATCTCGCATCAACAGATTATTTATTGCACTGTAAAATTTTAGATATTTGTATAAAGAAGTATAGGGGTCACTGTAATGGACTTTAACAAAGAGTTCTTTAAAAAACTTTACTGGTTATAAACACTGGGAAACTGGTAATAAAATGTAAAGTTTTTTTTGTTTTTGGTACTGGGAATCAAACTTATGACCTCACATTTTCTAGGCAGGCACTATGCGGCTGAGCTATATCCCCAGCCTATCATGCAAAGTTCTGATAAGCTAATTACCAGATATACAGATTATATAGCTATTTATATTCTGTTATAATGTTCTATAGTTATAGCATTCTATGGATACAATGTTTTAGCCATTGTTTATAATCTTTCATCTAATTTTAACTCATTTTAATCTCATAATAATAATGAAATATATCACATTTTGCACCTATTTTATAGATAATGAAACTGAGGTGACAACCAAACATCACACAGCCAGTAGATTGAAGAACCAGTACTAGAACTGTCTTAAGATTAATCATGCTGTGTAGAAACAAGAAATGACTGGTTTTGCCTAGGATTAATGGGGTATAGATAAGCAAGGTATATTTAATTTATGTTTGGAAGAATAACTACAATATTATCTAATGATAAAGGGAAAAGGACATTTGAGAGATAAACAAACTCACATGGACAAGAGCACATATGTATGAAAGTGCCAGCTACACTCAAAAACAAGAAAATATTTTCACAGTTTAGTGAGATAAGATGAGCAACAGAGTTGCTGCAATGTCAACTATTTTATTCTGTATCTAAAATGATGTGGTTTTTAAAGTTTATAGATTCTTTCAATGTGAAAATATTGTTGTTTTTTATAATTTTTATTTTCAATACTCATATTTAGCAGCATCAAATCCTATGCAACATGCACAAATTCCCTAAATTCTGCCATCCTGTAATGAGAATTGAATGAATGCATGGGTGCAAATAGAAACAGATTAGTAGTATACATGATCAATTTTGCTAAATAAAGTATTATTTTTCTCTAGATGCATATGAGTAAGTTGCAACTACTAGCTTAGATAATGAGCAAACAGGCTAACATACAATGAAATGATTTTCATCTTGCACAAGCCAAGTTTCCTCACTTCATTAGTTTTTAATTAAACCTCTGTCTGATTAAGTTTTCCACATCTTTCTGCAACCTTTTGCTTATAAAAATTCCTTCATCTGGTCTTTAGCAGCCTTCAAAAAGAGCAGAAAGCAATATTGTTTGATTATTCACTTGTTTCTTCTTTTATCATCTATTATTTTTTATTAAAATATTGCAAAATAAATCACAAAACAATCCAATGGCATATGAGAAGAATGAATAGAATACATATTACAGAAAGTGTGAGAATCCAGAATGTGGTCTCTGGGGACATGGGACCTCTCAGAATTCCCCAAACTTTTTAAGATACATGCCCTAAAAATGAGGTTTCCTTGGGTTCTGATCCTTTAAAGACAACTAAAGGCAGATGTCAACTTCCTCAACTAACAAGACCAAAACATGGTGGAGACCACTTCCACATGCAGAACCCCAGCTGCGTCCCTGCCCTTGACTGGGCATATGCGGAATCCCTTCTGGCCTTCTACGTACTGTTGTTTCCCTATAGAGCAAGGGGCATGAAATCCCAGAACCTGATCAATTTTTCTCCCTTAGATCATGCTGCAGACCTCTGAATTCTGACCCCAAAGTTACCAAGCTGGCCTTCATTACTTCCTCATGGCTCTTCCCTGCTTCATCTCTTGAGTGCACTCAGCTGTTGTTTGCCCTCCCCCTGGCCAATGGAATAAGCAAAATATGGCTGCTCTGACAGCTCCAAAGTAGTAGTGGAAGGAGCTTGCCATTTATTTTTTTTTAATTTTATTTAAAGAGAGGGAAAAATAAAGCAAAACAACAACAAAAAAAAGGGTAGAAACAATACAGAACTTCAAAAAAAATGAACAGTAAGAAATCACTAGTTGATACATTACATATTGTCTTCCTGGATGTAGTTGTTCAAGTTACAAAATCAAAGCATACAAAGTGGACATTCAAACAGTGAGGCTGCAAACAGCCCGTTCTCTGATCCAACAAGAACTTAGCAACATAATTATCAATTCTACACCCTTAAATATACATGCAGTTATATCCTTTAGAGCACTTGCTTTTTAAGTCCATTATCTGTTTAGTTATATCATGTTTCAGGTTGCTCAGTACCTTGTTGATCTATTTTGTTGTTGTTATTTACTTTTTACATTTTTTCTTATTTTTAATTTTATTTATTTTATTTTGAAGGTAGTAAAATACAGCAGAACAAGACAGGACATAGCCAACTGAGGCAGTGCAGTGAAATTGGCACAGAACCTCACAGCAGGCCACCGGGACAACAGCAATAGGCACAGTAGTACATCTGGTTTTCTTCCCAATAGTTGTTCCTGCAATCCAGCAGAGCAATATTGAAGGAAATACTGAAATTACAAGAACAGAATATTGAACAGAGCAATACCATTGATCAAAACAGAGATAAAAATATTTGCCCTCAAAGAGATGTCAGAAGAAAATCCCCCTTATTTGATATATCACATATACTCAAACTTGCAAGACATGCTCAGATCTCCAGCTCTCACTTGCTGGGGTGGTGGTGGTGGATGTTTGATTCTTAGCCCACACACTGGTAGGTTCACAGTCGCTCACCAGAGGGGTGAACTGGCTGCTCCTTTTCCCAGTGCCCCGAGGTCCAACATGGCGCATTGCGGATCTCAGGAAACACTGATATGGTTCTTGCCCTGGGGTGGCCGCGGCTTGCCAGGCCACAGCCACTTACCAGAGTGGCATGCTGGCAGCTGCCTGTTTTCCCAGCACCCCAAGGTCCAACATGGTGCTGGAGGTTGCCATTTAAATTGCATTGCTGGTTGGCTCTGGGCCTGGCCCTGCCTGACGCGAGCCTGAGTTGGCAAAGATGAGAGAAGACTGAAGTTCCAAGAGTAAGCATTTGTCTGCACACTTGATGTTTACTCCAGGCTTGCAAGCGTCAGGAGTGAGCGTTATCAAGAACAGCACCAAAAGCTTAATTTACAAAAATTTAGCACTGAGCACAGATCCTCACTCGCCCACCCCTGCATTTTCTTTAGAACTGGAATTCAGTCTTTTGTACCTGTTTTTCATTTATTTATAGAACAAACATCTCTTCAGAACCACAATATGAGCTAACATGAAAAATGGCAACAAATATGCAGAAATATACAGGCAACACGCAGAAGTTGTGGACTCCTGAAAACCAGGCGACGAAGAGCTTTAAGGAGGAAGTTATCAGTAAGGGACTGTGCAGATCTAAGTGTCCTCAGGGCCTTAAGGAACCAAGGTGCTGGGGCTTCCCAAGAGAGGTTCCCAGAGCAGGGAAGAGGTGAAATATTTTGGGGGTGGATTAATAAATGAGGATAATGAGGCCCTGGAAGTGGCATAGGTTGTTCTTAAAGATCTTTGAAGGTTTTGGGACAATATTGAAGCGAATGATGTGGGAGATGGGAGTAAGGCAGAAAGTTTGAAATGGAAGAGATTTGACTTTGTTCAAAATAGGTTGTGGTCCTAGGGATTTTTAACATTGTCTGTACAAACTATTGCTTGTAACATTTGCCTTTGCATAGGACTTGGGCTTATATAACAAGTTTTATTTCAGTAACAAAATGTCTGGCTTCGGGTTTAGCAATAGAGCAATTTTTAGACAGCTAATCAATATGACTATTCCACCCCTTCTAATTATGTAATTATCCACAGCTATTCCACGAGCAACCAGGCTGAGTTCCTTTCTCCCCACCTTTAGCAAGGAGAGTTCTATTCCCTAAGTAGACTTATCTGACTCCCTAAATTTTAATTTATTAACTGTTTCACCTGAAAGCAATCACCTTTGCAGTCAATTCCCCAAATGAAACATCTGCCTTTTCAATTCAGACAACTATAAGGAAAGAAATACACCAGGGGAGCAAAATTATGTTCTCTTTTCCAAAGTAGAGATGTTTACAAAGACAGGATTCTGACGCCAGCCGCCTGGTCTGCATTGGGAATAAGCTTATTTGATGTGGAAAGGATGAAGAACCACTAACCTCTCTTCTGCCTATGCTTCTGCATCAGCTCCTGCCCCTCAATCTGCCTCCTGTACTAATTGACATTTTGCAGAGGCTACTTGAGGTCTGAAAGCTCTGAGGTCATTAGTTCTCACAGTGCTGTTTTTCAGTAGCATCTACTTGCATGACATTTGTGGCTTTAACAAGCTTTAAAATCATTTCTCTCCCGGGGCTTCTAAGTGCCATTGTGTGAGTCTATTAGGAAGCCTAGGAGGGTGATGATACTCCTTGCTAAATATTGTTGCAAACCTTGTTCTAAGTACAGAAGTCTGAGAGCAAAAGGTGGGTGAATACATTTTATGAGGTAATATTTTTATCTTTCCTAAGAAGTATGCAGGAGGTTGACAGATAGAAGAAGATGAAAGAGTATTATTATTATACTATTTTTCCCTGCATATTTAAACTCTTCAGAAGCTTGATTTTTGTCACTGCTGGCAAACAAAGCTGGTGTAGATCTTAGAAAATAGAAACAACAGTTTCTCAGGTCCTGCATGTTTGCACACTTGTACTTACTGAGCACATCAAATGCACCATCCCTATGGTAATGTCATTATTAACATTTGTCATTATTAACCCCGAGAAGGGCAGAAGGGCAGACCTGGGCCCTGGTGCTCCACAAGAGGACTGGTTTCCCACTCCCATACGAATATCTATGTATTCCTGTGAGAGACTGAGCAGGGAACAAGGGAGTCTTTGAAAGGTTGTCCTTTTTTTGTGTAAGGGAAAACATAAAATATTTCTGTAATATTCTATAATGACTAACCACTATGTTGTGCAGGGCAAAGAAGAATGGAAAATTTGGTAAAGTAGAGATGTTTCAGGGAGTACAAGGGTAAAGAGGATTGAAAAATTGCTGTGCTAAGAAGGAAAGTCTAAAGAGCTCCCTACCCCTTCCATAAATAGTGAAGTTTTGTAAGCCACCATGAGACTATGGAGGGTTGAATTCCACAGATTCATGGAGTCCTTTGCAAGGAATCAACACACTGGTTTAGGGGTAATATTGTACTTACTATATTGCATAACAAAAGCAAAAATGCATACTATAATTTCACATACAAACATACTGAAATTTCATGTAAAAAAGTTATGTGAAGCAGATATCTTATTTGAAACTATATTAAGCAATTCTATATTGCTGTATCAAAATACCTGAGACAACTAACTTACAAAGTGAAAATTTTATTTGGTTTGCAGTTTTGATAATTTTAAGGCATGGTGTCTTCTTGTTCAGTACTGGTAAAGACGGCAGACGGTAGTATATTGTGATATGATTGCAGATGGAGGTAAAACATACATGTCAGAGCAGAGAAGAAAGAGTAAGACCAGGGTCCCACGACCTCTTTGTGGAACACCCTCAATTATCTAAGGACAGCTCATTATGGACTTCTTAAAGGTCCACAATACCTTTGCTTTCATCACCCTTGGGCTCAAGTGTAAACTTACACACCTTCGAGGGGAACGCAAATCACATTCAAATTATAATAGAAACAAAAACTTGGTTCAGATGATAGAAGAAAAATAATCAGAAAAAGTAAATGGACTCTGCTTGTTGATTTACTCTGAAATTGATTGGCAAATCGTGACTGACTCCTCATATTAGATATATTTAGTTACTGTGAATTTTTGAAAAATTAAAACCTTAAATATTATATATATATGTGTGTGTGTAAAGTTTTCATGAAATTTTAAGTCCATATAAGGATAGATTAGTTTTTAAATATAAAAAGATAAATACTCTAGTCAGTTTGATAAAAAGGTATTTTCTTTCTTCCATTGAATTGAGAAAACTCGGCTGAGAAGATGTGTAAATTGTAAATGCCAGAACACAGTCCAACTTAATCTTAGTTGTTATCTTTTCCTCAAATCAATTAGCCAGGGAGTCGGCAATTTGTTCAGTGTCCTGGGTCATAAATATTCCCCCTCTTTCACCTTTCTCATCAGCACAGATAAAACAATTTACAAAACACTACCTGAACAAACCAAGTATGTTTTATCCAAGTGATTTCTTTGTAATTAAAGATAATTTTCCTCTTAAGTAGAGACTTGTGCTCCTGATTTCACTTTTCTCCTCTCGAAGAGGAGTACCATCCTACTCCCATAGTGACAGTGACTTACCTCCCATCTTGTTCAGAGCGTAGGGGCTGCTTCTTCAGGTAACACTTTTGGAATGCAGCCCAAGCCCTTTAATTACCTGGCATGACCATTACATTCAGGTCAGATATCTACTTGGAGTGTGAGGTGTTGGTTTACCACTCTGAAGGAATTTTGGAGTGCAAACTCGAATTAAATTACAGGTATAGTGACTAGGAATTTTTGAGCTTCTTTTCAGAAAAGTTTTACTTACTTCTCCACTTCGAATTTGCTTTTCCCTGATTCAAGCAAGTCAAATTTCTTCTGCAAAGGTCTTGTATTTCCTGCCACATGGCATTTATGGACTGAAAAATGAATATTTAATTTTTACTTTGAAGTGAATTTCAAGTTCCATGAACACAGAGGATCATTTTCTTCTTGTTTAATTTGTTATTCCCAGTGTCTACTTATGTTTCTAATATTTTAAAGTGCTAAATACTTTTCCAAATCAAATTGAAGCAACTAATCCGCCCAAATTGTATATGTGCATATGCATACATTTTTTCCATAAAGTCTTAGATCTGGCAATCCTTAAAAAGCATCTGATTCAGCTGCTTTAACGTCCTTGTCTGTTAATGCCCACCCTTTGTTTCCATCTGATTTTTTTTCATTCCCTCTGGTTTCTGTCTCCCACTGTCACTCCCACAACCCTCCTATCGGGTCCTGACCTAGATCCCAAATCTCCCAAATGAGTGTATGGTGAAGGCTTAAATAAAGTGAGACAAGTGGTATGATTTTAGGGCTTCAAGAGGGTAAAAACCCTTTATCTGAATTTGAGACTCTGAGGGCTAAGATGAAGACTTCTCTGGACGGCCCATATTTATTAGGTCCAAAGCAAATGGTGAGGAAACTGGGGAAAGTGCAGGCAATGAGCAGGACCGTGGGAGTCAGTTCAAAGACTTCTCCAAGTAGTAAATTATATCAATTTAGGAGAACTGTCTTATCTCCATGATGACATTTATGGTAGGTGTGTGACTGTGGGAGTGAAATTCCTTCAGCTGCAGTCTCTATTAATTAGTGTTGGAGCCAAGGTGTCCTCAGCTGTGGCGTTATATTGCTCTTTGAGGTATCTCTGGCCTCACAGGCCACTACAGACCTCAGCCAGGACCAGTGATTCATAGAGGTTCCTTTACTATGGATCAGCTCCCGCCACCAGGCAAGGGGCCGAGGCCTAGGACAGACTCACAGATAAACATAGAAAGCCAATTAGTTAATTTTAAATCCTGCTCAGAGCTGCTTATTAGTGATCTCTAACACCCTCCATGGATTTTTATTGTCAGTTTCCTTATTTGCCTGAAATTCTTGATTTTTTTGCTGACACTAATTTTGTCTGAATTTTGTTTTTTCTTTTAAAGAGCATTGTAGTGTCACTTAGCTGGCAATTAATTTACTACAGACCAGGTCAATTCTTTCAGGCCTTGTCTTTCAGTCTTTTTAAAGTGAGTGTAGAATAGTCTTGGTCTGACTAGGGTAGTGCAGGTAAGAAGAAACTTTTACAAGGTCGCATCTAATGAGTCACTCAGTGAGGTCTCTTCAAGATGCTTGGTCAGATCTCTTTTTCCACCCAGCATAGTACAAACTTCAGAGTCTCCTTTCATTTCTTTGCTTCTTACAAGCCACTCTCTGCCCGTCTATGTGAAGTTTCACCCTTCTTGTTTACAGCCTACAACAAGACAAACACTTATTTATCATTGATGAAGATTTTGGAAGTTTCTTTCCTGCACCGCTTTCTTGTGTCTGGTACCCTTCCCACCCACCAGGTCATCTCAGCAGTGCTGTGCTCTGAGCTCCTCTTCTCCCCTCCTTGAGATCTGCACAAGGAAGGTGCTTGAGCTCTCGGTGCCCAGCAATACTCTAGAAAAAGCCTGTAGGTGGAGAGTAAGTTAGAGGACTAGGGAGATGTTTTGTGTTTTCTTTTCTCATGGGACTTGGGCTTCTTTTGATCAGCTCTTGAAAAAAGTTCTACATAATTGCTTGTATATTTTGAAGGGCAATCCAAAAGTCATTGTATTATCATGGTGGAATCAGTAGTCTCTTATTCAAATCTAAGAGTGAGGCATAAGTAATTCACAAGCCTCCATGTAATTCACAAACACATTTTCAAGTCAGTTACTGGGATGGGGAAATGACATGACCATTAAAACAGTCTGACTCACCTGTTAAATGGAAATCAAGTCCCAAGTCATATTCAGTAGCACCTTGGTTCATGAGCACCTGTTTGCTAACAATTTGGTTTACCAACAGAGTATTTGGCAAAACTTTTTGTTTGCGAGCTCTGCATCAGATGACAAACACAAACATGACAAGGACTACCTTTCATGCACAAACATGTGACCGTCTTTTCCAAAACTATAGAACAAATTAAGTTCATCAACCAAGGTGCTACTTATTTCCCATAGGGAAAGGATATAATAAACGGTGGGAATTCAACTGCAAAATAGATCTTGTTCTTCAGTATTGATTTTCTGTTTTAGCCTGGAATGACTGTTGTTCATTACACACACACACACACACACACACACACACACACACGTGCATGCGCACACACATGCACACACACACAGCATAAAGGTAAAAAAAAAGCTCTGTACTCTACAACTTTACCCATTCTACTTATCGAATTTACTTACCCATTTACTTACTGAATACATTTTTTTTCAATTTTTCAAACTTCAGGTTAAATTCTATCTAGCCAAATACATTTTCTAAAGGTCAGGGATTTAGCTCAGTGGCATAAGCCCCTGCCTGGCAATTGTGAGGTCCTGAGTTCAATCCCTGGTACCAAACAAAAACAAAAGCAAAAACAAACAAACAAAGAAAGATATTTCCTGAAAATTCACAGTACACATATAGGAAGTGCTTCATATGATACCATAGGCTGTAGTGAAAGGAACATGAAATTTAGATACAAATCACTCGAGTTTGAGTATAGGTCTTTCCTTCAGCTCACTTGGGATCTCACTCTTTTCATTTAAAAATTGAGCAATGTCTCTAATTTATCTCATTGCTAAGATTTAAATTAGATAATATCAAGCATATAATTTGTAACATTTATACTAAAATGAAAATTGCTCTGTAAATATTCATAAATCTTTTTTGTCAAATAAATATTATGAATAACCAATTTTAATTTAATCTCCTTCAGCAGAAAGTTCATTTTCTAATATCTTTTTCTTTCCAGGGGCATAAGAGAATCTAATATTTTAGAGTAGATAGCACACAATACTGCAGTAAACTCACTCATGGGAAATATCTAAAATCCAGGTAAAGAGATCTTTTCTTGAATTCCCACATCATTGTTTTTTATGGCTTACACATATAGAGATCCTCCCTGCTCCGCAAATCCTCCTGCTCTCATGCGTGGAGATTTGGGGAGGTAGCTGGGTCATGGATGTGAGCTATCAAGCAACAGACTCATACCCGGGAGGAATAAATAGGAAAATGGAGGCTCACTGCTGGCTTCTTCCTCTTGCCCAGCCATGAACGGTTTCTCTTCTGCCATGCCTGTCTGCAATGCCACCCTTCCTTAGGGCTAGCTGACCATGGACTGAAACTTCTACAAACTGTGAGCTAACTTGTTAACTTATGAGTATCAGGATTTTATCTGAACAACCAAAAAGTAATTAAGACATTTTTCTTGTTATTCCAGGACATGATGACACAGGAGCACAAGAAACCAAATATACTTTTAAGTGAGATTTGTTTCAGCTTTTCATGTTTTTAGTTTGTTTATTTGATCCAGTGTTCTATTTCAGCGACCATAGAACATATGAAATTCAGCCAATAGTGGAGTTTACTAACTCAAGAAAATATTTTTACATCAACCACTGCCTTTTAATGATTTTACAATTTGTGTGTGTGTGTGTGTGTGTGTGAGTCTGTGCGTATGAGTGACACCAGGGATTGAACATCGGGCCTACACACTGAGTTCATATTCCTGCCTTATTAACTTTTAGATAAAGTTTCAGTCACTAAGTTGCCCAGGCGGGGTTGAAAATCACCACCCTTCTGCCTCAGCCTCCCACAATGCTGGGGCTACAGGCAGCCTGGATTGTTTTAAGGTCAACATTATCACCAGGTTAAATGAAAATCTAATGGCAAGTAATGTATACTGTTCTAATAGATCTCAGTTTTGGTAAAATGTTCATGCATTTATTTACTTACAAGTGACTTTGTAAACCAAATTAATAATTTTGTCACCTTGGGATACATATTTAATGAGAATCAGGGATGATTTCTAAATTCTGTTGGGTTCATGAGTGTGAACTGGTCACTTATCAGCCAACTTCTCCTTTATTCTTCCAGAGGTGTTGCGTGTGTGTTTGAGGCCTTGCTCCTTTTGTTTAAAGTAGGACCTAAGATCAGAGATGAACAGGGCTCTGTGTGTGGCAGGACTCAGACTCAGCTCTGTTTTTCTAGTACTTCAGAAGGTGAAAGTCACGGAGCGAGGCCCTCAGCCTCACCTCTCTCAGTGTCTGGAAGGCTGAAAGGGGAGTGAAAACACTGAGAGGAAGTCCCATGGCCCCACCTTGATGCCTATTGACCTACAGGTCAGGGTCACTTCACCCTGCACAGCTTGTTCTCAGTACCTCTCAGTGTCATGTCACGCTGCCATAGATGAGGGACTCAGGCTAGTGGAGAGCCACCATCAGGCTGTGCATCCAAATGAGAGCTTCTTGGTGTAGCCAGCAGGTAGGTCCTGGAGCAGACTGTCTGCCTATGCACTGTCCCTCCAACCCTTACTAGCTGTGTGACCTTGCTTTGTACCTCAGTTTCCATGCTTGTAATGTACACATGGTATTTGTCCCTACTGCAAGAGCTGATCTACAATTTTATGGGTCCATGAACATATAAAATGCTTAAAACAGTGACTGGCACATTCAACAGACTGAAAACTCTTCTATTTCTTCTTCATGCTACATATAATTGTGTTTTTCCTGGCCTAGCCTGACCTGTTGTTCTGGTGACCACAGTAGCCTCTTCCTTACAACTCAAAGTGAGCATATGCAAACTAAGCCTGGCTGACCTCGAGGACCTTTCAGATAGAAGCCATATCTGAATGTTTATGGGTATAGATAGAAACATAGATAAGATACAGACCCAGACTGCAACATCTCTTCAGTGAGAGCCAAAAAATGTACCATGTCATTTCAACTTTTTGAATACCAACAGCATAAAAACTTAATTTAAAAAAAAATCAGTTTAGTTATTTTAATTAGAACTCAGAAGCTTTTCCTTTTTTTCAGTATTTTGTTCAGAAATTTCTACTTTCTCAGTATGAAGCATCTAATTTTGATTACATATTTCCACCAGTGAACTTGGTTTGGGGTTTATTCATAATTTACCTTTCTCTAATTCACTTCATACCCAAAGGCAGAAAACTGAAGGCAGGCAGATGTTTGATGGAGGAAGAAGTGTCTACAACAAACAATGTTTGCTTCTACATTATGATTTAATATCAAATTGACTCTTATCAGTCAGTCCATGAGGTGGTGCTCCTTTATGCCTGCATCATGTCTTGGTCAAATTGTTTTATTGCGTTGACTTTCAGTCTCCTTAGCTTAGTTTAGGATTGATAACAACCTGGTAGACAGAAAAAATGTCCTCTCCCTAAAAATGTCCACACGCTAATTTGGAGGACCTGTGAATGAGATTCTTCCCCAGAGGCTCCAGAGAAGAATATAACCATGTTGACACTTTATTTAGAAAGCCTGACCTCCATAGATAGAAGATAATAGATTTGTATTGTTCTAAGCTGCCAAGTTTGTAATAATTTTTTTCCCTGTAGGGTTGAGAAACCAATACAAATACTTAACTGGAAGTTCATAAGAAAGATTAGAGGTAATGCTTGTTAAACATATAGATGTTCATTAATAATAATATTGTCATATTTTCTGTTTACTTCTGAAACTGTCCATTGAATTTAGTCTCACAAATCATGTCCTTTTTTTTTTTTTTTTACAAAAATAATAACTTTAAATCTTGCATAGTATTTTACAGTTTGGAAGGCTATTTCATGAACATGGTTAAATTGGAACTTTGTAAGGCAATCAGCGTAATTGAGAATTATAAAAATAGAGCCATGAAATGTTAAATAAAATTCTAATACAGCCCCCAGTTATACACATAAAGGAACTGTGGCTTTTAGAACTTTGGGGCTTTTCCTCACAGTGATAAATTCAGTGTTGAAATAGAAAAGTGAGCCCAGTGTTTTCTGTTCAGGACATTTTTCTTTCATCATTTCTTTTGGTTGACTCTTTACATTTTCTACCAGCCCCCCTTGTGAATAAAACCTGGTCTGTAGCTCCCCCTTTCTCTCTCTGTTTCTGTCCCTCCATCTCTGTCTCTATGACTTTATTTTATTCTCCCCCCTCTTCCATAAAAATTCAAGGGAAAAGATGACAACCTCTGTTTTTTTCTCCTCTCAGCTCTCACCAGTAGGTTCTAGCCAAATAGGTTTTCTCGCTTTTTCTTTTCAGATTTTTTGTGGCTATTTTGAAATCTCTCTAAAACCTGGAAAGAACTTTCCTTTTTAGCATTATTTCTTCGCTATCAAATATCACTGACAGCACACAAAATAGCCGGTGTAAGCACGTTAGCACATTCTGATTTTCCTGCTGTCTGCTTTTGTGGAACAACTCATTCACCCTTGCTATGTTTCACACCCCTCACCACCAAAAAGAATGGCATTGCTGTATTACTCTGAAATGCTGTTTTCCAAATAACAGCCTCAAATGGTTAGAAAGCTTTTAAACCTTCTTCTTCCATTAAATGCATGTTTCAAACTAGGCTTCCAAATGTCCAGTAATTCAAAAACACCTTTAGGTAATATCCTCAAAGTAAATTCCTGCTATTGATTGACAGAAATGAACTCCTAGAGTGTTAAAATGTACATCTACCCTTTATTGCCACATCTACTCAAGCACTTTACAATGCAGAGTCAAATCTGTTAGAATAGCCCACTGGACATGTTTGTCTTGTTGGATGCAGAATGTATTCATTTCTGGCTGCCAAGGGTATACTTTGCATCTCAGCAGGGTTCTCATTTTGAAGTGATATCTGTTATGGATACTGTCTAACGAAGCTTTTTTTGTTTCCTTAAAGCATGATATGACCTTAGGTAGCCTAGGGATAGAAAAATTTACAAAGGAAGAAAAAGAAAAACCAAAATATCACACTAAAATATATTTTAAAGGGATTCATAATTATTATTTTCACTACAAGTCTTAACTGGTAATTACAAACACTTTCTTTCTTTCTTTCTTTCTTTCTTTCTTTCTTTCTTTCTTTCTTTCTTTCTTTCTACTTCTAGCTTATATGTTCATATTGTACCCTTAAAAATGATACTTTTAGGTGATGGAATCTCCTTGTGGCAGACAATGACTCTGAGGATTAGAAACTTCAAGTATCTTTCCTGAGATCATTAATTCAATAAATAGAAAAGGCTTCAAACCTTTGTGACTCTTTTGTTCTACTTGTTACAAAATAATAGCATCACCACAAAATATTGTTGGTTCCTGAAGTATTTTTTTACTACATAGAAAACTAAATAAACATTGTCTTATCTGTTGGTTTACACATTTTCTTTTCTGATACACAACAGATAAAACTGGAAAGGAGATAAGATACAGCAGAATCATCCAACTATTAATATAGGATTATTATCCTATATATAATCAAGAGAATTTTCAATGTGTGAATATAAATACATGAATATGGATATTTTACTATATTTACAATATATTCCTGACTTAACAATAGGCAACCAAAACAATAACAGTTTTTGTTGGACTGGAGGAGTAATAATAATTAGTTTGGTGATCCATAAATACTAACAATACATTAATTTTTGCAGGAATACATTAACTTGGAATGTGTGCTAATTTGAAGGTAGAAATCATAAAATACGTATTTCTTCTTTTTTATTTTTTTATTTAAAGAGAAAAAACAGAAAAAGGGTAGAAATATTACAGAATTTTAAAAAATAAACAGTAAGAAATCACTAGTTGATAAATTGCATATTGTCCTTTTAGAAACAGTTGTTCATGTTACAAAATTAAAGCACACAAAGTGGACATTCAAGCAGTAAGACTGCAAACAGGTCTGTTCAACAATCCAACAAGAACATAGATAATATGTTTATCAATCCTATACACTTAAATGTACATGCAGTTACATCTGTTTAGCACTTCCTACTTCCTCTCTTTTTTACAATAGCAATTACACATTTTTAAAATCTTATTTAAAGAGAAAAAAACAGAAAAAAGGGTAGCAACAATACAGAATTCTAAAAAAGAAAAAGAAAAAGAAAGAAAAAAACAAGAAGAAATCACTAGTTGATAAATTACATATTGTCATCTTGGATGTGGTTGTACAGGTTACAAAATTAAAGGATACATAGTAGACATTCAAACAGTGAGACTGCAAACAGTTCTGCTCAGAGATCCAACAGATTCAGCAATATGGTCATCTATTTTACATACTCAAACATACATGCAGTTATATCCCTTAGAGCCCTTTCCTTTCCTCTCTTTTTTACAATAGCAATTACACATTTTGGGTTTTATTACTCTTATAGTTCTTATTACATTTTACACTAGAGACACAATGTGATATTTATGTATATAATTCGTATTTATTTCACTAATGAGGATAGTCTCAAGTTGTCTCCATTTACCTATGAAGGCCTCAAGATCATCCATTTTATAGCTAAGTAATATTCCACTGTATAAAAATACCACATCTTTTTCATCCACTCTACAGTTGATGGACATCTTGGTTGTTTCCAAGATTTAGCTATTACAAATTGTGCTGCTATGAACATGGGTACACATATATCACTGTGATATGAGCCTGTCAGTTCTTCTGGGAAAATACCCAGGAAGGGAATAGCTGGATTGAAAGCAACTTTCAATCCTAGTCTTCTGAAAATTCTCCATATGGATTTCCATAGTGGTTGCACCAGTCTACATCCCCACCAACAGTGGAGCAGTGTTCCTTTTTCCCCGCAGCCTCGCCAACATTTGTTATGAGTTGATTTCTTGATGGCAGCTATTCTTTCTGGAGTGAGGTGAAATCTCAATGTTGTTTTAATTTGCATTCCTTGAATGACCAGCGATGGTGAACATTTCTTCATGTATTTATTTGCAATTTTCATATCTTCATCTGAGAAATGTGTGCTCATCTCAGATGCCCATTTTTTGTACAGGGTCTTTGAATTTGGGGAGCTTGATGTTTTTCAATTCTTTAAATGTTCTGTATATAAGTCTTTTGTCTGAGGGGTTGCTGGCTAAAATTCTTTCCCACTCGGTGGGTTTTCTTTTTACTCTGTTGGTGATTTTTTTGAAGTGCAGACATTTTTCAATAATATGAGATCCCAGTTGTTGATTCTTTGAAGTGTTTCCCGTGCAGTTTGCGTTTTGTTCATGAATTCTCTGCCTCTAACATCATAGAGGTCTTTCAGAGATAGTGAGGAGTAAAATACTGTCTGCCTTTGTTTTGTTGGTGCGACCAACATGCAGTATGATCAGATAAACTGTGAATTTATCGTTATTTTTAAAAGGCTGGAATTATTTCCATGTTCAGAAAACAAATAGGTACTCTGATTGTTGAGATAAAAATGATTTTATTAGGTATACATATATATGTGTATATATATATATATATATATATACACACACATAGATAAATAACTATATTACTAATCTCTATAAGCTCATCAAAAAGAAAATGAGCTTGTGCTCTCATTATTGGATTGTTTGATCCTTTTTATGCCTAAATCTTGTAACCTAAACAACTACTTCTAAGATAATAATAATATATTAACAAGTGTTAATTTCCTACTTTTTTTGAAATTGTGTATCGTTACTATCTTTTGTTTTGTTTTGTTTTTAAAATAAAAATTTAAAAAATGATTTTATTAACAAAATGATCTTTGCCCTGGAATTTGAGAAGAATTTCATTTTGACATAAGAAGAAACAGAAAAAAGAAAAAGGTCATCAACTTTCTACAAAGGAAGTACACCACATACATATGTTAGGGAAATGTAAGTATGCTTAGTATATATCCCAGATGGGGGTTTTATTGTGCCTTTTAAAATTATGATTAAAAATTAGAGACCTCTCTTTAAGATCACACACAGATCTGCCTCAGAACAAAGTTTTAATACATAATTTCAGAATATTTGTGATGGAGGGTGAAATGAAAAATACAAAATTGATGTTTTCTGAAGATAATTTGGCCACTTATACCAATTTTTTATTGTTGTTGCTGCTGTCGTTTTTTGAAACAGGGTGTCACTGTGTAGTGCAGGCTGGTCTTAAACTCACGTACATAGCCCAGGCTAGCCTAGAACACATGGTGATCCTACTGTCTCAACCTCACGAGTGCTGAGATTACAGGTGTGTGCCACCAGGCCAGGCCTGGCTGCACCAACATGCCCAGTTTATGCCTGAATTTTAGCAAAAACATTGTACAGTTGGCTTAGCAAGTCCTCTTTTTCAGAATTTATCCTTTCTATCCATTTATAAAGATGTTTGTAGAAAGATGTTTATTATCAAAAGGTTTTACATATCGAAAAACCAGAAACTATCTAAATTTCCTACAGCATGAGATTAATTGATTTACTAAATATGTGACATAGCTTCATACAGTAAAATTTCCTGCAATCATTAAATATGCAATATGTATGGGTATTTACTGCTATTGAAAGTGGTTAAAAAAGTTAAGGAAGAAAATTTCAGTTGTTAATTGAAAAATGATTTCTACAAAACTGAGTACAAGTTGTATAAAAATTATGTTTATAAAAAAGTTATGTTTATGTATATGTTTTCAGGAAGTTCAGAAATATACACAACAGAATATCAAAATTTCTGTTTTTTTTTTTTGGTACTGGGGATCGAACTACAGACCTCATGCTTTCCAGGCAAAAATTCTTCTAGGTGAATGAGTTTATAGGCAACATTTTAGAATCTGCTTATCTGTATTTTCTTAGTTATCAATATACATATATTGTGTAAAGAAAAATATGAAGAGTATATAAAATGCCAACAAAAAGATAAGCTTAGTTTAGTTAATATTTAATACATAATCTGATTATGGACAAAATACAAATACTTTTAAATTCTTTTCTACATTTAGTATTCACTTTCTCTCCTGTATATAAGGGCAACACTATTCTAGATTAAGCAAGCTAAATGAACAGATGTGGATGAAAATTCTGTAATAAATTCCATGTGCAGAAGCTATGGAGCAAATCTACAATTGTGTATTGGCCAATTCAAGACTCAATTAACAGAAAATTTGCAATCTGGTCAAAATAAATTTTCAAGTAAAATGGTAATACGCCTTACAGTGCTTTATAACTAAAAAGGAAATTTCACAAAAGAGATGAATAGGAGTATTTAAACAATTTTTACCTTTTCTTTCAACCCACAGTGGTGCCAGATAATAATGTCGATGTCAACACATAGCTGATAATTCATGTGGAAACTGAAGCAAGTCTCCACTGGGTCCTGAAAGGATACAGTGCTTCTGTGGCCCTGACTGACATGAATAAAAACAGAAATCAGGGTTAAATCCACTCTCTTATTGTTGATAATTCAACAGATGTGCAGTGAGCACCTTTGATATTCAGGGTAGGGCTCTAGACCCTGGAGGAGGACTGGAGTCATGTTCATGACCATCTGCATCAAAGATTTAGGAAACAATTTGAACATGGGGCTTACGTATGAGATGGTGATAAGGCAGTGAGGACTGAGTGTGCTCACCCTTTTCAGGCTTGGTCAAGGAAGGTGGTGGGGAGAAGGCACATTACTGAGTCAGGACTCAAAAGATGAACAGGATTAAGAGATACTGTGGAGAAGGGCTAATTCAAAAGGGAAATAGAGTCACCTGAGAAGTGAAAGGTTTTCTGTCTAAATTAATTCTTTGTTTAGTTTTCTTAAGGATGAATGTTGGGATGTGCACCAAAATTCATGGGAAAAGGTTTAAAATAGACACTTACTACACCATGTTTTAATTTACTCATTCAACACATTCACTGAATGTCCACTGCATCCCAGGATTTGTGCTAAACACAGGTTGTGCAAAAGTAAATGAAGCACACATAGCCCTTTATCCTATGAAACTATGAAGCATGTGGTTCTGAAAGAACTTTTTGTGACTTACATTTATCTTTAACATTTTATACCTATGAGGTGCAATTTATTTTTAGCATACTACTATATTATGATAAGGTTTTCAAAAAGAAAGAAAAGCGTATCTAATATGACACTGTCTTTCATATGAGTTCATTATAGAAATGTTTAACATATAAATTTTTCATGAATTTTTCCTTTAGTCACCCACTGTGCTGTAATGACTTGAAATTATTTTTCTAACAGGTCCCGGAATATGAAATGTATTTTCCATAGTACACACATAATCATATATGTATAAATATACACATGAACTGAAAGTTTTTTGAGAAACAAAAATGCAGTGGAGTTACAAAGTGTGAAATTACAAATGAGATGGACTATATAATAAACTGTAGTGGGAAAACCTATTGTGCACAAGAAAGGAATACGTCTGGCCTCACTTCACATTATACATGAAAACTAATTCTAATATTACTAGAAATCTAATTGAGAGATGAAAACTGCAGCATTCAAAATTAGAAGGAATATAAAGGAGAAATTATATGATCTAGTTTTGAGTTATGGTAACTATCTTAAGTAAGACATGAATTAATCTTACAGCAAAGAGTAAAATAATTTACAGCATTAACATTAAACAAATAAATAATGTGTGCATATAAAATGGTAAAATGCACCAAAAAGGGGAAAAAGCTTTCACAGTGACATGAACTGAGTTGTTTTGTTTTATGGTTTAGTTCCAAAATGTCTTCCAAAATTCTCATGTGTGAAGAAGTGGGGCTTTTGGAAAGGGAACTGGATTATGGGATACTCTATGTGTTGTGGATTAATCCATAGATTCATTCACAGCAGAATATTCTTTCTTGGAAGTGGAGCCTGTAAGAAAAGGCAGGTCATTAGGGGTGTGACCTGGAAGGTTGTATTTTTCCATGGGCTCCTCACTTCTTTCACTACTTCCTGGCTGGGAAGCAGCTGTCTTCTACTTTTCCAGGTCCTTCCACTATGTTCTTTCCATTTTGGAGTCAGTCAACTATGGACTGAATCCTTTAAAATCTGTGACTGATTCTTCTAAACTGTGGGCCAAAGTAAATCTCTCCTCCTTTAAATTGTATATATTGAGTGTTTTGTCCTAGAAATAGGAAAAGTCAGTAAGACAGTTAAATTTCTCTAAAAAATTCACATGTAGAGCCCTAAGTCCCAATATGGTAGTAGCTGAATGTGAGGCTTTTGGAAAGTCATTAGGTCCAGACAAGGTCATGCAGATGGGGGCTCCATGATGGGATCAGTGTCCCTATAAAAAGATGAAGATAATAGAGCTCACTTTTTCCCCCTCCATACCAGAGCACCATGACAAGTTGAGAAATTGTCATGATATCACTTGCACTTTGATTTTGGACATTCCAGTTTCCATAACCTTGAGAAAGAAATACTTATTTTTTTAACTGCCTTGTCTGAGGTACTGTGTTCTAACAGCCTGAGATATTTACTCTGTATAACCAACAAAGACTTTAATTCTTAATAAATAAACATCTCTCTCAATTAAAATGACAGCAATAACATTAACAAACCCCTCAATAAAAAGATAGATGAAGAGTATGTACAGTGGAGCAGGTGACTCAGTGAAATAAAAATTCACAAAATTGTTAATAAATGAAAAGATGTTCAGCTTATTAGTTATTACTGGGGAAATGCAAATTAAAGCCATCATGAGATGCCATTTCATAAGTCAGTTTAATAAAGCCAGTTTGATTGTACAGGTACTGGTTAGAATATAGTATATATGAACTGTCCTACCAGCAGGTGAAAAGGAAAATTATACAGGCTCTTTGGAGAACATAAGTAGGCAAAATAAGTTCTAGAGATGTTCTTGTAATTGTGTAACTAGACATAATCAAACATATTTACTGAGTCACTATAAAAATTAAATGTGAGCAGCAACATAAAGATTCTTCAACAAAAGAAATAATAAATCAAACATGTGGAAGTTAAAATGACTGCACTCCAGTTTTACTCATCATTGCAGTAATATCTCACAAAATAACTCTGAGTAATAAAAGCAGATTAAATCTTAGTTACTTCCTTCTTTGCAGGAACAAAATGCCAGATACCTACACCTTAGGGGTTATTTTGGCTCCTGTTTCAGTTCCTAGTCAGCTAGCGCCAAAACAAGATGTTATGGAAGAGAGGCATGTTAGAGGAGAGCTGCTCATGGTATGCAGACAGGAAGTAGCAAGTGAGGGGCATAGAGGGGTGGGGACCTGAGGATTATAGCCTTCTTGGTCATGCTCCCGTGACCTGTCTCTGTGGATTGACCTTGCCTCTTAATAGCAAGCCAGGTATTTTGCCTCTATGCTCCAATCACATTCCAAAGCCCCACTGAACACATGATATTTGTGGGGGCTATCTAGACACAAAGCATAAAATATACTAACATACAAAGAATAATATTCATTTGCATATTTTAAATATGCATATGCATTATACTGTGTTTTATAATAACATCAAATCCTAATTTCAGGGTAATAGTTAGAATGCATTTTTTAAAATTTTATTTAAAAAGAAGAAAAAGCATAACAGAAAAAAGGGTAGAAACAATATAGAATTTCAGAAAAAAAATAAACAGTAAGAAATCACTAGTTGATAAATTACATATTGTCTTCTTAGGCATAGTTGTTCAAGTTACAAAATCAAAGCATGCAAAGTGGACATTCAAACAGTGAGGCTGCAAACAGTTCTGTTCAATGATCCAATAAAAACTTAGCAACATGGTTATCAGTCCTACACACTTAAACATAAATGCAGTTATATCCTTTAGAGCACTTTCTTTTCCTCCTTTTGCTTTTTAAAGTCCATTATCTGTTAGTTATATACTATTCCAGATTGCTCAGTACCTTACTGATCTGTTTTGTTGTTGTTATTTACTTTTTAATCACCTTATATTATTCTGTTGCTTTGTTTTTGAGTTTCTCCTCATCCATTCCCCATGGATTGGCTTTGGTGGAGTTGGGAGTTTTTTGGAGGTATTTTGTTATTTTGTTATCTATTTTTTTTTGTTTTGAAGGTAGCTAAATACAACAGAACAAGACAGAACAAAGCATTCCTAGAGACAGTGCAGTGAAGTTGGCACAGAACGTCACAGCAGGTCACCAGGACAACAGCAATAGGCATAGTAGTAAATCCCGTTCTGTTCACATTAGCTGTTCTTTCAATCAGGTAGAGCAAAATGGAAGGAAATACCGAATTTATAAAAACAGGATATTGAATCGAGCAGTACCATTAATCAGAACTGAGCAAAACAGTGATAAAAATATTTGCCTTCAAAGAGATGGTAGAAGGAAATCCCTCTTACTTGCCACACTGTATATGTTCAGCCTCCCAAGAGATACTCAGACCTCCAGCTCCCACCTGCTAATTGGGGCAGGAGGATGGATGAATGTTTGATTCTTAGCATGAGCACTGGCAGGTCCACAGCTGCTTACCAGAGCAATGAGCTGGCTGCCTGTTCTCCCAGCGCCCCAAGTTCCAACATGGTGCAGACCTCAGGAAACGCCGATAGTTCTTACTAGAATGCATTTTGAAGAACTCAGAAACCATCATCAGTCTTGATGTTGTAGAAGGACCCAAAACTGAGAAATACTCCTACAATTATGGTTTATTATATGAAAGAGGACAGTTTAAAGAGAACAAGCAGATGGGGTGAAGTCCTGTAAAAACCATACAGAAGCTTCCAGAAGCGGTTTACCAGTAGAGTCACGGCAATACACTTAAATTTTCCAACAATGGTGTGTATGTTGGTTACTTTTCTCTCGTTACTGAGACCAAACACCTGGCACCAAAAAGGAAGGAAGGAAAGGTTTATTTCACAGGTGGTGGAAGTTTCAGTCTATACTCAGCTGACTCCAAGGCAGAGTGGCACATGGCAAGAGGCAACAGTTCATGATGGTGGAAGACTGCAAAAGTAGCATGGAGAGAAGACTTTTTCTGTCCCTTGCATGTAGACTACCTGCCCCAGGGCGAGTGTATCACACCCATAATCTCAGCACTAGACCATGAATCAAACACAAATTTTAGAAGCCCACCTCCAAAAAGTGACTCCATGGCAGCATGTAGCTTTTGGGGGACATCCAGAGGCAAATCATAAGAGCGTGTGACAGTATGTGCAAAATAGTTGCTAACCAGAGAAGCTCGTTTCATCCTGAATATGTGTCTAAGTACCTACATCAATGACCTCAGTTACTCAGGTTCTAACTCTATCCACATTAAAAACATGTCCTTACCATAAATCATAATGTTAACATAAAGTACATTATCAGACTGGTACCACTGAGCTCAAAGCTCAGACATACTAGAGCATCCTTATCAAGGAGAATATTTCAAGCACTCAAAACTCATCTCCAAAGAGCTTACTAAAATTCAGCCCAAAACAGGCTCTCTTTGAGGGTGTGCAGGATTTTAGGAATCCAGTCCTGCTAAACTAACCCTTTGCTGTATAGATCTGTAGGAGAAGAAATCAACTGGGAATAACAATGAATGTACAATCTTCAATGTAAAATACAACTTACTAAATGCAGTTTCTTAAAATGGAGGTGAGTGGGTACATGGGTGTCCATTGTATAATTCTTTATAGACTTTTATGTTTAATGATTTAAAATACAGAAAGGAAGTCAGTGTGCCAGGGAATCACCACTTTATTCAGATTCTTTCAAAGAGTTAGGATAAATGTTATTAGAACCATATATTATAGTAAAGTTCTTATTGAACTCAATAACTATACCCTATTAAGAATTAAATTACATTAATAAAAACTTCAGGGATTTTCTTCTGATGATTTGCTTTGCTTTTACACGTATGGAACAATTTCAATATTCTGATACATGGAAAAATTTATATGTCTCAGTGTTCTCCAAATATTTCATAATTGTTTTGCTGACCAATGTCTTTTTGTTTTCCTTTTTTTTCCCATGTGATAACTGCTGCTCCTTCTTCAAGACTTAATATCACTACAACCATTTCTGTGAAGACCCATTATTATTCGTCCGTGCTATGATTTGCATATGGTTTTGGTGAGTTCCTCAACGTTCTTGTATTGGGGCATTGGTCACCAGTGTGGCAATGTAGACAGGTGATGGGACCTTTAAGAAGTAAAATCTAGTGGCTGATCCTTAGGGCACTGAGAGAGCTGCCCTGGGAAGGGAATAAGGTAGCTCTTGTGGAATCTTTGAGCTTTCTGGAGATCTAGTTGTTATAAGAACAAGTCCACTCACTGAATGTTTTTTCACTTCCTGTGTAGTGATGTGATCTTTTATCTAAGTCCCTGTAAAATGTTCCTTGCCAAAGCTGGCACAGGGTTGCTGTTTGGATTTTCAGTCACAAAAATTGAGAGCCAAATAAACTCCTCTCCCTCAGAAGTAGCCAGTTGCAGGTGTTTCATGACAGGAATGAAAACTGGAGCTTTACAAGCAATAGTAATTACCAATTTTTATTGATTACTAATCTTAAAGTATGTTGTGTGTACTAAGTAATGAACCCTCAAGGTGTTCATTGAGGTAAATGTCATTTTATCAGTGCTGGAACTAAAGTGTCAAAGGCATAGAAACCTTAGCAGAAATCACTCAACTAGTAGTTGTAAAGTCTTTGCATCTAACCAAGAAGCTTATGGCTGATCTGGGAACTCTTTCTCTTCCATGTCTCCGACGTGCCTTGAATATAACTTTACTGTTGCATTTGTTACATGAGGGGATGGGCTGTGCCATTTACCTCCCAGGCTATGTGTTTCTTGAGGCCCTGTGGTATCCTTTCTCCTAGCAAATTTCCTGGAATAGAAACGGAATTAAAAACATGTATTTAGTAAATTAGTCATGAAACTCTACAATTTAGATTTCATTGGGTTGTATAATTAGATCTTCAAAAACAAAACGTGTAAAAAATTTCTATATAGAAATGCTGGAAGAAATAAAACCTTTAAATTACTTTGTTTTATTTATATTTCAGTAAGAACACCAAGTGATTAATTAGCAATGTATAAGCTACTCTTGTGTATTTCTTTGAAGGTATGCAAAATCTTTTTTAGATTTTTTTAAATAAAAATATATTTGTATTTCAATATAGATATTATAACAGTGATTTAAAAACATAAAATTGTGCTTTCATTTTTTAATCAAATGAATTAATATTTAATCACAGAATTTTGATGTTTGCAATCATCCATAATGTATATTAAACATTCACATGTTCATTTCTGTTAATTTTATACACATACACACTTTTATGTACTTATATGTATTTTTTGTTTTCGTTATTAAAGTCATTTTCACATCTGAAAGAAAGAACCATTGTGTAAATTATTGAAAGAAAACATGCTACATAAATATTAGTTCATTTTCTAAACTTACTGATTTGCATGCTAAGAAGCTGTATCTGGAATGCTGCTCAAAGCAGACCTAGTTCCGGACAGTTGCCAAAAGAGGTTCTGGCTTTTGACAAAATAACCTTCCTCCTTATTGCTTAAACTTTACCTATACAAAATTTATTGCATCAAATTTTTGCTTCTTTCACTTTCACTTTAAGCACTGCACCTGCTTATATCCTTCAATTTGGAGTTTATTTGACTTATATGGCCAAGCGAATGAGCTTGCTTTCATTAAATCTTGGCGATGGCAGTCCAAGTTAAGAAACCATTTCCAAGCAGACCAGGAGGGGTGCATGAATCAAAACAACAAACTTGTGATCCTAAGCCGCTGACTCCTATTTCTCTTGCTCTTAGATGTAACGCTGTCACAGAAAGCCCAAGTCCAGGATACCAACATTAGTATAATAAGGAGCTCACAGTGAAAATGCCCTTGTGAGGAAGGACCTGGGCTTACTCCACTGCTGCTCAAAAAGGAAGTCTTGCTCTGCCTTCTAGCAAACGCACACATAACAGACTTCGTCTTTTATCACCCTCTCCAAATAAAAGAAAGAAAGCAAGCTGAAAATTGGTAGAAGAGTTGATTTCACTGCATGTTTATGTTAATAGGGTATTTGACTTTTGAATGCTTCATAAACCATGTTATGCTCTGTGCTATTTGAGGAGTAAAACAGCTGGAACACTGCCAGAAGCCTTAATTGGAATCAACTTAGCAGGGGCTGACAAGATTTCCTAGTGTTTAGTTTCAAACTTATTATAAAAATGCAAAATTATGTGCTATTTATTTTCTCTTCCTCTTTGGTTTATAGTCATAAAGGTAAGACTTAGCTGCATTAGGAATTAAACTCCCTTTTTCCTGGTCTGCCCCAGGCTAGAGCTCCGAGTTGAGCAGCAATGGTGTTGTCTCTTCCCATTAGCTGTGGCCTCGCTCCTCATGCAGCAGCGAATGTCATAGAGATTTTTCCCCTGCGTGCTTGGATTACGGGCTCAATGATTACTCAATGGCCAATCCACAGTTGAGTTACTGAGCCGCGTGGTCAAGTGTCATCAATGTGGTGAGCGGGGCCATGGAAATATGTTCAGAAATGGCTCTTGGGGGGCTCTTAGGTTTGTCCTAGCAGAGGATCATATTTATCACTGATCAAATATCACACACAGGCTCTGTTAATTTCAAGCAATGAGAAATAGATCAGATTTCTACTTTCTGCCAAATTCTAGGAATTAGTACTGTTTATTTTGTTTTTCAGCTGAACTTTTTAGCTCGGGGCTCTAGTGTCTCAACATGATATTACTTTAGATACATTCTCTATTTCTTTCACTACTTTTATCATTTCTTCTTTTACCTGGGAGATCTTTTCTAATTTGAGTTCCTTCATAGCTTCCCGTACTTGCTTCTTTATTTCAGTTGATACCATTTCAGGTATTTCAGGTGTATGACTAGTATTTTCTTCTATATATGTGGCTCCTTGGCTTTCTTGGGATGGGCTGGAGGTTTGAGACTGCATGTTAGTCTTTCATTTTGGCATTTTCTATATTTCCATATTTCAAGTGATGTTCCAAAACTTTCCCTGAGCCTGCTGGGAATCACCTCCTGTGCCCTCAGCTCCTAGGGCTCACAGGTCTTGGCTCCCCTGGTTGAATGAAGGTCACTGGGCGTGATCCACTCAAGCCCACGAAACCTTTCAAGGCTAGTCCAGTGTCCTTAGGGGGCTGGGCGGGTACCCCAGCACCGGGAGTAATGTCCCAAACTCCCCAGAGCCAACGCCAGTGAGGGAGCTGCTGCATGAGCTAGTATTCCCTCACAGCCTTGCAGGCCTACATGACATTACTGCTTACTGAGTATACTGTTGCCTGAAAATTGCAAAATAATGTAATTACTTTAAAAAGCCTTTAAGTGGCACATATGCCAGGTGATGTGTTCGTGACACTAATATATGTATAAAACATGGTTCCTTCTTTGACCTTGTTCTGATTTGTTTGGAATAAAACAGAAACCTGGACAAATAATTTAAAATTAATGATGAATGGATTTTGGTTGGAGATATTGTCTGGTTAATGAGTTAGCTGTCCCAGAGGAAACCTACCCATTTTTTTACCAAGACACAAAAAAGGATGAAAATTCAACCTAATACTAAATTTTTGAAAGAGTTTTCCATTATGGAAAGATAAATAGATCTGCACTGAGAGAAGCATGTGAACTTTTTAGGTCAACCAATATACTCTGCTTTTGCTTTGTGGAAAAGACATCTCTTGAAATGAGATAATGATGCTTTACTGACTATTCAATATCTGTCCCTGAGACAGTATGATGGTCAATAGAATGACCTAACTGGATATATTTGCTTTGTTCTTTGACTTGAGAGGGACCCTTTTGTCTTACACTATTAACTATAATGTTACTTAGAAAACTGTTGTAGATACTAGATCAATAAAGGTCCCTTCTAGTCCTGGTTTGCTGAAAGTATTATCAGGAGTAGACAGTGGATTTTTAAGAAATGCTTTTGTTGCATCTCTAGAGGCAACTGTAATTTTTCATCTTCAGTTTTTTCTTTTTAATATGATTGGTTAATTTTTGGATGCTAAATGAACATCACTTTCCTAAGGTAGAGCTAACTGAATTCTTTGAATTTCCTTTATTTTTCTTGTGCCTTTTTTTTTTTTTTTTGTACCAGGGATTGAACACATGACCTCACGCTTGCCAAGCAGGCACTCATGCTGCTGAGCTAAATCCCAGCCCTTCCTTCATTTTTCTTACTCTGCTTGTCTCATCTGAGAATAGTCACTGTGTTCTAATGACGGCACTTCACAAAATCTCCTCTAATTACTGCTTTTCCCTAGCATATGCATTTTGATATTTTATTCTTTTTCTGCCTATTTGTCTTATCAACAACTCAAAGAAGAGAGCTGAAATCTCTGTTTATGATTATCAGTTTTTGTATTTGTCTAGAAGTTCTATCAGTTTTTGCTTCATGTATTTTGAAGTAATATTGTTAGGATTATAAATGTTAGTGACTTTCGCATGCTTTTGATGATTTGACTCCATCATTTGTAAAAGGCTCTCCTTATCTTTGGTAATAACTTTGACTATAACATTGATTTTTCTGATCCTAATAGAGGCACTAGTATGACACATACATATTTTTTTCCCGTCCTCTTACTTTTAAACTTTTAGGATTAAAAGAAGAAACCCAATGAGAATTATAAAATATTTTTGATTTAATGAAAACAAAAATAGCACATTCCAATATGTGTGGTAAGTCAGAAGCAGTACCTAGAGGGAAACGCATTGAGTGCCTGTATGAATATTTATGTAAGTATAAAAATCTGTTCATGTCTGTATATTTAAAGTGAATATCCTTTATGCATTATGTAACTGGGCCTTGTTTATTTATCCAGTTTAAAGTGAAAAAAACCATTGTGAGCATATCAGAAAGGTTAACCCATTTGGTTTGGGTAATTGCAGTCTACTTCTAGTAGTACAGTCTTGGTGACAGTGACTTATCTCTACTCTTCAGTAGTGTGACTGGGACCACATTATCGTCAACACTCTTTATTTTGCTGTTAAGTACGGCTGAACAAAAACAAAGCCACATTATTTGGTCACATACTTTCAATTGGCATTGCTTTTCTGCCAGCAGCATGTATTTCCCTAGTGTGGTCATTTTTTCAAGCTCAAAATTACCAAAATGTAATTTTTCTCTCCTAAAATATTCAACACCTTATTCTCTACCCTCACAATCATTTATGTCTTTCACTTACATTTAGTAAGTTAGTTGAAGAGAATTGTCATACATGCAACCTCATCTGTTCTCATGTATGCAATCTTAGCATCCATTTATACAGTCTCATTCTTCCCATATCTAAAGTGAATTCTTTACTCATTCAGTAAGTCCCATGCTCTTATCCATTCACAAACCTTGTTGTACTACTTCATCTCTCTTTTTACATCATTTTCTTTTCCTTCTGCTAGATGGTTCATAATGGGATAAAATCAAGTTGTTCTTCCTATCTTAGTAATAAAAAAGGAGTTGTTCTTATAATTTTTCTCTAAGTAGTCATCTTTCACTTTCTGTTAACCACTGTTCGGCTTTGGCTCTACTGATGCAGAACAAACTGCTTTTGTCAAAACAGAAAATGATTTCTACATTACTAAATCTAACAGACTACTTTTGACTTTTCTCTCTCTCTGTTGCACCAGCAACATTTTCCTTCCCAATACACGTGCTTCATGTGGCTTTCAGGACACTATGCCTCTTGATTTTCTTCCTGCTGTGCATCACTGATCCTTGTTCTTTTCTGTTTCCTAAAACCTTTACTTGCCTTCAAATGTTGTTAGTCATCCTCTCTTCACTCCTTGAAAAAATTATTCTTAGTTTTACCCACTCTTATGGCTCAAGATGCTATCTATATTCTGACATGTCCTTCCAAAGCTCACACCTCACTGAAACATCTTGCTGAACTTCTGACTCATATTTTCAATATAGGACACTGGGGGAGGGATGATGGGTAGCAACTGTGCTTCCCATAGTTACTCAAAGACTGGACACATGAACACTTTCCTATTTGCAAATTGTAAGGCTTAAGGGTCATTCTGGAGGTCATCCCATGCCTCAGCTCAGAAGTGACACATTGTACACCATCAGATGATCCCATGTAACTGCAAGAAGGCTGGAAAATGTAGAATAATTGATGGATATTTAATGATCATGTGATATTCCACTACAATGGAGTATGTGTAATGTTATATATATATACACATATATACATATATCAGAAAGATAATGTGTGTAAAACTGTATGCACATGAACTTTTACTTCTATTTTTAAATATTTCTATGTTCCATAATGAAAATATACTCTTTTATAATAAGAAGAGGGCTTTTTTAAAGTTTTGTAACTAAAAGGAGAAACTATGGTGGCCAAAGTGTGGCATTTCATTGACTAACATTAAAGTATAAAGAAAGGGATGAGATAGAGCAGGGCATGGAGTCAATAAAAACAGAGTGGACAAAGGGTGATGATGTTAGTCAGTGAGGAGAACATGAGAGCCATTGGCAGGGCATGAACGTAAGCAAAATACGTTAACGCATAATACTGAAACCCCTGACCTAAAACATGAAACTGGGAGGGAGAGTGGGTTGAGGGAATTTGGAGGAAATGATTAAAGTATGTTATATACATGCATAACTCTGCCAATATTAAACCCATTAGTCTTAGTGATCAATAAATACCAATAAAAGTGTAAGGGGTTAAAAAAAAGAAAGGAACTAAGTTGTAGAAGAATGCTTAATTTCTTTAAGCATTCACAGGTTTGAAAAGCAAGATTTGAGGGCCTCAGCCAGGTGTGGAGTGACTCTAGCGGGAGGTCTACAGTGCCAAAGGTAAAAGTGGTGACCGGAATGAAGAAGAATGGATTAAGAGGAAATAGTGGTTATAAAAACGGAGCTACAGAAACTAGCAGAGAATGCCTTGTGTAAAAGACAAAAAAGTGCTAAGCTGTCAGCCCATACTATAGGAAAACCCATGAATGAAGGTAACCTCAATATTATTAAGAGCCAAATATATGTATTGTGCACACCGCTACCTTTAAGAGCTATATTTGGCAATTCTATAACACATTATGTATTTTTAAGCAGTTCAGAAAGCAGATTGGTTTTAGGATGGTGATATTTGTATATAGTGAGGAAGATGTAAATGCTGTTTGAATTTCTAAGGCCAGATTTAGAATTGATTCTTTTCTTGGTGCCAGGAGGAAGGGCTCTCCCTGTTGTGTCTAAGATGAGGTGTTCATTACTGATGTTGACAGTCTGAAGTGAAGGTGAATGCTCTGTCTTGATAAAATGAAGATAGACTCAGTTGTTCAACTCAGGGCAAGATTTTTTGATTGACAATAGTGGATTCTTGAATAAGCCTATTAACATGACTTGATTTTATGAATTCTATGTATTTTTTAAATAATATAGATACACTTACACAGTTGCTTAGAAGGTTACATGATGACCATGAGAATTTCCTTTGCATGTGGCAATTTAGAGATAATCAATCACTATTTTTTGGAGAATTTCAAAAGACTAATGGGAAAGAAGGATCTTATAAGAGTTGGCTAGGGGTAAATAGGAAGACAAGATTCAGGAACTTGACTTCAGAGGGGGCGCGGGAGTCTTTATAAACGTGTGTTTATGCACACATGTGTATATAGTTAAAAAGCTTCTACGTAGAATCAGTATTTCTTATCTTTCCTTAACTATTCTTTTAAAACGAACAGTTCTTATTGACTCATGTTAAATGGAGAATTTACTTCAATCAATGAATACTAACATAAGGTTAGTATCTTGGAAACTAAGGCTAGACAAAGAGAGTTGCTAAAGCTATAATTTGATTCTCTTCAAAGTTTATATTCTTTAAGTACTTTATGAAGATATCTAACAGAGTTGGGGGATCCAGAGAAAGAGAGCCTGCTGATGATCACACTTTCTTCTGAGTGACAAGATTCACGGTTTCTATTCTGTTCAGGAGATAGTTATACCTGGAGCATACATCTTCACCTGCATCTCAAATATCTGCAAAACTTTCCTTCCAACTACACAGGGTCATTTTGAAGAACTTCTGGTAAATACATCGTTCCCCTTACATACTTAATGTGAATTTTTTTAGATTCCCCTGTATATATCTGAGCATCCAATAAGGAAATGTTCTGCTTACAATATCCAGCCTTTAGATTTGGGTTAACCATATCTAACACTGGCCTTGTATCCTCCAGTTTCCTGCTTTCCAGGATGTTCAAAGATTAGATGATAGGCTGACCGGGCAGGATGCATGGCTAGCAAGTGATAGAATGCAGGATGTACTGATTTCAGTCACTGTGCTTGTATAGTCACAACCAGACCATAGATGAATGACTTAGCCACATCAAAAGTACAAGGCAAAGCTCTATGACAAACATACGGAATTATTCAGCCATCAAAAACTGACAGTAAAGGGGGAAACATCCAAATTATTCACACCATAGAAATAAAGAGAAGGAAATAAAGATGAGAACAAAAACAGATAGAAATTCAGAGATTATTTTTTTTTCTTCTCTGAAGACTATTTTGTTTTTGCTCTTTTAAAAAACCACTCGCTAAAGGCATCCTTGCTAAGACCTTTGCCTGACATTGCCATTAAAGAAATGGATTATAAAAGAGCAGAAATGCCAGCCCTAGAGGTTCTGTGAAAATGCTGGTCGTAGGGAATAGGAATTGAAAAGCGAAGATGGTGTTTGCTGAATTTATCTTCTCTGGTGCAAAGGAATTTTGCTTTCTCTCCCCCTCAAGCCCACGGGTGGAAGCAATGAAATTCACTGACATAACTGGGCCAGTTGCTTTTTATTTCAAGTACGCTGTGAGGAATACTTGAAAGCAATCATCTGTGCTCAGTAATTGGCTGATAAAGCTCAATATCCTCAGCAATTACAGTCACTGTTCATTCAGGAAATCCTCCATACATCATTTGAAAGGAGGGCAAAATTGTAAATTATTATAATACCAACCTGCGCAGTGCTAGTAGAACATGCTGTTACAATGTTAGGAACAAAGATTTAGACACTGAATGGAAATTCTAGTCAGAGCAAGCAACACAGGTCACTGCAGTTTCAAGGAGAACTGAGAAGAGGAGCTAGTCGAGGAAGGGCAGTTGTGGTGACCCTGAGTTTTCCAAAAAGCAAATTTTGTGCTCAAGAAGTCAGCCAAGAATGTTTCGGGGATTATGGTGAGAATCACAAGTAACCACAATAGCTGCCCACCTAACTGGATTAAGACAGTAAGAAACTTATAAATTGTCCTAAGCATGCCTGTCAGTCACAGAGCTAGAGAAAAACTGATTGCTAGTAAATGACTTTAAAAGAAAAACTAAATATGTGTTAAATGGTCAGGTGCTTTTTAAAGGTGTAATTGGTAGGGTGTGGTGGTGTAACTGCTAGGGTGTGGTGGTGCATGCCTGTAATCCTACCACTTGGGAGACTGAGGCAGGATGATGCTCACGAGTTCCAGGCTAGCTTCAGCTGTGCAGTAGACTTGAGGCCAATCTAACCTATACAGTGAGACCATGTCTCAAAAAGAGTAATTGAATATATGGGCACAGGAATAAGAAGAATTTAATTTCACACAGTGACACATAAGGGCGAAATTTAGAGATAGGTAACATCTAGTTAAACTCTCAACCTCCAATTTATAAATCAGATTCTAAGGCACAAAAAGCTAAGTGATTTGCTCAAAAGAATATTGCCTTGGGTTGCAAAACTGACGTTAACATTTAGGTCTCTTTATCACAAGTTCAGTTATCTTTTCAAATAGGATATGGCCTTCTTTCTCATTGCTTTGTTTAGTTGTTCATATTAACATCCAGAAGTATTTCCTCATTGAGGTTTATGATAACTAGTCCTGTTTTACAGATCAGCATTTTAGTACGTTCTTCGTCTGCTTCATTTCTAGAGCTCCCTGGTGAGTTAGTATCCATCAGTCATCCTACATGTTAGAACACGAGGAATATTATTTTGTTAGAACATGAGGAATATTATTTGTTTCAGTGTCCTCAGCTTGTCTGTGGATAGACACTTGTTCTCTGTTTCTTGGATAGTCAGTATCCAACTAATGGAGTTAGTTTTAGCTGAATTCTTACTATCTCATCTAAATTACAGAGGTCAGAGAGCAAAGACTGTTACTGAAATTCTTGGGTTCATTCTCTAACTTATATCTCAGTGCTTTGACAGAAGGAGTGTACAGAGGGTCTTCCTGAAATTGCGTATGTACATTCATGCATGTATGTTTCTCTGTATGTAAGGATGACTTGGCATAGGACACTAACTCCTATATTTCTGTCTCCTTAAACCTTCAAATTCTTTCTTGTGTCTGTACTATGCTGGAATTTTCTGACATTCCAACCTCATTAAATTTACCCTACTGATAAATTCAAGCTTTAGTCAATCAGTCAAGAGAATTGTCACTAACAGATACATAGACCAATGCATTAAATTTAGAAGGTCTGATAAATATGCATATGTGAATAAATTTGATGTGTACATAGTGTATTTCTTAGGTCACATTCTCTTAGAATCCATTCCCACATAGTATTTCCTGGGTTAATAAAATAAATTCATACAGATGAGAAAATTTTGCAATTTTCTTGGTAAATTTATTTTCTTGTTAAATTTATTTCTTTATATCTAAGTCCTCAAACTTACCACCTTGAAGCATGTTGATATTGAATCCTTATTATGGGTTTGTAGGGAAATTACGTAGATAGAGCACTCTTAAGAAGAATAAGTATCTGCCTGAAAGAAAGTTTTCCAAGGAGAGGTTGCTACAGTGTCCCCCAGTGAGGAGAAGCTACAGTTTTGGAAACTTAGGAAAGCAGACTGCTTCCACTAACACAGAAGGCTCTATGCTCTCAGCTCTCTTTGTCTACCCTAATAACTTCCTCAAGTCTCAGGGTCAGAGGTCACCATGGAGACAGAATAAGTTTATTTTAATATATGCATATATCTTACCTAACAGGCTAACCTTTTTAATGCAAGTATTAGATTAATTAAATTGGGAATCAGTGCCTGGCAGTAAATAATTGTTAATTGAATCATGAAATTGAGGAGACTTTTTTCACTTCCAAGTACTTTGGCAAATATCCACTCATTGTTCTGAAAATGTCTGATTTTCTACAGTCTTCTAGGGCTCTCACTAATCTTGCTTCTCTATCACTCTTATTCAGGTCACTGATTTGCAGTGGGCTGGTACACAGATATTTATAGTCTACCCCAACCGTAACTGAAGGACTAACTCTCAGAATGAGTTCAATTTGGAGAGCAAGAGTATACCCAGGTGCAAAGATACTATTGACCAGGATTTTCTATTCTGGCATGCCTGGACACCCTGACGCCTGCAGGAATGTGAACTTTGCTCTCCAGCAGTCCTGTGATGTGCATGTCACAGTATATGAGGTCCATTTAGCTAGAACAGACATTGGCTGCATTTGTAACTCTTAAGAAGCTTAGAGAATTTTGCCAACCATCTCTTTAGGCATTCTTCCTAAGGATCTATGTTGCACGCTGTTGGAACTTTAATTTTGCTGAGGGCCTGTAAACCCTCTGAGAAGTGTCTTTGAGAAAAACATAAGAATTTCTTATCCTGCATAATCGAGATGGAGTCTTAATATAATGATTTCTGAAATTTGTCAAACAGAAAAGAGTCTTAGTCAATGAAGTATGAGACAATGTGGAGAAATTAAATAGTTAATAAATAGCCAAGATATGCCCTGGAAAAGATCACTCACATCGAATGTGAGATATGAGGCAGGAGTAAGAAAAGGAAAACAAACTAGATGCAGTGGAGAGTATCTGTAATCCCATGTTCTTGAGAGGAAGGCCAAAAGGCAGGAGGACTGTGAGTTTAAGGTGAGCCTGGGCAACATAGCTAGACCCCAGAGTTATGGTTTGTGTCTAGCTGTCCTCTCAAAGCCCCATTCAGTCATAGGGTTTTTTCTTTGGAGGTGGCTGAATCTAGAGTGTGTGATTGACTCATAGTGCAATATCAGAATTAAGGTTGTTGTGCTGGGATTCAAGTGGGTAATTGCTGGATCAGTCCACCCTATCCCAGTAGACTAGATACAAAGGCTTCAGTCTCTCTCTCTCTCTCTCTCTCTTTCTCTCTCTCATTGTTTTTGATGTCTCATGGCTACCATGAACTATTGCCCATGTACCATGCCCTAACCTGCCTTAGAGCTAGCTGATTATAGACTGAAACCTCTACAAACTTTGAGCTAAATAAATCTTTCCCTCTTTAATTTTGGGTGTTAGGTATTTTGTTGTTGTTATTTATCATCAATGTAATTTCCAGTGCAACAGTACTAGGAGATGAGGTTTAGTAGTAAGTGTTTAGCTCATGAGGGATCTCTCCCTTGTGATTAGTGTAAGGCTCTGAATCAAAGACTTAACTAGGGAGTTCACCCCTTTTTGTCTTTCCAGTTCTAACCCTGAGGAACAGAGTTTCCCTTCAATGTAGGAAACATACTTTAAAATGCCACTTTGGAAGCAGAGAACACATGTTCATTAGATGTCTTGGTCCGATCTTGTCCACTTTCAAAACTATGAGAAAATAAATCTCTTTTTCATAAATTACCAGGCTCAGATACTCTGTTCTAAAAGTATATCTTCCCTGAAGCACTGGAAGGTATGTGTAGATAATTTTTGGTTAAATGAATGTAAGAGGATGTCTCAGAGAAATTTCTAGGAAATACATACTTTATCCCTGACTAAATGAAGAAAGCTCTGGTCTCTTTTACCAATATATTTCTGCACGTCTTATTTTCAAACATTGTTATATTGCTTGGAAGTATAACAGGCATTGTCAGTTCATAAGGTACTAAATATAAGGAATTAAAGAAGTGCTGAAGATGATAGATCTGAGGGTGCAAAGAACATATTATTAATTTCACTATCAGTGACTTAATTTGGTAATTATTTACTTACACCAGTAAGACACACTTTCTCACTTGCTTTCATTCTACTAAAAAAAAAAAAAAAAGAAAAAAGTAAATACTGCGTGATATATGTGCTAATTGAAGGATTTTGGCAAAACATTCAATTTCCCTGAATGTCAGTTTCTGTAACCATAAATTGGAAATAATATTTTCTTCACAAATATAAATCAAGTGATACATACAATTAATAATGTTAGATAAATATATATTATCTCCTCAAAATAATTAAATATATTCAATATGAATATTCCAGTTTTAGAACACAGGTTTCATAATGAAAGAGTGGCACTCACATTTACATATCAGGGTCTTGTGAGATATTTATTGTATTTGGTCTTTTCACAGACTTACTTGGTAACCTCTAGAAAATCACTTCTTTGGTCTGTATTTTTTCAATGGGAAATTTTAACATGATAATCCTTTCCTATCTGTGAATGGGGTTGTCCTGAAGATGAAAGACTGTAGAATATTTGATAATTTAAAAAAGCATATTGATATGCTGTGAAGAGATAGATAAGAGGCTAGATGTCTCTATATCTAACATGGAGATTACATATTGAAAAATTAAATAACATTTTGTTCTTTTAGAAGAAATTCTGATTAGGGATTTACTTTCATAACTATTTTTAGGTAGACTAAGATGTATGTGTTTTTAAAATTTTAAGATGCTGCCATATTTTATCTAAAATTTATTTGTCAGGTCTGGGGATTTAGCTCGGTGGCACAAGGTCATGAGTTTAACCCCCAGTACCAAAATCAATCAATAAATACATATTTAAAAAATGAATATTTATTTATCATATAAGAATTATATTATTTTTAGATTATAATCCCATGAAAGAGTGGTATAAATGTTAGGAAATTTCAGGAATTATGAACACATAAACTAGGGCAATATATTCCAGAAAAAAGCATAAGAAAAATTTGAAAAAACGAATTAGACATATTTGTGTGGAAAATATGTTCACACACATTACATTTTAATAACTGTGTCAACAACCCAGAAAGTGTTATATTATGAAGAAAAGTTATTTTCCATTTCTGTTTTCCTGAGCTAGTGTCAAATGTAAATAGTTATAGATACATATAGAACAGTGTCAGTCTCTATTAGAACATATACGTGTGTAAAACTTCTGAAGTTTAGAAGAAAGCTTTTGCTTTTGAAGAAGCAGAAGTCTTACAAAATGGATTTTCAAATGTTTGACTGACTTAGAAGCTAAGGTGACTTTCCTAAGTTTGTTTGACCCTGCCCCAGAGGGTGGCAGTGTGTACACTGTTTCCATAGCAGGGTGTATATTCTGCACCTTGTTCTCTCTGTATATATCAAGCCTTGCAGTCTTTCACTGTAATTAGTGCTATTTTTGCAGTGACTTTCAGTGTGTTCTGATAGTGTTCTGTAAGAACTCAGTCCGCTCACCCAAGCACTGTCCTTCCAGATTGAGACATCTCTCCAGATTTCACTGCCCTTGCTTCTCACCTAACTGACAGCCCTTGCTCTGACCATAAATGTTATTTTTAGACCTTCCCTTGCTTGCTGTTACAAGTTTCGATAAGGTCTCGACCAGGATGGCAATTACTGGATGACGCTGCCTGTCTGCATTCTCATCGGACTGCTTCTTGGAGAGTTTCTACCTTTCTGATTACCTTCCTACCTAGTTTAGACTCAAGAAACTTGGCCATTATTGGGATAATTCTGGATAGAAAAATATTTATCCTCCTCAAAGTCTAATCAAATTCAATCTTTGAGTTATGACTATTAGCATTGTTACAAGAACTGCTAAACACTGACTTGAAGTATAAATTAGATCCAGACATTTCACTTGACACCATTTAGCTCATGGTGCTAGACTATTGACTTCCTGCTGATAATAAAAATGAGAGAAATGCGCCTGCTGACACTTTTCTCATGTGATCTGGGTCATTAGGTCAACACACTGTCATTTGCTCTTCTTAAACCATCCCATTGCTTTTGATGATTATGCTTAGCTGCTTGTCCTTCCATTCCAATTCAATTCCAACACCAAATAGACCAATTCTGAGCTTAAACACAGGTGCAGTTAGCAATCATCAAACACGTTTTAAATTCAAAAAGAAAACACCATCGCTTTGTCTTAATCTTTAGCCCTTCACAGAAAAGTAGCTCTAAGTGTGAAGTACTGTTCAAACTGCACAAACAACTTGCTGCTTGTCTTGATTCCTGAACTATTTTAACTGGTAAATGTTTTGAGGCCCCATCCACATACAAATTTGTAACTTTTCTTACCTTTATTATTTTCAGCCCTTTTACTCACAAGATCTCTTGCCTGAAAATAGATAGGAGGACCTGATAAACTAGGGAAATAGTGCAGACTAGATGCTCATGTATATTTGTAGAATGACATGTTTCAAAGCCTGTTTTAGTCACTGCCAGTGTGGGGGATTATCCTGAACAACTCCTATAAATGCTAAATGGAATTATGCATGAAGAGCCCATCAATGTTAATGGATGACTAAACCTTATAGTTTGTTAAGTAATGAAACTTCTATTAGGGAAGGGTGAGCTACTTAGTGTGCGGGTATTAGGCTCAGAATTTACCTGAATCAAACCTTTTAATTTAACTACTTATGTTTTACACAAGACTGAATAATTCAGTTGATGTATATGCCTTTAACCAAAGAAAATTACTTATTTGTGGTATTTGGAATTCATGTAAAATTCTGTGTCCAAACTCAAGAATGTATTTGTTGTCATCTTCAAAACAATTCTAAATAAGACTGATAAAATTATCTTTATTAATAGAAATGAGAAGTATACCTGGCAAAAAGCCAAGTTTGGCTGTGCTGTATTAATTTTACAACTGAAGGCAGTTTGTATAAGAAGCAACAATGAAGCCACATATTAGTGATTACTGCTGGCAATTTTGTGTTTTATGGAGCTTAGTTTTAATTTTTATATCCTATCCAATGATGTGCATTTGACATTCATGTAAATTGCTTTGTGTAAGATGTACTACAAATTCCACATGTTTTCTTTGGAATAAACCATTTGCATCCAAAAAGTAAAATTATGGCAAGATTTCTAAACAAAAACAAAATAATTTCTTCTTTTCTCTTTCAGTTGCAATGGGAGATAAATTTCCATAATGCATATGCAACTTAATTCCCTATCTCAATACTCTTGTGGTATACTTTCACTATTTCTATTTGAGAGAATTTGCCATATTTCCATGTCCAGTTGTGAAAGAACATAACATAATTGAGACTACTTTCCTTTCAGGAAATTAGTTTTTGACTAAAATGTGCTGCTACCATTTTTAATACAAGTTCTAAAGAGTTTTGGATATTAAGAGCTGAATTTAAAATCAATTTCATATAAAATGAAATTGTTTTGAAGGTGATGTAATTTTTTTCAGAGAGAGGAAGAATATCTTAACACAGGCAGGCAACAATGTAGATTTTTTAAAATCTGATGAACAGATTTTGGTTTAAGCATGATTTCTATTTGCCAAAAGTGTCATCAGATATGAGGAATGAGACTCCTTTCTTCTCCCGTCCACTCTTGAGACTCGTCAAGATACAAATGAAGAAAATATTAAATACAAACAAAAATTCAATATTCCATGAACCTTGGGGACATCTTGAACTTGAATTCATAGTATATAGGGAAAGAAATTTAATGACAAAGAAATAGCAAATGTCTCAGCAGGAGAGAGAAGTTCCACTCAATGTCAACTAATGTGTCATAAGTCAATTTACCCTACAAAATTAGAGACACCACATAGCATAAAATGCAAGGGGCAAGTAGGGTCTTCCATGCTTTCAGAAGAAGGTGTCATAGGACTTGCTGTTTGGAAGTGAGGTCTGTTTGGAAGAGGCAAGCCACAGGAACATGACCTGAAAGGGTTTATCTCTCTCTCCAGCTGTTGTTCGCTCTCTCTGCTTCTTGACCACTTAGCAGCTTTGCTCACTATGCCCCTCTGCCATGCCAACTCTTCCCTGGAGCTGGCCAACCATATGCTATAATGTGAGCCAAAATAAACCACTCCTCCTTAAGCTGCTAGGGTTGGGTATTATGGCTCGGTGACTAAGACAGCATGGAATGGCATATGTTGGCTGGCGATTCCCGAGTTGGGGCTGTGGTGCAATGCTGGATCAGCATGATGTTACTTTTTCAGAAAGCAAGTAGCTTCAGCTCCTACCATGAATTCCAAGCAGCTTCTCTCTAATCAGATTATACCTCTACATAGAGATCATTATATTTTCTGTTTTACCAACAACTAACAAATCTTTTTTCCAGCTTTACTCTCCATGATGTTTTAAGAAGATAATCAGTATTTCATGTTCATTTCAAAATATAAAATTGTACATATAACATCAAACATGCTTTTCTAAGTGCAAACTCTTCTCCTGCCATGAGATTTTAAGTGGTCTCTGTTTATTGTTATAGGTGTATAAAGATTCCCCTTTTGTCTCCAATTAAAGGCAAACTTTACTGAAATAAATCCTGTTTTAAGCTTCCTAGGCTGCCCTAAAAAAGACCACTAACTGCTTAAAACAATATGTGTGGTTTATTTCACAGTTCTGGAGGCTTGGAGTCAGATATGCAAGTGTCAGCAGGCCCATCTTCCCACAGGAGATGCTAAGGAAGAATTCTTTCTTGCTTTTCCTAGTTTCTGGTGGTGACTGACAACTGTCAGTGTTATTTGGCTCATAGCTTTCTTACTCTGGTCTCTGCTTCTATACTCTCACAAACTTCCCCGGGCTCTTGTTTTTCTCAAAATCTTTATCTCTTTACAAAGACATCAGTCATTCTGGGCTCTTCCTTATATAGTATGACATCATCTTTATTACATCTACAAAAACCCTGTTTCTAAGTAAGGTCACATCAAAGGTTCCAAGGTCTAAGAATTGAGAACACATCTTTTGAGAACACATAATTAAGCCCACACAATAGTTTACACTAAGTTGTATGTCAGGTTTTTGGAATGTAGTAATTGGTTAATAACATTGCTTATAGTCCAGTGCCGTTTCTCCTTCCACGTTGAATTACATCAGTGTAGTTGCATAACTGCATCAATATAGTGTGACAAAATTCAGAAATATTAATTATATATCAGATGCTTGGAATGCAAAGTCCTGAATCATGTGGCATGAGTTTTTAACATCACTGTTTCCATTTATTCTGTTACTCCTGATTTTGACCATAAATCTTTTTTCCTTGCTTATCATTTTTTCCTGCTACTCCATGGTGTTTTCACTCTTGAAACACAAAAATCAAGTCCTCTATTGTTTGAATGTAAGACCACCTAGCGTTCTGATTCAAATGAGTAACAGCTAAATTATCATTCAGGAAGCCACTGTCCTTGCTAGTACAAGTGTTGCTTGTTTTCCTTATTTCTGTGTCATGGTTGGCACCATGCTGTTTGCAGCAGCCATGAATGGCTGCCCGGCCATGCCAGTGCTGCCTTGGAGCCAACTGAGTATGGACTGAAACCTCCAAGAACTGTAAGAAATAAACGTTTCCTTTCCTAACTTTGGGCATCAGGTATTTTATCTCAGCAACAAGTAAAAAATAACTACTACACTGTGTCAAGACTCTTTCCCTGTGGTATTTTATTTTGCACAGGTTCTATTTCTACAATGTGGACTTCGCTTTTTTTTTTTTTTTTGCTTTCATTTTATCAGCCTTCTTAGTATCATCTAGGCTTTTGCTGCCATTTCTTTTGCTGATAACAGATGAAGCTCTATTGCTTTACATGCTTTCAAAAATTCACAATGGAAACAACACCCAGGATTTGGAGGCGGATTCATTTACGTTGAGGGCACTGATCGGGATCAATCCCAGAATATCAGGCCCTGATCTCTGGTTGTTTAGGGCTTATACTGGATAAGAAAGCAGGAAGACAGAGGCAAAATGGCTTATTAATTGGGGATTGGTTTACACAATGTGCATCACAGTGACCAGCCTTTTTCTAAGAGACCAGAAACAACTGGAACTGGAACAGGAACTAATATCTGGGCAACTGAGAAACTGAAGTGTACTGGCTGGGGAACCATTTTCTATTGCAATCTCATTAACTTCCTTCACAGCATTTAAAAAAAACCATTTTACACATTTAGGAAAAAGTCTGGACAAAATGTATTGCACTGTTGATCTCTAAATTAAGACTGCGTATGAGTTCAACTTTCTTTCCTTAACAAATCTTTAAAAATATTTTTCTCCAAAATAATTTTTAACCAAAATCATGTGTTGCTGTCTTGGTGTAGCTGCACAATGTCTAGTCCGTTGTGGCAGGTAGTTAGATAAATGGCAATAATCCACTGAAAATTTGTTCTGTCCCATGGAAGATGTTAGATGTCATGGTGGTAGTGTTTACTGCATTTACAAGTGAATTCTGCTTTGTCAACATTGCTGCTATATAGATGCCAGCATAACATAATATGAAACGAAAGCGACAAGATTGTACTATTTCCAACTACTGCCCAGCTAGAAAGCAGTGAAATAAGGATTTGAACTAAGCCTTGTTCATTCCAGAAAAAGCTTATTTCCACTTATAATGTTCTTTTTGCTTAGCAATAACTTAAGAAAGTGAAGTGTTTGTATTAACTCTGTATAGTACAAATACTTACATATCCTTAGTGTATATTTAGTCAATAAAATAGCTTAATGAATGGTTATTAATATAAATAACACTACTGCTGTTACTGATGATGAATATTCTGAAACGCAGATACTCTTTTCAGTTGTGTTTTATGTTCATCAGTGTTTCCTTCCATATGAACTTCAAAACTCTTATTCTACCACATTTGTCTCTCGCCTCTAAGCTTCCAGCTTGAGCTCAGCTGGAATTGCCATTGTTTTGCATGGGCATCTCCTACATTGCCCCTTTGATGTCCTACTTCTTCCAGTTAATTACGCTTGCCCCAAGACTTGTTCAGTCCTAATTTTTGTTATACATTATCTCGAATTTGACCTTTGAGGCTCTGCTGTCTTGATTGCACTAGCTTTTATGAAAACCTCCCATTTCCCATCTTTGGAATCCTGCCAGAGATGGAATCCTGTGTGTGTGTGTGTGTGTGTGTGTGTGTGTTGCCCATCTAGGACTTGAAAAATGGTCTTTTATTTCGTTATTAATCTTTTATATTTAAGAATAGCTCATCTTAATTAAATATAAGAATATGATTTATTTATGGATTTATTTATGGTTCCTAACACTTAAAAAATGTTAAAGAAGATTTTAAGGTCTTGCACAGTGCTATAAAAAAGCAGCAGCATGAAGAGAGTGATGCAGCAAAACTGTTAGTGTTGTTTCTTCTTATTTTCTCACTCTCTCATTCCGGAAAGTCTATGATGCTTATTGTATCTTGATTGTCCCAACATGCTAGAAAAGAGGAAGTATGAAATAATATTCACTGAATTTAAATTAAGGGTTTTTTTTATTTTTGAGGTGAATTTTTAGAGCTGTCTAAATAATAGAAAGGAAGACTTAATAGTCCTTTCAAAAAGAAATCTTTCTTCTTTCTAAGACTAAGAGGAATAAAAGGAGGACAAACAAGACAGAAATGAATTTCTAGATGAAAAACCCCAAGTAATTTAAGTTTTAAATTTTCATAGACTTACATAGACTCTTCATTTCTATAATAATTTAGTCATATCATTTAAAATTTGTCTTTAGTATAATCTTGCTATATACTTCAATTTATGTTTTTATCTTTGGCTATTTTAAATGAAACTATTGGATCCTTTGAGCTATGACATAAAAAATTCAAAAATATATCTGAAAAATGAATTATTTCATTCACATAAAGTAGAAATCATAGCTCTTTAGACTATGTAGTATGATTAAAGAATGCAAGAAAAATCAAACTGAGTCTTAGAGTTTTATATCTATTTTTCACCTAAGCAGCCCTATAATTGTTCATCTAGGACTTATAATAAAAAGAGAAAAGCAATTATTTTCAAGGGGCATTTGTTTTTCACAGATGTCATTAGAAAACAAACATTAATAAAGAAAGAATTTTCTTGAGATTGAATTTATAGTCAGAATAAATTACTTGCATGCATGTGCAGAAAGTTTTGAGGAGAAATAGCAAAGACAACAAGATCAGGGAAAAATTACATCCGACTTCAAGAGGCTGGAAACCACAGAACAGCCAGACACATGCACAGTGCTAGTTATCCCAGATCCCAGAACGCAGGGACTGAAGAGGACCCTGGAAATGAGGATCCCATCCACATGAACAAAGGATTTGTTCAAGATCAAAAATACGCTGGCCTGGCTGTAGCTCAGTGGCACCACACCTGCCTGGCAAGTGGGAGGCCCTGAATTCAATTCCCAGTACTGAAAAAAAAGAGAAGCTCAAGATGAAAAGCAGATCTCAACCCCAAGCAGAACAGAGGCTGGAATAAAAAAAGGAGCCTGGAACATTTTTAATAGGAGTTCAGAAACACAAATTTAAGATTCTCTAATGACTGATAAAAAAGTCATAGTAAGATGTAGTAATTTAGTTTTCTTTCTTTTTTTTTTTTTCTTCATTTTTCAGGTTTTCTCTACTTCTTTGTGAAGTAAGTAGACTAAACCAGACTGTATGTGCAACAGTGTAGGAGCTTCATATAATTTATCTATCCCTGGACTGTTTCATCTTGAGTCCCACAGCACATGTGTAATAGCTGGAGTAGAAGCCATTAACTTCTGACTATGCTAGTTACATAAATTACAAACTGCTGAGGATTGAACTGTATCCCGCTCTTCCAGTGTTGAAGTCTTAACTCCTAGTACCTCAGAATATGACCTTACTTGGAAACAGATCTGTTGAAACTTACTTAGTTGAAATGAAGTCATATTTGGGTAAGATGAGACTTTAATCCAATATGACTGGTGTCTTTGTACAACAGACACATGGAGAGAGGACAGCCAAGGGAAGACACAGACACAGGGCGGAAACAGAGGCAGCTATTAGCATGATGAGACTGTAGGTCAAAGAGTGCTTAGGGCTACTGAGGCCAGATATGCCATGGAAAGATCCTCCAGAGAAGTTCTGGAGGGAATGTGGCCCGGCAGCCCCGTGGCTTCTAATTTCAAGTTCCCAGAACTTTGAGAGAAAACATTTTGGTTGATTTAGTCTCTCAGTTTGTGGTGATTTTTATAGCAGGTATGAAACCAATGCAGTCCATTAATCCTCATTATAGTCCAAGTTGTTACGGTGATATTTCTGTCCCATAAAACTGAGGGTACTTAGTCCCTGCAAGGTGTAGCATCATGTTCAGAGTCTGGCTCCAGAAGGCTTGTCAGTAGCACTACGCTGCACAGGATGCTACAAAACATTTTCTGATTAAATAAATGTGCCTGAATATACAGTGTGTTCTACAGTATATAGGTGAGTGTAAAATCATTTCTTCTCAATATATTATATTAACACAGATTTAAAAACATTGCAATGGGTTTAATCATTACTGTCACATCCCTGCTTAATCACATACTACCCATTCAACTCTCATGCACTTCCAAAATCTTAACTTCTATCTATTTTTTTAAAAAAATCTTTATCTTTAGAAACGAAACAGGAAGGCCAGGGATATAGCTCAGTTGCACAGCACCTGTCTGGCAAATGCAAGTTTGTGAGTTCAATTCCTGGTACAAAAAAAAGAAAAGAAAAGAGAAGAGAAAAGTTAAAAACAGAACAAAAATGTATAATTTCAGAACTCTGAAATTATCACTTCAGAGGATTGTTTACCTCTGTGAAAAACCATTTCTTTTTTTTCTTAAAAAAACATTACTAGTAGCCTATCAAGTCAATATTTTATGTAAGACAATATTTTGCAAGTGGGTATCTAAATTTCCCTTTTGAAAATAATAAACATGTAAGTAAGCTTCATCAGATTGCTCCATCTTTGGTTGGAAGTTTTGTTCATGAACATTCCAGTTGGGAAAACATTGACTACTTTGTCAGATGTCTTGAATTCCTGCCCTACCTTATTACAGGAAGTGTGCCAGGAAATGGCACATGGTAGGACACTTGGGTCTGATCACTCTTTCTGGCCCAGGAAAATGGTCTGCTTTGTAGAAAAGGTCTGCATTCAGCTGCAATCCACAGGTTAGGGCACAAGGGAAGAAAACAGTGATAAAATGATTCCTACTGGCAAAGTGGCTCCGTTATTGCCCAGAGAAGTAGAGAGAAACTCTGATGAGCTGGCCCGGTGTTACATGAGCGGTTGGGGAGCATGACCAGAAACAACTTCCAGTTTCCTTTTAAATCATCAAATGAGTAGGAATTCAAGCAGCACTTTGTATCCATTGCTTATACTTAAACATATCAAAACCTCACTACTGTGGAGGCCATAGGAGCCTCATGCCTTCAGATGAATAATTCTTCTCAGTCCAGAGGAAAGGCTTCTTAGGGGAAGGTTGAAAGAGAATGTTAAGCTCTGCTGTACTAAGGTCAGACCACTTACAGCTTTGTCAGGTGCGGGTGGGTCCTGCGCTTGCCTTTCAGAAGGCCTTGCAGGTGTGATGTTGTCAAGGTGAAATGAGGTCAACAGATTGGTGTGTTTTGTGCAGGCAAAGCTCCTTTGCTTTCTTCTTGGGCCAATACAGACTGCTCTGAGGGCTTATGCAAAATATAGACAATGAAGTCAGCAAATGGGCATGTTGATTAGAGAATGTGCAAACTAATCCAAAGATCAAAACAATTTTGTACATATTACATACCAACATCATTGTTCCACATGGAAGGCAGCATCATTGTGGAGTGAGTTCTCTTGGCCAGCAGGTAGGCAACTTGATTGATTTTTCTGGGATTTATTTTTCTTCTCATATAAAATAAGAAAGCAGTATCTAAACACTGCTGACCTCTTTGATTCTGTGACAGTGTGTGAAATTCAAATGCCGTGCAGCAGAGGGGAAAGAACCAGTCAATGGTACAATGGTTCCGCCATCAAATATCAACATCCTGGCTCACTCAGTGAGATTTCACAAGCTATCGGGACTCTGTTTGGCTCATTGTAAAATAAAGTTATTTATACTGTGCCCCAGATCTGTTGAAACAATTAACAGTGATTATGTATATAAAGCAATCACCTTACATTTGTTGATAAGTGATTAACTTGATCACATTCTATGTCAGATACATCTGTCTTCTACAGCCTTGTACTCTATTTTGCTTTTCTTGTAACACATAGTTACCTGTGTACATGCAATTTCTTTTAGCTGATTCCCTAACCATTTCGTTTAGATCACGGGAGATGGTCCACATTGTAAAAGAAACAGTTTCTTAATTGTAATCCTGGGGTTATCACAGAAAATTTTAAGTTTACTAAAATGGAATTTTATCATTTAATATAATGCATGGCTGACACCTGATTTCCATAAACAAATGTCCATTGGAGAACACACAGTAAATGAATGAATGAATAGTTAAGCATTGGTTAAGCATCTCTTTAGAAATGTCTTGCTCTGGATGAATGAATGCTATCTGTGCACATGCTTTTTGAGCCTCTGGCTCTGTCTAGACTTGCTCATTTATACAGGCTTCTCAAGAGGCTGCTGTGCACTGGTAAAAAGAATGTGATCTAATCATTTAGTAAATCATTTTTAAATGATTATTATTTTAACACAGAATTTATAATCTGATATTATATAACATACTCTAATATATCTTTAACAAAATGCATAAGACATAATTTATTATCTCATTGTAATAAAACAGACTCAGCAAATAAATTTTTTCATACTAAATGAGGTAGAAAATAGTAAGATCATAATTTGAACCTTAGGACGTCAACTCTAAGACTACTGCAGCAATCATATATTATAAGATCTAAAGGTTAACATAAAACTCTTCATACAATATTAAGAGAATAAAATATGTACACAGGTAATGATTGAAGAAAAAACAAAGAAAAGATTATAAGAATGCAGAAGAGAGATGACTCTCACCAAGTACTAGGTAAATTGCCAAATAATCTTTACATGTTAGGTAGTCTTAGGGCTTGCCTGTGGTGGAAAGGCAAATTTTGACATGGGTAATAAAAAAAGAGGGGAGAATTTGGGGAAAATGAATTGTAGGAAATGGTATGGAAGATTGTGTATGCTTGTGTAACATCAGTCATAGATTTCATTTGGAACAAAGAACAGGATGTTGGGGACAACCATTTAGATGTCTAGAATGGAAACTGTGGACTTTAAAGTTTGAGAAATTTTGAATTCTTTTGAAATATAGAGAAATGAGACATGACATTTAACTGAGTGTATGACATACTCAGATTTGGCTTAAGAGGTCTGTTCTGCTCAAAGTGTGAGGGGTACAAAGGGAAAGACACTGCTGGGAAGAAGCCAAGCTGAGAAGCTGGGAAGAAGCCAAGCTGAGAAGCAGTTGCATTAATTCTCATGAAAGGAAAAAAACAAACATTGGTTAAGCATCTGTCAAGATAGGTCTTCATTGAACATAGGTCTCACATCACATTTTTAGTCCTAAAAGTCTGATGAAGACAGTGACTCAGTTGTATAGCTGAGGTAACTGAGTCTTGGAGACCAAATGAGCAAATAGTCAGGAAGAGTGACAGAGCAGGGATCTCAGGTTGCCTGACTCCAGCCACTGCTGAGTCCAGAAGGACTTGGTTCTAGTAATCTGAACCAATATCTAGGAAGGACCAGGCTTCGGGGGGCATTAGGGATCTCTGGAGGAAGCAGCTGGGAGACTTTCATGTTGGTTGTGCTTCATGCTTTATGTTGTAGTCATTTCTTCTTTAAAACCTGCTTTTCCAAGTAACCAGAGTCATAGCTACCAGCACGTTCTAAACATTGTGTCTAATGTTGTCCATTACAGAACCACTTAATAGATATTATTTTTCATAAAATCTTGTGTGGAAGAGATAATAATTACCTAGCTTAGGTATGGTATGCTTCTGCAGACAAGTGAATTCTGAGCATGGTGGTATGGTATGATATGAGCAGAACATAGTCAAGCTTGCCTCTGTGACTAGCGTCAGAGTCATACCTGAATAATAAGGATACTCCTTCAATAAATATGTGGGTTACCAAAAAGACTATTTTCTGCTAAGAAAAGGGAGCACATTTTTCTGTTGGTAGACACTATATGTTTTTCCATTAAAAAATCCTTTGGACTGAACTTCCATGGCTTAAATCATAGGATAACCAGTGTGGCAGAATGGAGAAGGCAGAGCCATTGATGTCACTATTGAGGTCACAGACTCAATCATGAACGTTTTTTGATGGTCTCTTCTTATGGAAAGGCTTGCCCCAATTATAAGTTGTATTAATATTTAAATGGGTTTCCCTACAAAATTGAAGTTCTTGTTTTTATCTTGTTAGATTATGGCATTGTTTTATATAAGCAGCATTTGTAAAACCCTTAAGTGTTAAATACAAGAACAATTGATGATTCATATGTCACTATTTCATAACAAGTGATGGCACACACTAATTATCTTTCTCAGAGTTGCAGCTTCAACAGAAAATAACATGATTTTCCCTATTGTTCCTGAATGTATGTTATTATTTGAGAGTAAGTTTACAAGGAATGATGCAATCAAAATACTAAAACTTATTTATCAAGATAAAACGGGTAACCCAGGCAACCTAAGAATGTATTCAAGACCCATTTTGCAAAGAAGTTACAACATTTATCTTTCAGACTATGTGATCATCCCACTGTATCTAGTGAATTCTTTAATAATTATCTTACCTACAGAATTTTACAGTACATTATATTTTCACATGTATCATTCCCTTTGATCCAAAACAATCTTTCAAAATAACTAGAGATTATTCTTTGTATTATGATTATTAATTCACATTAATTTTACAGTGTTTCTCTATGACATTTCAATGTGTGTGTATACCATGCTTTGTCCAAATTCAGTGGAGGAAATTCTTATTCTCAACTTGTAGATGATGAATTTAAGGCTCAGTTGAACTATTTGCCAAATTTTCAGTATATTAATCATGAGTCCTTGTTGCAAATATTACAACTTGCTTCAATAAAATGAAGGAAAACATGCATTGAAGGACATTAGATAGAGAAGGAAGTATCTGAAGAAGCTGAAGATCCAGTCTTACTGTTTAGGTAGCCAGAATATTTCCTAAATTTTACTAAAAAGCCCCTCCAAGGAAGATGACAGCGGGTCTGCCAGGAGGCTCAGAGCTCATATCTCATGGCTCTGGCATTGCAGGAGGCAGCATTCCTGGAGATCTGGGCGTGTTGCTGCAGGGAACTTCGTGTCTCCAGTACCATCCCCACGAAGACAGATGGTGTGCCTCAGGCTGATCCACTGTCCTGACTTTCCAAGAGTTACCAATTTTAGTGCTAAAGATTTAGAATTTCAGGAAACCCCTGAATCCTAGAAAATGAGGATAATGGTCATTGAACAACACCATAGCTGCAAGGGGAAACAAGACAGAAAGTTCTGCTACCTCTAAAGCAGAGGATTTATTAAAATATATCAGGAGTACTCAGCCTTACCAAAGTATCAAAAAATGACAAATATCAGTACCCAGAAATAATAGGTAACCTATTTCTAACCAAATTGATTATGTAGGAGTTAAAGTACCAGGAAAAACTATGTGTTTAGTGTACACTGTTTTCTTTCTGAGGTCTATAGATTCATTCAATTAATCTCAATGATTTGCCCATGAAATTTAAAGCAGTGTGAAGACAGTTTATTTGTATATTCTGGAATAAGTTTATATATATGTTGAGTGCAAGACCACTTTTGTCTCTAATCTTGCCTTCCACAAGGAAGAGAACAAAAACCTTCTAATGAGGGTCTGAATGACCTCGTCATATGAAGAAGCACAGAGTCAAAGAGAGAAAGTGAAAGATGGGGAGAGAGAGAGAGAGAGAGAGAGTATTCTTTGTGTCACTGATGGATCTTGCCTCCTAGCACATATACGATGCTTCGTAATAAAGTCCCTCTTTGTTTAAGCTAGTGTAAGTTGACTTTCCTACCCTTATGATCAATGGAACTCTTCCAGCCTTTTATTCTTCCAAGAATTTATGTTTAAATTGGAAGGGTCAGTTGCAGACATATGCTGCCTGAGTGTATACTTTGGGAAAAACAGAATTGCAATAGTTATGGATATATAAAATGCAAGTGCATGGCACACAAAATTATCACTCACTTTAAAATATGCATGTGTATGGTTTATTAATTCTAGATTTAATTTATTCCCAATTAAATTGCATTATCACCAGCATGTTACATATTTCATTTTCTAAATGCCTATATTTGCTTATTTCTCTATACTTCATGTAAATGTATCAAGTCCTATTTATAATTCTTTGCATCATTTATTCTAGCAGACATTTCATTAATATCTGCTGTATAGGGATTCCATGATTAAAATATGTTTTTTACTTTAGTTTCAGAATGCCAATGGTTTAATTAACATCTTTCATTTGCTGTCCAAATCTCCGAGTCTCTAACTTGGGCCTTTTCTTTTTGGACTTTCATTTAACATACATTTTTAAAAGGGGCTTTCCTTGGTAGCTGCTTAGTTTTTAAGTGTTGGAAAGTATAAACAAGGAAAGATAGTAAATTTTGCTAATAAATTGGCATAGTGCCTAGTTCACTGAACCGTTAATAAAGTTTGACAGCAGGATTTCCATGTATAAGCTTAGTGTTTGTGATGTAACTAAATAAGCAATGACTTTGTGCCGAATACGTAACACCGCCCAAGGTTCTGTCCTAGGGAAGAACCTGACCTGTGGAAAAGTGTAGCTCCGGGTCAGGAATGAGTAGCACTGGCCCTGTCCCGTTCAGGTGGGCACCCCAGGCAGCTCTTTCCCAATCTCATGTCTCAGATGTGGGCTACTCTTCATTCAAGCCCTTATCACTTGGTGAAAGAGAAGTAGATAATGATGAAAAAAAATTTTAAAAACCTGGTTGCTTTTGGAATGTAAATAATTCACATTTATTGTGCACCATTGCTAGAGCTCACAGATGAAGTTTCAGATAAATAAATAGCAGTCATGTTTATAATGCTCTCCATGTATATTAAAATCTTTGGAATGTATGGTAACATTACACTGAATCCATTAATATATACAATGAATTTGTATTAAATAAAAAAGGAGAATCTCCGTTAGTAATAACAAATTAAAAAAAAAACCACCTGAAATTAGCAACATATGTTTCCTTCTTGGGAGTTTTATGTGAAGATACAAATGATAATTTGCAACATAATGTATGTCTAGCGTATCAGCTCTGTCAAGAATTATTTTTGTGTTTTTCCTAGCTTTAATTTGTGCCTCCTGCTAGGTCATTTTAAATACAAGACCTGATGAAGTTTCATCCTGCTTCTGCCCACGATCAAGTAAAAATCAGATCTGCATGTGTTTGCTTTCTTCCTTTTACTGCCAAACTACTTGAAAGAAAAGTACACATACGTGTGTGCTTCTTGATTATTGTCTTCAAAACCGTATTTCTAACTGGAATTTTCCTTTTCTCAGAAAGAAGAAAAATAAAGCAGTGGTATGGAAAGTATCAAAAGCAATAGATTATTCTTAATTCCTTTTGGCCGCAGTAGGGGTTACTGAAGACCTTGCCCTAGGAGAGCTCTTTTTCACTTGATGCTACCGTAATTGCTGGTGCTCATTGTGTAACTTTGTGAATTTTCACCCTTTTTCCAACATTTAAAATGGATTCTTTTTTCTTTGTTTCCATTTCTTTTTCAATGACTACCCATGTTGTTTTTCTCAGATATATTCCTCCACTGTTAGACACCCTTTCTCTAAGGTAAATATTGATCTGCCAGCCTAGCCACCCATTAAATTCCAATTCTGCTCAATATTCCGCAGACTCACAGATATAATGATTGCTTTCTGAAACTGAATCAACATTCTCTTCTAATATTATCAAAACCATAATAAATATATACTTGGAATATTGTTTATTTCATCTATTTTGTATGCTTGAATATGAAAAAATATGTAAACAAAAGGCCTCAACCAACAGGAAAACTTGCCAGGTAAGAGAATCTAACACTTAAATTATTACAGATAATGAAAATATATACTGTGATGTTTAAAATAAAATTTTAAAATAGGTATGTTGGCACACTTCTGTAATTACAGCATTTAGAAGGCTGAGGCAGAAGGATCCTTGCAAGTTTGAGACCAGCCTGGGCTACAAAGTGAGCTCAAGGCCAGCCTGAACTTCATAGTGAAAACCTGTCTCAAAAAAGATAAAAAATAAAGTTAAGTATTAAATATTTTGCATTTGTGGAAAGTAAATGATTTATTTACAAAATTTTAATGTAGTAAAAGAAAATTCAGATAATTATATATTTGTTAAACTGTGGCCTGGATAAAATACTGAGAAACATTCAAGGAATAATACTTAATATTTCTACTATCCACAGTCTTCTTTTTGGTTCACTTTTCTAAATTTGTGTGTACTTGTTATTTAGGAAATTTTAAATATTTATTAGCAACCTAGAGTGTTATTATTAGAGAGACTGTAGCACAAGTTAATCAGAATTCCATGGGCTTTTAAGGTTGAACTGAAAGTATCAGTCTGGACTCGTATTTTTCATTTAATGTATATCTACCCTAACTCTGCCTACTGAAATGACCAAGAAACAGTGACATATCTAGTGTGTATGACTATACCTGTTATCTAGATTATAATCTCTAGATTCCCTAGAAAAGTTATTGGTTTCTAATTTTGGAAGGATGAAAAAGTCCTACTTGGTTTTTCATGAAAATGCCATCTATTACAGCATTAATGCAAAAATGGATTTAAGCAATGATCAATGAAGTAAAAAGCCAGTGGGAATTTTTATAATGTGTAAACCAAACTGACAATTCCCCTACCAAGTGATTAGTCTCAGCAAAAGACAGTTAGACACTGTGTACCTCTGATTTGATTCAGTAGGAAGCAGATACCACCACTTACAGAATTCTCCTTCCAAAACAAACAAGATAGCTTGAAATACATCACAGCAATGCCATCAGCAAACTTCAGAAAGTGAAAAGCCACAGGCAACAAACATTCCATTTCCTTCAACAAACAAATGTTATGGAAAGAATGAAGATGGTAACAAAAACCGTAGATGAAAAACTTCACAGTCCTATCAATCAAAAAAGTTTTGATTCAATCTAACAAACTGTAAGAAAAAAAATAAAACAAAAGAATGAGTCAGTTGGGGGAACTGTAACCACTGAATATTTCATAATAAGAAATCATTACTAATTTTTTATGTTATAAAGGCAATGTGAACATATTTAAGAGCTTTGTACTTTGTAGACATATGATGAAGCATTTATGAAATAAAATGGAAGATTATAATTTTGCTTCAAAATAATCTGGGATTGAGTAGTCTTTTAGAAAGGGAAGTTTCTGCCATTTACTTATTATTGTTGAAACTTGATGTTTTGTGGGAGTTTATCATATTATTTCCTCTATTGGTAAAACATTTAACATTTTCTGTAACAAAAAAGAACCTGAGGTAGAAGGAATAGTTTACTGGTCACACAGGTAGGTTAAAAATAAATTTTACAAACACCACTGATAATCTCATGAAGTTCAGAGCAGTTCAGTAGAAGAACAAGGTTTTATCTGGACATCGTTATACTTTGTAGATTCCCAGGTCCATTTGTCATTATCTCCTTTTGCTGATTGATGTTTCCTCGTTGCTCTGCCCTTTCAGAGAAGGATTAGTCCTAGGTTCCCCGATTTTCTATGCAAGCTTGTGGAAGGTGTTCTGAATCTATCTTTCCATCTTACAGAATTCACAACTCTTCACCCTACATGCTGCGGACATCTCATATCTCCTCGAAGAGATGGAGGTGCTGGTTTGGCTCATCTAATTTTTGCTTCTTATACATTTCTTTTACTTTATTGTAAGCTAGGTAATTGAGAGATTGCTATGTTTTATTCAACATGATTCATTATACAATAATAGGTAAGATTGCAGATTGTCTCACAAGAAGTATTTCCAGGGACAAAACATACTTTCATTTTTCATATAGCTTCCAGATTAATGTTTGGAAATATCAGTTTGCATAAAATTGTGGATTTAACTGCCCTTGTTCCTTATTTGCTATAAGATAAAATTATTTTAAAAAATTAGCTTAGTTTTCAAATTTTACTTTATTATAATTCCTGTATGTTTACATGATATAATTTCTATGTATTTTTATATTAGCCATTTTTTTCTGTTTCTTGCAAAATCTATTGCTTTGTTTAGCTCACTCATCCATCTGGGACATTTATCTCTTTGTCTCTATGTGACCCAGCTTTACTGCTTTGAAAAGACTCACCTCTTCTGCAAAACTCTTGAAATTTCTCAGACAACAAGAATCTCTTTGTCTTGAAAACCTCTTCTGTCTTAGAAATTCATTTCTTTCTTTTCTTTCATCCGCAGTAAGATACATTTTATATTTCTTATTGGCTGGTTTCTTATTGCTGGGGCTTTTCATTATTCATCCTTGTGTTCTCTGAATTACAGAATGCAGTGATTTTCACATAGCAGAGCTTAGTAATAATTTTGCAGATAAAATAAATATACTACAAAAAGCACAAAAGACATGTCTGTTACTTTAATAGCTATATCTTTCAAAAGTAAAAGGACCCCTGTACACTGAGATCATATAACATAAATGAGATTTTAGAAAAATTTAATCAATATGACTTTATTGTTTGCTTCAGGAAACTTTTGCTTTGGAAAGATATGGTTGTAAACTAACAAATATCTTCCATGTTTGCCTCAGGAAATTTCTATAAATCAATTTATTAAAAAATTAAATAATACTTCACTTACCAGTTTATTTATCAACATTGTTTCCTTGGTCTATGTCCACTGGTTTTATTTTAAATGCTCCATTACAAATTTTGCTGGTTTCCAAGCAGGTTCTTACTTTGGAAGATCTGCTTTAAAATAGCCTTAGCCCAGGTCCCAAAGCACAAAGTGTATTTCATTGCAGTTTCTTGATTCTGAGAAATTCCTAAGACACTTGTAAACCAAAGCTGCTTTTCCTCATCCCTCAGTTACAGTTTCCTGGTGATATCTGAGCAGCTTAACATGCTCTGTAAATGTTTCAGACAACTAACCTTGTGTATTACTGTAAAACCAAATAACAGTATGTACTAAGTTTCTTCCAATCCTGGATAATATCTTTCATAAATTGGCATTTAGACACTTATCTCAGTGCTTGGAAAACAGTGAATACATTTTTTTCTTGGAAGACTATGTCCAGTTTTATACCATCTTACATAAGATTGCTGTGTGCAAAGGAACCATTTCCCATAACACGCAGCAGCTTTCGCTCTAATGAATAACACTGATTTGTTCTTTTGCAATCTCTAAATTACAGACTATAATGAAGGTGATTTTATTTATTGTAAAACTATTAATTCAATGATGTTTTATAGTTCATAAAGTCACTACTGAGTTACAGTGTTTACTTTGTCAACTTCAAGACTATTTGCATGGGAAATCTGGTTGAAGGCAACCAGATTTTAAGCTACTTTGTGAAGTATAGAACAATGATCATCATGCTCAAATTCTGAAAGAAACGAAGTAAGGAGCTCATTTCTATTAGTCTATGACTTAGCATTCCAAAATGAACTATCCAAGTGTTGTTTAACTTGCCAAGCACTGTGCAAATGTAGTTTTCATAGATTTAGACTGGAGCATACTGCCTGATGCTTAAAGAATATAACAATGTAGGAATATAGCAATGTTCACAGAGTGAATAACCAGTTTTAATTCACAATTGGAGGGCTTTCTCAATGTCTGAGTAATTTAATATCAGTTTATGCTGTCATTGTAGTAAAATTGTACCAATTCTTTCCTGTAGACTAGGTGTCAACAAAAGATAAGAAAGAAGGAACCCAAGGTGAAAGCTATGTAATAACATATGTGGAGCTAAAGGGTAAAATAGCAAATCAGATAGGGGAGAAATGACTAGTAGAGCTCCCAAAACAACTGTGCATTCCAGTCTATGTGAAGGGGGACCCTGTGTCAAGCAGTGAGTAGTATCACTGAAGTAAGTCAATTCTTTTTCCTTTTCCATTTAAACAGTGGATGAGTACTTATCTTGTGAACTCAAAGAATGAGCTTATCAGTGTCTCCAAGAATGGGGTCAATGGGAGATGCTCAGTGTTCTAGGGTAACTCAGGATGAGCAGAGCCTGTGTCTCTAGAGTTTGCAGAACCTTTAGTGGCTGGCGTTCTGTGGGTGGCCCTTCTGATGGAGGCATTGCAAAGTACCAGAGTCACTCCACAAAGATTCTAGTAAAGGTTACAAATAGTTACTCTAGATAAGCAATAATAGTTCTAGCTGGGAAAGAAAGAAATATTTGTAGGGGAGGGTCCGGTCAACTGAATTCCTACTGCAGGGCCAGTGGATTCTTCCTAGGCTGACTAGGCTAGGAGTATTGCTGTGAACCAACTCTTAGCTTGTATTGTTACTGCAGCTTCAGACCTTTCCAGGTCACCATACCCATCTGTCCATGGGGTGTGTCCCCAGCCAGGGTCCTAGTATAAAGAGCAACTGGAACAGGGAAAGGAGAGAATAAAGAGAAAATCTATATCTATATCATCTATATATCTATATATCTATATCTATATCTATATTTATATCTGTGGGTGTCAGATAACTATACTACTAATCTCTGTTAGCTCACCAAAAAGAATGATTTGTGCTTTCATTGTTCTGTTGTTTGATCCTTATTTATGCCTATATCTTGTAATCTGAGCAACTACTTTGAAGATAACAATATGCAATATATTAACCATTGTTAATCTATTATTTTATTTAGAAATTCTCTGTCAGCATTTTTATTCTTTTTTTCATTTTAAAATAAAAACAAAATGAAATAAATATCTGGTTTTCTTATTCATGTGTTCAATTATGAAGAACAAAAAGAGAAAAATAAAAAATTATGTTTATCTTGAGGTTTGCTTACCAAAATAGATCATTTTCCTGAACATTTCTTCTCATTGTTTGTTAAGCTCTTAAATAACAAGGTAACTACAAATGAAATCTTAGCCATGTGTGGAAGTGCGGTGAGAGGCATAAGGCTCATAAAATGTCCTTGAATCCTTGGGACACTGACAGTATGAAGTTCCTTGAAAAGAACAAGAATATCTGTGCCTTGGTACTTGTAGGCCACAGCAATGATAATTAACACTTGCAGCACTGACCATGTGATAGATAAATTTCTTTCACAATTCCTTCAATCCTGTGTGGGAAAGAAAGGGTTATCATTATATCCATTTGACAAGAAAAGAAACTGAGGCTCAGAAAATTGATATCTTGGCTAATAGCACATAGCTTGTCAGGAGCAAAATTGAACTCTGGATTTGAGATCTGAGCTCATACCCATGAGTTGCTGGTATTGTGGACCTCAGGGCTTTGGGCTCAGGACAGCAATTTGCATATCCTGATCTGCATTCTACCTTGTTACTTTCCACCTTTCATGAGTACTTGGGACTCAAAAGGTGCTGATGGTGGTCAGTCCTCTGTGAGTGCATAGATTTTTTCTATTCTTAAGTAAACTCCAATTTACTGGGTGCCTCTGTTGATAGTTAATAGTGTCCTGGATTAAAAGGAAGATCCATGAAGGCAGCTTTTTGTTCTCAGTTCTGTTCCCCGAGTGAGGTCCCAACAGTAAACCTAGAATTGTGTAAGCTTTTGGTAAATATTTATTGAGGGAAGGAAGGAAGGATGGAAGGAAGGAGGGAAGGAGGGAAGGAAGGGAGGAGGGAAAGAGGGAAAGAAGGAAGGAAGGAAGGAAGGAAGGAAGGAAGGAAGGAAGGAAGGAAGGAAGGAAAAACTTAGCTTCCCATTGACTCTTTAATCTCCCCCGTGGAGAGTTTTCTATTGTGAATGTCTGGAGAAGAGGCTACTTTTGAGGCTTCACTTTAAACCGACTCTTTTGAAGTTTGCTATTGAAACGGAGCCTCAGTTTCGAAGATTTCAAGCTCATTTTCAGCAGAAAGGATACAAAGAGGAGAGCATGAGGACAAAAAGCCTCACTCTGTGTTTGACTGACATCTGCTAAAAATGCTAATGAGCCCGCTGAGAAGCTGGAGCCTGCCACACAGTTCCAGAACTGGTTTGAAAAGGAGTGGACTGACCCTTATAAATGAGTTTAACTTGGTTTTTTACATGGATAGAAACTGTCAGTTTTCTGTCATCTATACTGCCCTGGGTAGCTCTTCATGTACTGTGTGTTGGGTAACACAGCTTTTTTTTCTGTGTTTTCATACAACCTCAAGAAGACCTTTTCCTTTCTTGGAAACACTCTGCTATGACTGAAACCAAACTCAGCTCCTCTTTTGACCCTTACCTTCAGCTGTTGCCAAGGTCCTTGTCTTCTTCCTCTTTAAGTGTCTTTCATTTTTTTGAGAACTGGAAAGGCTGAGTCTGTTTCCATTTGTATTTATCTATTGTCCAGAGCTTAACTCAGCTCTGTGCTTAGGCTGGATTACTTGAACGGGGAGGAAAGTGACATCAACATTCACACTCTTGGGAAGACAAGTGTGAACCTCTCGATGAAGACAAGGCATCTTCTGAAATAGGTTGCCCTTGAAGGGCTGAGGTGGAGTCAGGCATCTTTGCACCTTTAGCTGTTCCTCTGCACCTTCCTCTGCTGTTCCGGCCTAGTCAGTGGCTGGGATACTGGCAGCTTCCTCTCTCCTAGGCTCAGACCTGGCCGACAGAAGGGGCCAGAAGTTCTGGAAATATGGGCCTCTAGTGCATGAAATCAAAGGTCAAAACTTATGGCTTCTCTTCTGTTGAGTTCTCAGTACTGGGCAAATGTCTAATTGATGGGTATCGTGGATACTTGGTCTGTCACAAAGAGCAAAGGCTTATTTCTTCACTGTCTCTTTCTCTGTCCCCATCTTATCCTTAAATTTACATACATATATGTAATACATGTAATCTGTTTGCTAACACAGAGGCCCTCTGTTGATCTCATTGGACAAATCTCACATGCAAAAAGATCATATAATTTTAAACAAGAAAAGAAGAGATACTTTCAAGCACAAGGGCCAGTAATTACAGGAATTTTCTATTACTTGGATCTCTGCATGCTAAAATCTTTAGATGGCTTCAAATGTCATTTTATAGCTTTAGATATAGCTTCACTGATGCTTTTGAACATTCTGGTAAGTACTGACAATTTACCTTTGAATGGATGACAGTGTTATAGTTTTATTCAAATGGGAGAAAGCATGAGTAATTTTATACCAGCTTTAGAGAAAGAGAAGAATATTCTAGGCAAACAGGGATGGTGACATGCACACCGGAGTGATGACTACATCCTCTGTGATGTAAAGTGCAAATAATGCCATTTCCCTGGAAAGATGCCTGCATAAAGGTACAGAAGCAACTGCACAATGCAGGTATTGTCATCTTTAAAAACAGTGGAAAATGAAAGAAGGCATCACTGTTTAGTAGAGTTGCAGGGAAAAGAAAGAGAAGTCCAAATCCATGTGCTGCCCTCAGTCTTTTCAAGAACTTCATTCTGACCTGCAGCAAAGATTGTGGGCATGAGCGGGCTTACAGTTCTCAAATCAACCTGTGTGGTTGACCCTATCCCATTCACCAGGCAGTCAAGCTCCTCAAAGGCTGTCCTCGCTCACTTCTCTGGTTGGTTGGTCTGTTTAGCAGAGTGAGGAAACACTTGCCTCCTATTTTTTCACTGGTGAAGGTGCAACTCTTAAACCTCTATAAATGTACTGCTGTTATTTTATTATGGTTGCTATTTGACATTGACAGTGACATTCCAGATAATATTGGTAAATGACAGTTACCACTTTGATGCTAATGTTAACAGATTCTGTTTGTGTACACATTTTGTATAGTATAAATGGAAAATAAATATAGTAACAGATTATATATGCATAGTAGTATATGCAATAAATTGTGTGTGTGTGTGTGTGTGTGTTAAATTATGTTGGGGATGAGAATTGTTAGTATCCCTGGAGATTAGTCTCAACATTTTTCTTTAATTTTTCCCCTACCTCTTTCACTTAGTACTAAGAATTTCTGAATTCAAAGGAATTCAATCTCTTCCTACTATGCATGGAGTGATTTTTATTTTTAAATTCTCAAAATTTTTTAGAAATGCTTAGCCATAGTTTTGTTTTTCCCCTCCCCCAACTTTATTAAGAGTTTTCTGCTCCTTTTGGTCATTCTTACCTGTTTGTGACAATTTAATCATTTGTACAGTTCCTTATAGTGAAGCCACAAAGTAAGGTTACACTTCAGGTGGAGAATAAGCAACAAGGGGCTGATGAACTCTGAATAAATAAAAAGAATGTCATTTATATGCAAATGTCCTTAAAAGTGACAAAGGAGAGTTGAGAGACACTGGGCAGAAAGGAATGAAATATACTTGAAAAGGTTTTTTTTTCCTCCTGAGACAGCGATCAGCCTTTTATTCTAGCTGCTAGTTGATTTGGTCAGTTCATTTTGGTTAATTGATTGATTGACTCATTTATTCATTCTTTCGTTTCAGAGAACTGGATTTGCGGCTGTTAAGAAGCTTCGAGTGCTGTGTCAGTATCCTGTTAATGTGCTCTTTGGGGAGGGAGAGAGAAAGGACCTGCTATTAAATATTCTTCATTTTAATCTTCAAAATTTCTAAACTTCATCTTGAATAGGGGGACAGAGCATTATAGTGAGCACATGGGTCTCTGTTTCAATTCAGGGCAAATGGGCCCATGACAAAACCAGAGATTAAGAGAAAAACAACAGTGCACTGACAAGTTTCTAGGAATATTAGAAGGAAAAGAAGTAAGGACAATGCCATTGTGATTCTCTAGTTATGTTTCAGACAATTCTAGATTTTTTTTTCTTTTTTAACAAGCAAAACCAATTTATAATCTTCACAGATTTCACTGAATGCAGAACTCAACACTTATTTCTCAAGTTTTATAGAATGATAAAAATGAAACATGCAAACAAATTAACCTATAAATTGTGTCAAAGAAAAATTGTAATGGGCAGAATTAAGCCACCAAGGAAGACTGCCTTCACGGCTACAGCAGTTGGGGAGAAATTAAACTTAATCCCATTCAAAACAGAGGATGGAAGAATTTAAGAGCTGGGCGAATTGAGAGAAACTATTGAAGGACACTGGGATGTTGGTTGACCCAAGTGATTAAGTCTTTTGATTGCTAATTGGCTCTTATTACTAGTTTAAATACCATCTTCCAACAGATCTGGAAGATGAAGAAGCTGTCTCCTGTAAAGTTTCCATTTCAGAGGGCTAGCTCCCAGGGCCTTGATCAAGACAATGCCACATGGTTTTTCAAAACTGGCAAGAGGTTTGGAAAATATTTAATCTGCATTTTAGTGAGTCCCAAAGTAACTTGTAACTCTAAATTCTCTCATTTAAATTTTCTGAGAAAAGGAAAGATAAGGCCTAAAGTTAAGAAGGGCTGATCTAAAGTTTAAGAAATACTGAACGTCAGGCAGTGACCGCTGCTGATACATGCTGGAGGGGTTTAGACCCCTTATGGAGATACAGGGCGCTGGACAGGGGAAGCTCTACGCACAACCATACCTGGCTATAAGCTTTCTTTTCAGAAAAGTTTTCCTTCCTAAAAAAGGTTTGGAGACTATGAATGAGGTATAATGATTGATTTTTAAGAAAAGTAAAACTAACAGGGAATAAGGTGAACACTACATTGAACATTACCTGAACCCTGCGATCCTGGAAAATTGTGAAGGTGATGAAACTTCCCTTTCTTTGTGTTCAGAAACCCACTAAGTGCAAGAAATTTCTCTTTTCCATATGAGATGGATGAGCCTCACAGATAGCCTCTCTGTTGGTTTATATCTAGAAGGTCCCCCCAAAGCCTCATGTGTTCAGAGGTGGGGCTTTTTAAAAGGTGATTAGGTCATGCGCCACTACACTCATCATTAGATTAATCCACTGAAGAGTGTAAAGTTAAAAATGTTATTAGCGGGTGTGGTCTGGTCGGCAGAGGCAGGTCACTGGGGCCGGGTTGGGGGAGTACGGCTGCCTCCCTGGCTCCTCTCTCCTCCTGTTTCCTGTGTACCTTGACATGAACAGCTCTCCTCTGCCCAACTCTTCCTCCACGCCCTTCCTACCCTAGAAACAGCTGACTGTAACTGCTGCAGCTGAGTCAAGTTAAACTGGAGGGGTCAGAAATTATGTGCCAATGAGAGAAAAGTGACTAAAACAGCCTTCCGTTTACCAGTGACAAAGCCAGACACAATCCATTCAACTGCCATGTTTGCCTAGTACATGATTAGCTCAACTAATTTGTCCCTGGGATGAACTGGGACAGAATGCTTGCTAATCAAAGTTAGGTTAATATTCTCTTTTTCTCATAGGCACCTGAACTTCACCCACCCAGAGGAGGAGAGAGCATAAATACTCTCTCCTAAAGAGATGGTTTTAGGAATAAAATGACTACAGGGTAAAACATTCTCCAGTTTAATATCAGTTCATTCCCTCTTTCAATCTCCCTTATTGTGCTTTCCCACATTTGTACTATTTAGCCTCACTACTCTTCTTTATAAAAGTCTTATTCTGTCTAAACTTTTGAGACATTTGTATATCTCATTGGAATAGTTTCCCTCTTCCTAGTACAATAATCTCTTTTCTTTTGCAGTAATTTCATATATAGAATAAATTCAGATTTGCTGTGATAGTAGTAATGTACAAATTCAAAAAGATTTGTTAATAGATTTGAATTAGCAGCCTGAAGTTTGGTTCAGTGTTTTTCTTTAAATGAGCTCAGCGGGGGTGGTATAAAGAAATAATCAGGCTTGATAAAGAGGTGAAAGCCAGGCATGCACCCTAACCCTAACCCTAACCCTAACCCTAACCCTAACCCTTCACCGAGAGGTTCTCACGTGGCTTTCCAATGTGTGAACGCTGATGTCACGTTTCTCCCCATGCAGGTAACCCATTCTAAGAACAGAACTAAGAGTTAAGAGTATCCTGGTTTGTGTTCCCTCTGAGAAAAAGACTGTGCAAGTCGTTTATTTGGAGAGTTGCCCCAGGGGGGTCAAGAAAAGTGCTGGGGAGAAGGCTTGGGAGGAAAGAGAAAGAAGTAGCAGCAGATTTATCAGGGAGCAGGTGGGAAAGCAGAGATCAGTACACCTGCAGATTTCTGGGAAACAGTGTAGCAAGCTGCAGGAGAAGAGTCAAGAGAGGTTTCACTAAGAACCAACCAATGTGTTTTCTTAATTCCATTTTTAGGTTTTTTACTGCTAATATATAGAAATACAACTGTTTTTGTTGTGTTCATCTTATGACCTCACCCAGGCTAATTCATTTATAAGCCTTAAGATTTTTGTGCATTTCTTTGAATTTTTTTATGTGCAAGATTACTTATGTCAACAGCAAGTCAAGGCGATTTAATTATTCCTTTAAATCTAAGTATTTGTTTTGCATTTTTCTTGTTTAATCACCCTGGTGAGGACTTCCAACTGAATTTTAAAGAGCAATAATAGAGAAAGACATCTTTATTTTCTTCCAGATCTTAAGGAAAAAACATTCAGTCTTCCAACATTAGATATTATGTTACCTGCAGTGTAACCCTTTATGTGGATGCCTTTTATTAGTTTAAGAATGTTCCCTTACCTCTTTTTTTGTTTTGTTTTAAATTATGGAAAGGGAATAGATTTTTATGAAATACTTTTATATATTATTGAAACTTTGTGGTTTTTGTCTTTTATTCTTATAATATATGATATTATATCGAGTAACTTTCATATGCTGAAGTATGTTTTCATTCCTTATATCTCATTTGTATAATCTTTCCAATATGTTGCTGCATTTTTATTAGTAGTATTTTCTTGAAGAATTTTGCATTTATTGTCATAAGGGACCTTAGTATTTGGTATTCTTTTCTTGATGTCTTTGGTTTAGGTGACAGAGTATTACTAACTTCACAGAATGTGGACAAAGTGATGTTCATTATTGTGCAAATGTTCAGTAGAGTTTGTAAGTGAAGCCATCTGCACCTGTAGCTTTCTTTGTGAGTTTTTGATTACACATAAACATTTTATTACAGATACTTCAGATTTTCTATTCTTTGGTAAGTAAGTTTTGGTATTTTTTTTATCTAAAAATTGCCTCTTTCTCATAGATTAAGTTGTTGGCATACAATCATTCAGATTATTTTTTTTTTAATCCTTTAAAAATTTGTCTAATATTAACAGTGCTATTCCACTAGAATACACCAATGTGTGCTGTTGGGCAGCCTCAGTTAGGCACCGCCCACTTTCTTATTAGTCTGTTAAGTGCCTTTCAGTGTTTTTAACATCAGAAAGCAGGAAGAACATGGGAGTGGGGCGGGGGAGAAGGGAAGAAGGGAACAGGGCTTAAAAACCAGAATGAGAAAAAGTGGAAGCAAAATTTTATAAATGGTGAGGGGAAGAAGGATCAAAGGGAGGGGAGGGAAATGGGAAAAGAAGAATTAAAGACATGTTATGTACAGGTACAAATTCCCTATAATGATTGTGATCTTTATTATATGGCAAGCCTGTATTGATCAAATCTTTTTTTAAAAAATCTATCAATTTAGTTGATCCTTTTGAAAGACTCTGCTTTTTATTTCCTGAAATTGTTTCTGTTACTTGTTTTAAAACTCTCTATTATATTAATTTCCATTCTCATCTTTATCACCAAATTCCTTCCAGTTTCCTTGTGTTTAGTTTTCTTTCTCTAAATTTTTAAGATAGAGGATTAGACTATCGACTTGAAATGTTTTTAATTTTTGTCATTTATAGACATAAATATCCCTTTAAAGCATGGCTTTTGCTGTATGCTCTAAATTTTGTTTTGCTGTTATTCTTTTCATTCATCTTAAAGTATTTTATCACACATACAGAAATTAACACATTTCTAAATAACTATTTACTAATAGATGAACAGACACATAAGGACCCTGTACTATAACTTCACCCTGACCCCAGTTCTATTACCAAATTGAATTAGTACAGCACCTCCATTGCTATTTTCTAACTTTAAGATCTAAGGGAAACTATTTGAATTTTCTGAGCCTAATCTTCCCCATTTGTTACAGGAAATATCATCCTTGTATTTTAGATTTCTTTTGTGCAGATTACATGGTACAAAATACTCACAGCCTTTGACATATGTTAAGTGGTAAATACATACTATTTCTTCCTTTACATAATTCATTAGTCAGCAAGGAGAGATGCATTTTAATAATATTTTGGAGTGCTCTCGCATTTCTTTTTCTTTTCATCTTTCTCTTTGCTTTTTTTTGTTTGTTTTAATTCTTTCTTTTCAATAGGTTTATTGTGATGCAGCCTGGTTATGCAATTTAATGTTGGGGAAAATCTGAAATTTTAAATCAATTGCAGATACAGATTTTCTTGAGGACTACTACATCAGGGAGGGCTGGCTGTCTACTGGCAGGCAATGCTTGAAGCACCCCTGCATGTGATGGGAGTTATAACAGGGCTGTTAGGAACAGGGAGAAAGACATTGGCCATAAGATCTCACTCAACTGGGTTATTTATGGTGGAACTGTTGGTTATTCATCATAACAGACTTAGAGCAGAGGACATTAGTCAGCTTTCCCATTAGCAATGCACAATATCTGACACACACAAGTTAAAGTGAGTGAGGTTTAATGTAGCTCATGGTTTTAAAATACTGAGTATATGTTTGCTAACCTCCAAAGAAGAAGCATCATGGCAGAAAGCTGTGGCAAAGCAAAGCTGCTTAGTTCATGCTACTGAAGCAGAGATGAACAGGGCCAGGATGGAGACAGCAGAGCATTAGATGTAACACTCAATGCAATGCCTCTCCCATCTACCCCACATACCTAGAGGCATGTTTATTTGTCTGCTAAGTGTATCTTAATCCAATAAAGTTGATATATCAGGTTTAAGGGTGACGGCAGTTTTCTAATAAAAACTACTTTTCCAGAATCCATTAAAGGAAAGTCTTGAAGATGCATAGAAAGGAAAGTTACATAGGCCACTTTCGTGATGGTCCCTTAAACCAGTATCTGTATCTTATTTCCTTTCTTTAGGCTAGAGCCAGGATGTGATGGATGAAGTACTGACCCTGTAGGCAACCATCTGGTCTTCAAGGAGGACAAGAGAATAAGTCGGGGAATTTGTGAGTCTTCTATAAGGAAAAGATCAAAAGATACAAATGTTGAGTTTTATAAAAGGAAAACAATTATTGTAGCTAGCTTAGTGGTAGAGTGCTCACATGTGCAAGGCACTGAGTTCCATCCCCAACACCAATAACAAAATGAAACAAGAACAAAACTGAGTATACAAACATCGTTAAAACACAAAAAAGCATTTATATTACACATTGACTTCTTTGAAACATTCTTAAAGTATGTATATCTATCTATATCTATATCTATATCATCTATATCTATATCTATATCTATATCTATATCTATCTATACATATATATGTATATATACATATACTCTTATAGGAGTGTGTGACTAGCATTTTCTGTAAAGTGAATGGAAAGATGATTACTTTTTTTGAATAATTAATCTAAAAGTTTTACTTTGGTGTGTTGGGAAAGGTTATGTAAGCATCACGGTTTACCATTGGCATTGCCATATAAATTTTAAGGGTCAGTATTGCGCTTAATGAAAAGCTTAATATCTCTCTCACATATAAGCTACAAGATCTTAACACATTTTGTCTCACAGGGACCAATTTTAAATACACTAAAATGTGGAGACTCAGGAATATGTTAACTGTAGGGGTAAATCATGAATTCCATTGTGGGCACTGTAGCTTGGGTCATAATGGCAGAGGAGTCTACCCAGGGAGTTGTGTTCCAAGAGGACTTTCTTTATATTTCAGAACAGCTAGTAAACATTTGAACATACATGAAATTGTCATAAAACATTGTATAATTTTCAAAATAAGACTTCTTCAACAATGTCACCATAGTAGATTCAAAAAAATTCTCAGAGCTACCACCAATGTACCCAATGATATGGTTTATGATAGAGATTGTGAGTGTGGGAAAAGGAACTCGGCTAAACAGGTGGCTGTTACACGTGCTACACAAACAAATGACAGTGCAAACCTAACACTTGGGTTTATCCTAGAAACTTGGAAGGAACCTGTGCAGGAAAGGGGTTCAGAAGATTACAATCCATCAGCTACAGGATCAACCCATTACTACATTTATTCTGAGTAATGCAGTCCATGAATTTTTATCTTGAATATTTGATTTTTTATTTTGTGAATAAATTTGTGTCTTTAAGCACTTGACTTATTGCTCCAAACCCCTGTCATTTATATATTATTGTATTTGCTCCTGCACTGTGGCACCTCTCTCTAAAGAGGATGTATTTACTGAGACAGAAAATAGAAAGATCTGACTTCCATTCCTATACTAGGTAACTAACTGTGTGAAAGTGGACAAGTACCAAAGAGTTCCCAATGAGTGGGACTTTTTTGTGGCTAATTTGTACATTCTCATGCTTTAACATGTCTTAGTCACTTTGTCGATGCTGAGACGCAATGTAAAATATTCATGGTTTAAAAAAGTTTCCTTTATCTCACTTTTTGTAAAGTCTCATCCCATGGTTGGCAGGGTCTGTGGCCCACATGGCATTGTGGAAGGACCTACCTTGGAGAAAAACTGCTTGTATCATGACAGCTGGTAAGCCAAGGGCACAGGGAAGAGCCAGAGAGGAGGATTTGCCTTTCCAGGCCATGTCCTCAGTGAACCCCCTCTTCTAACCCTGCCCTGCCTCCTTCCTACAGCATATTCTGCCATGGATTTACCAATGCATTAACTCAATGATGAGTATTGTGCCCCATTACCCATTCCTGAGAATTTCAGAGGACATTTTGAGCCTAAACCTTAACAAATATAATAGCTGGCATGTAGTAGGCATTCAGAACAGTAATCAAAATGTAATGAACATCTAATTTTATCAGTTAATTCAGCATGAAACAAGACAGTGTTATTTTCTTTGTGATACTTATAGTATGGGAAGCAGAAAATAGCCTGTCTGACAATATATATGTATATAAATAAGTGGCAAATTTTAGATAATTGTAGCTATAAGCATTACAAAGAAAAATACAGAAAAGCAGTGGAGAAGGAAGGAAGCAGGTAGACAATAATTCTTTTTTTTTTTTCTGAAGTAAGCTTCCTTTTGGATCTTTTCACTTAGAAAATGGAATATTTAGTCAACATGAATTTAAATATCTTTTATTGCTATAGTATTTCTTGATTGTATAATATAGTGATGGAAACTGAGTTTATGCTTCTGGAAGATTTCTCAGTCTTTTTTTTTTTAATGGGCTAATGTCTTGATGTTTTATTTTAGTTAAAGTGTACTTCAACTGATAAAGTATAACTATATATATATATATATACGGCACAATGTGATGTTTTTATTGTGCATACATTGTGGAATGACTATGAGATATGAAAGAAGAAACAAAGATATGTAGAAAGGAGACAAGAAAACTCAGTGTTGTTTTCCTTTTTACCTTAGAACTCTGGGACAGACCCTTGCTCAGCTTTACACTTAGGCATACTACTCACTCAGGAAATCTGTGCTACAAGGCTTATTAACCATAGATTGACCTCTTCTATCTTAAGATAGAAGACTTTCAAGACTGAGGACAGACACCAAGATAAAAGCCAAGTAATTTTCAGGGGATTTCAATTGCAAGTTTTCACAATGACCAGTTAGACTCCCTGGAATGAAGCAGGAAATTCAATCCTACAGTTATCTTGGATTCTGGGACAAACAGAGCTTTGCAGACCACCTCATGAAGACATCACCTCTCCTCAAGCAAAAGTAATTTCCTGATGACAGGAACTGGCACTAACCTCTTCACACACAAGGACAATCATAAGAGTCAAATTGCTCCTCAAGCCATTAAGTATCCCACCAGAGCTATGAAAAGCTGAACTGAAATAATGGTCAACTGAAACGGGCCCACCTCTGGTAATCCTTAAAGGCTGGTCCCATGCTTTTGCAAGTGGACCAGTCTGAAGCACTCTATTAGAGTGAGACTTCTTTAGTTATTATAGCTGGGATATTTCCTATTCTCCCTTACAATATAACTCTGCCCACTAAATTTGGTGTCCTATACTGGTGCACCCTGAATTTTTTTTCTGTAATGAGTCAGTTGACTTACTACTTACTTCCTGGTGGTAGCAAGTTGACATATACCTGTCCTTTTTAGGGGATCTCCTTGGATAATTTTATCAAGGTAGCAAATATATCCATTACCTTATATTTATCATTTCCATTGTAAGAAGAATATTTAAAACCTGCTGTTTAAAAGTACATTATTACTAACTGTGGTCACCATGCCATGTGATAGATATCAAAAACTAATTATTTGTGTCTAGCTGAAGCTTTGTACCCATTCATTAGTGTTTCCCTATTCACTATCTCAACCACTTCACCCTCCCAGTCTCTGATAAACCACCATGATACTTTTATAAGTTAAAAGACTTCTTAGATTCCACATACAGACATTCCTCGTTTAACAACTGAAATACCTTCCTGCCACTAAGCTATTAAAAACTTGGTCATTAAGTGAGGAACTGTACTATATATCATGCGTACATTGCAATATTTAGAACAAAGAAATGGTCAAAGGAAACTCCGACTCGACTTTATTTTAATTTGCATAACTCTTACATGTAGTACTGTTATGTTTAAAGAACATAAAACTACAGTACTGTACAGGATAATCAGCAAAAATTACAGTACTGTATTAGAGAAGAAGTGACTATCTAGCTTCACTGATGCTCATGTTCCTGCATCTTAAATTTGAATACAGGCCTTAAGTCCCAACACAGCACCTGGGTAGTAAGTCTGAATGGTCCTTAAACAGGTAGGTCGTTAAAGTAGGAAACTTTGTATAAGTGAGATTATGTGGTACTTGTCTTTCTGTGCCAAGCTTAAGACTTACAGTCAGTTTAACCCACTACATTCAGCTAAAGGCTTTATATCCATGCAACAACTCCCAGTAGGGGGTCTTCTTCACTTTCACGAGTCAGGAAGAATGTAAGGAGAAAAGTGGCAAATAAAGATCAATAATTTTATTCTAATCATTTTCCCATCCCTGTCCACTTCTCTTTTAAAAAGCAAATAGCAAAAAAAGTGAAGAGGAACAGAGAAAATAGGACAGAATGTACCTTTGTTGACAGTCCCAGCAGTGACAGTTATCCCAAGAGTAAAAGAAAAAAATGCATAAATAAGAGTAGAGCCTCAAACTAGAATTGGTATTCAAAACACATAAAGAATTCTTGAAATCATTTTTTGAACGCATTATATAAAAATTGATAAAAGATGTAGTAAGGATATTCAGGAAATCCAAATCATTTAATAATAAAGATGTCACCATTATTATAATTACAGAGCTGACAATTACAAATGCAACATTACCAGATCATAACCATAAAGCTGAGATAAAAGAGGAAGAAATCTGACAATCACAAGTGTAGTTGAGAAAAAATAAATCAATAAATGCTGGGGGCAGAAGAGATTTACACAATACTTTATAGAATTTTCTAGCTTTTGGTGGCTATAGTTTTCATAATTTATGGTAACAGTTTCTCTTCTCATAATGTTATCCAGAGAAATTCTCATTAGTACACATGGGAACACTCTAAAAAATGTTCACTGAACCTTTATTCATATAACATAAATCCAAAGTTGCTAAAATCCCCAGCAACTAAATTTGCGTATTCATACCACACAGCATTTAAATACCATAGAGATTTAAAATGAGCTTTGTGGATAAATGTAAAAATACTAATGCCAAGCAACTCGAGTTGCAAAAGAATACATATAGAATAATATAACTCATGTAACATTTAAAACCATGCAGAAAAATTATGCTCATTTATATTTATATACACACAAAACATGGAAGTTAAAAATACTCCCCAAATTCAGGAACCAGATCATCCTTAGAAGGGTACAGAGGGGAATGTAAGAGCACGCGGTGATCTTCATCTGTATATGACACACATTATTTCCTTTAAAAAGGAAAGAACATGAGAGAAACGTTGACTTAAAATAGCTGAATTTTAAGTACTTGGGTGCTTGTTTTTCTTTTTTTTAATTTGTTTGTTTCCTATATGCTTCAAGTGTTTCAAATGGAGAGGAAAATTAGATAAAAAATAATGCATGCATTCTAATTTATTTGGTACCCAATGCTGCTCTGGAAGCCTTCTAGAGATTCCTGAATGCTAAATTTATGCAAAGTTTGGTTTAAGGAACTCCCAACTCCGGGCAGGAACTTTCCATGATTAGGGAGTAGAGTCATACACCTGTCTGTTCTTGAAATATATTATTGTTGTGGGATAAAACAAAACAATTTTTTTGACCCTACAAATACTTCTGGCCCCTGAGAACAGCTAACCCAATTGAAAACAAAACTCCCATAGGATTTTGACTGGATCCAAGGGAGCAGAGGAGTCAGAGGTCACATTGGTAAGAAATCTAATAATGAAATAAATCAAGGGTTTGTCAGTCTGAGTTGACTACAAGAACATTTTGTCTTAAGAATAGGTAAGACAATATTATTTGTAGGAAAAAATAACATTACTTGCAAGAAAAAACTCCATCTGTCAGAGCATGTTCATTAATGGATTAACAAGAAAATTGCTTGGAAAAATTTCTTGGCAATAAAAATTTAAATTAGAATATTTTCAGAGATGTAAATGACAGCATTTTTCTCCTTGAAGGAGAGACAGAGACTTTTATGAGAAAACCAAGCAGTTTGTTCACCTTACTTATTCTCATTCTAATAAATATTGAATTATCTAAGTAAATTTCAGTGAAAATAACATAAATCCAAATCTAACATTGTCATTGAAATCAATTTGAGACAAATATCTGTTTGGACAGCTGGTATAAAACAGAATAAATATTTACTTCAAAATGTCACAAATACATTGGTTTTTATTCAGTTAACTCCTCACGGAGGGATTCAGAAGTAAGGGCGCTGGCGTGGGCCAGCGAGGAAATGCTATGGTACCTCGGGGATTGCTGAGGGCACTCTTGGCAGCAGTTAAGGAAATACCAGCAATCGCATAGGATAGGATGCAGATATAAAACTCAGTCCATATTCTTCTTGAAAATAGGTCCCTTAGAAGACAATATAGCATTGTTGCACTCATTATGTTAGCATCTTACAGGTGATACGTACTTACTACGGTAGGTCCACAGTAAGCACTTCCATTTCATAGTAATACTGTCCACACGTCAACGCGTGAACGGCTGGAAAAGGAAAACATTCGGCCTGACAAGCAGTCTTCTGCTTTTATAAATGAAAAATCCAATTTTGTTTATATTAATTGAAAAAATTTTGTCTAAATGGAGTCGCTTAGTTAGCATGATATATAGATTGTCACTGAAGAAATAAGAAACCAAAAAGAAAGCCATCTATTCACCTCAGGGTAGCAGGGAAAGAACTAATAATTTATTTTACACCCTGTATGTGTCAGGAAATGAGTCATTTGGTTGCTTTATACACAGCAATCATTTATTCTTTATGGCAAGTGTATAATATGTCCATTGTTTTTCCTATTTAAAACTTGATAAAAGTTGGAATGATGTTTAATGTGTTGCCTGACAGTGTGCAGCTCACACGTGATGGAGCTGTGCAGTGAGAGGAAGTCAGGATCGAGCACAAGGTCCATGACTCTGTAGCTGTCTCTATCTTATTTTTTAATGTTTTCATTTTGTAAAATGTTCCGAATGCATGCTCATCTAGCTTTGGCCATAACATAATTATATGCATATCATACTGTCGTTACCATTATTGTTATTTATTTATTTATTTATTTATTTTTTAATTTTTTTGGTGCCAGGAATCAAACTCAGGACCTTGTGTTTGCCAGGCAGGTGCTGTGCTATTGAGCTATATCACTGGCCCTTGTTACTATTTTTAAAAATCTATGCTTCATTTTTCACAAGGATCATTCACCACACTTATAACTAATGAATATGAATTTTCTTTGATATCTTAGAGGATTGAAAGTAACAACTGTTGTTTAGTTTGTCATTATTGAGCATTGGTTTTTTTGCCTAAGCTCTTGCAACTTTTACAATAATCTTTTGAGGTAAATGTTCATATTTTCTTATTTTATATATAATGCAATTGAGGCTTAGGTAACATGTTTGAAATCTTGCAAGTAGCAAATGCAAAACTGGAGTTCATATGCTTGAAAAATGCATGTACTGTGTGTAACTAACTATGAACTCTTTGGCTGCATTAATTTTCATAACTTTGGTAAAGTAGAATGTGTTTGCCTTTTTATAGATAATCTGCTCATTATTTATCTTGCTAAGAACTGTCAGTTTGTTCTGCTGTATGACAAGTGACTCCCAAACTCATCAGCCTCAAACTGTAATTGTTTAGTACTACTCACAAATCTGTGGATTGAGTAGAGCTAGCAGGATAAATTGGTGTAGAACTCTTGCCATATGTCTCTATTTCTCCTTTGCACAGGGAACTACACAACAATGACTTGATAAGAAGCATACTTATTAGTCTCTACTCCCCATTCCAGGAACAGTGATCTTAAAAGTCTTATAATATCCTGGGCAACAAAGGAGCTATGAAAATATGTTATTCTTATACTTAGTCTTTGACTCCAGTTCTTGACATAAAGCTCCTAAATGCCTGGATGTTTATTGGGTAAGATGAACCCACTTTATTCTAATAATGTGATTGTTGGTGGACTCCTAAATGGGGTCTGGTAACTAGTAAGATTAGGATTGAAGGCTTAGAACTTTTACTACACCCAGGCTTTTGATACTGAAGAAGGGATGGGAATAAAGTTAATAGTCAGTCATTTCTGTGTGATGAAGCTTCTACAACAGTTTCAGAAGTACAGAAGTTGGAGGCTTCCAGTTGGTGGACACTTTCGTGTACTGGGGAAGTGGTGCAACTTACCACAGTGACAGAGCTCCGGAGCTCAGACACTTCCAGTTACCCTAATACATTGTTTTAGACATGGTTCTTCATCTGAATCCTTTATCGTGTCTGTTACTGATGTAACTGACTGACAAACATGTCTCCTTGAGCTGCAAGCTTTTCTAGCAAATCAGTCAAACCTGAGAAGATCATGAAAACATTTGCTTTATAGACAGGTCAGACAGAAGTGTAGATAATGAGGAAACTCACTACTGGCTATCAGCAGCTGAAGTATGCGGTGACAGTCACAGGAAACTGAACTTTAGTCTGTTCTGGGGGACAGTCTGCACCCACTCTGCTGATTGACCTGTAGGACAGCGAGCTGGTGCCACAGTTAGTGTGGGGTTCACAGAAGTGTGACGTATTAAGTGTTGAGAATACAAGAGGGGCCAACAGCTTATTTCTTCCCATTATATCACTTCTCATAGCAGCAGCAAGAGCATCACAGAACAGAAGGAAACAAGCAAGGTCACTCGGGTCTGGGCCCCAGAAGTGCATTAACACTTCTACCTTCTTTTTGTTGGAGAAAACAAGTCACATAATTGAACTCAAATTGATAGGTGAGGCAATATTTTCTGTCTATATGGGGTAAATTCCAAAATTATATAAAAATGTCATAGATTAAGAAAGGTCTGAAAAAAATAATTGGAACTGATGATGCGATCTGCTGCAACATCATTTTATTTTCTTATGTTTATTTATATACATCTATAAGACTTATAAATGCATGTATAATACATTATCAACTTTTTTGCCCAACTTTTGTTAAGAAATTATTAACTTTAAATATTTTTTTTTCTGTAGTAAGTTGTGTTACTCTGTTTCAGCTCCTGTAACAAAATATAGTGGACTGGGAACATTACAAACAACAGAAATTTATTGCTCTCAGTCCTATATGATGAGAAGTCTCAGATTAAAGTACTGGCTGATTCAGCGTCTGGTGAGCACCTTGTTGCTGTGTTCTCAAAGGCTGAAAGCATGAACAAGCCCTTTCAGACATCTTTTATAAAGACAAATATTCCATTAATGTAGCTTTGCCCTCACATCCTTTTTTTTTTTCTTTTTGTACTGAGGATTGAACTCATGACCTTGTACTTGCCAGGAGGTGCTGTTCCCCTGAGCAGTACGCCTGGCTGACCGTCACATCTTAGTCACCACTCAGACGTTCCACTTTCCAACACCACTGAACTAGATATCAAATTGCAGCACATAAATTTATGGCATCCACAAACATTCAACCCGAAGTAGAATTCTTAAAATTATTTTGTTAATATTTAGCACTGAGAGATAAAGGAAAAATATAGTGCTTTTACTTGCTTTTTGTATTGGAAGTTTTAAATATATTTTAAAAAACAGCTATTCAAAATTAAACATGTAAGGTGGCTAAATCAAATCAATAGTCTTCTGCTTTTAATAACAGATTTTATAGATAATTATTCAGTAATAAAAATCTTTGCTTTTAATACATAGAAGGGAGCTGGAATAAAAAGCCAATGTTTTACTTGTGATAGCAAGAATTTAGGGAACCATTTCCACAGTGGGAGCTCCGTCCATAGGTAGGAAGGCCATGTATCCGTCTTATTTACTTTTCTCATTGCTAAGACAAAATACCTCACATTCACAAGTTAAAGGAGGAAAGGTTTATTTCAGCTCCCAGTTTGTAGCAGTTTTGGCCTGTAGTCAGCTGGCTCCAAGGTAGGCAGTGTGGCAGAGGCACATGGCTGAGAAGACACAGTCATTGTCAGGACATGCTGGAAGCAGGAAGCAGTGAGTATGCTTTCTTTCATTTCTCTTTTTATTATATCCGGGCTACAAGCCTATTGACTGGTACCATTCACATCAAAGGCGGGGCTTGCCATTACCCACACCCAGAAACATGCAAAACCAATCAGTGGACTAATCCAATTATCACACCTTTAATGTATAATCACACACCTTTAATCCCCATTCACACACCCTAGATCCTGTCACTTCTGAAAAACCCCTCCTATGAGCACATGAGGCTTTGTGGTACATCTAGATACAGACTGTAACTGTGTTCATACTTCTTGGTCAAATGATGGTGCAGTTATTTACACATTACTCACTTGTGTTCCTCTTTTGGAGGAACACCTGTGTTGGAGACCACTACTAAACCATTCTGAGCAGGATTTAAAATTAACTAATTGGCTTTCTATATTTATCTGTGAGTCTATCCTAGGCCTCGGCTCCTTGCCTGGCAAAAGGAGCTGAGTCATAGTAAATGAACCCCTATGAATCACTGGTCCTGGCTGAGGCCTGTAGTGGCCTGTGAAGCCAAAGATTCCTCAAAAGGCAAGTAAGGCCGCAGCTGCAGATACTTGGCTCAAACATATAAGTAGATAGAGACTGCAGCTGCAGAAATGACTCCTACAGTTTCACTATAACAATGGACTCATGGTTTCAAATAGCCCATTCACATCATCACCTTTGCACTTCTAAGTCTGTCCACTTGCACACTGAGCACATCTTACTCGGACCTCAGCCATAGTTATAGACCCTCAATTCCTTTTTGAGTTGGTCAAAAAGTGGGTAAACAGCATTCCTTGTACTAATTCTTCTGGATATTTCAGAGGCAACTAGGCAGATATGGTGTATAAATTTTCCTTAATTCTTCACCTTTTAATTTTGATCATGAGCATATATTCTAGACCATATAAAATTTAAAATAATTGTGCAGGTAAATATGCTAATATTCCTCATGCTTTCAGTTTTCATAAAAGAACTGGTAATCTGTTCTCCATCTCATCATTTTCCCCCATACTTCACCCTTTAAAAAAATACAACATTAGTATGAGTTGCCTTAATAAACATTCACAAAATGGAAACATTTCTAGGTAAGATTTTTTAATTGCTATGTCTTTTTATTGAGATCACATTAGCTGTATTATTAATAAAATTAGCACTTAGAATATTTTTTTCTCCAAACATAAAGTCATTATAGATCATCAGCAGTTTATTTATTTTTAAATGCTATTGTGTTTACATATCTGGAATAAAATCTGTGATATTAACACATTGGCTAATAGACTGTCAAAGGCCCCTGGAAATCAATCATCTTAGTTCCAATCCATATTCAACCAGTTAATACTGCTCTGACTCTGGCCTGGTTGATTAACTTCTCTGGGTTCCAGTTTCCTCATGTGCTAACCAGAGATGATGACAAAATGTGCTCCAGCTTTGTTGTGAGAAGTATATGTGATAGTACTGGCTCATTCAATGATTTCAATAAATGTAGGTTATTTTAATGGTTATTAAGATTTGAATGGGAAATAGCTATTGCATTTAACTTTATCACATTAAGTAAACTAATGACATTGTATATATTTTGCTTTCTAAGACATTTACCATACTTTCTTTAAAAATATTTTTCATTGTTGATGCTTCTTCATATTACATATTCTTCATTTCTTTCATTTTACTCTTTGCCTTGATTTCTTTTATCACGTTCTTTTAATCCTTTGCTTGATTGTCTTCCACATTTGTGTCTTTTGCTTTTTCTTTTGGAGACATGACTTGTGTAAGCTAATGCTGATCTCCACTGGAGTGCTGTATAGGGAGACTTCCAGCTCAGCCTTCAGTCCTGGATGCACAGAGTATCCTCTCCTCTCCTTGCAATTTCTATTTCGTTTAGTTTCAGTTCAGCTCACTTTTACTCACCATGGTTTTGTTAAGCTGCTACTCTGCATCAGGCTCTGTACGACACTGGAAATAAGAGTGAAAACTCTTCTCAAAGATTTCCACTAATTTTCTTCAAAATGTGTGAGATATGATAAAAAAACTACAATGAATGTTTTAATTTTTAAAAATTTATTGTAAATGACACATTGCCATTAATCTTCCTCAAAATACTTCCCCTCATTTTGAACACACTTATCTAATAGTTCTTATCAAGTTTTTGAAAACATAGTGTTGCTGTATACAGCAGGCTGAATTTGAACTTACTATGTAACCCAGGATGTCCTTAAACTCATTGAAATCCTTGTGCTTCAGCCTCTTGGGGGGACTGGGATTACAGGTGTGCCACACCACACCTGGTTGCTTGCCACTTTATGAAGCAATTTTGAAAGCCCTCTTTCATGAATGTCTTAAGTTGTGTTGTCATGACTGACTTGATGTTCTGAATTGGTTCAAAATGTGCATGTTTCATGGTGAACAAGGTGGTTGAAGACACACTGTGATTTTGTTTTTGTTGTTGTTCCAGGGATCAAACTCATGACCTCACACTTGCCAGGCAGGGGCTTATGCCACTGAGCTAAATCCCCAGCCCCTACATTGTGATTTTCTTCACAAGCCTGATTTTCCTTTGGACTTTGCTTGGCAGCACCATTCACCATATTTTTGTTCACATCTCACAAAAACACTGACAAAAGACTAGAGTGGCAATGATGAATTAAGTATCTTCAAAACAGGATGGAACATTTTGAGAAGGATTGGTGGTAATGTGTCTTTTGCTGTAAGACAATTTTTAATTTTAAAATTCATTGTACATTTCTATCATTTTTGATAGTTGTAAGATATTTGAGTGCACATTAGGATGAGAGTACACATGGCTATCATGGATACTCCAGGGTGACCCTAGGCACAGACTTCTCCTGGAGCAGGCTTTTAGGGGAAGGGACTTAGAGGTTTAAAGATTGAGTTTGAGTCATCTGGGTGGGGAAAAAAATAGAAATAATTCTTGGCACAAGAACAGTGCTGGTAAAGATAAGGACCACAAAACCATGTCCAGCATAACAGAAATATATATTTCATGATTACTGAAGCATGAAGCATAGAGTGAGGTGAATCCAATGTTTTGGTTATTTCTGTTTTGATTGCTACTGAGAAAAACAAAAGCTTGAAAGAATTCTATGGATAAGAGTGATAAAAAGATAATATAAAATATAATACAGTACAATTTCAGTTTAAAAGCAACTTTGCTCTTTCTTCATTCTATAAGAAAGGGACTGACACCTCTTGCTTTGCATTTCTCTTTTCTCCTAGATCCTTGCTTCATTATGTTGAGAAGAATAACATGGCAGTGAGAATTGAAAATTTTACAAAATAAAACTAACATCCAGGAAGCTTGAAGGAGGAATAAAATAGAGAACAACCTATGTAGCTGGGAGTTTTGGAAATGACAAGAGCAGTGGCCAGCCTGGCATTTTCTATATGGTATTACTGTATTTTCTACAAGGTCTTCATATCTGCTTATGTGAAGACACTCATTAGACAGTTTTTTTTTAAAGTGACTGAAAAAACATTTAGTTTTTCCTAGACTGCTCTTATAAATATATCTCATATATTTATAGATAAATAGGAATATAAACTATTAGAGATCTCTTTTGTAAATTTAATTTACATTTTCCCCCCAAGAAATATTTGTATTCTCTATTACTATTGTGATGTCCATTAGGAAGTTGAGCTCTTTGCCAGAAGTGAATTTTTAAAAAGTTATCAATAATTTTAGCAAATATTTCTGACTTACTGTCAAATTTGATTACAAGGATTATAACTAAGGAGTCACACTACTTTGTAGACTAAAACTTAAAAGATGAGCGAAGACATTCTCTTGCCTATAGATGTAAATACTAGTCCATATTTCTGAGCCTACGTTCTGCATCAGTGACCTAAAGATTGCATACAGTATATTGAATTGCATTCAGTGCTTGGAATCATTTTCTCAACATCAATACATCTTGAAGGAAACTAACATGGAAAAAAATCAGATGTGAAAAAGCCATTGAATTTCAATCAGCAATTTACTATATGAATTTCAAATGTGGAAGCAATTTCCTTTAAATATTCTTGAAATTGAGTTTCATCACAGAAATACAAATGATTATATACAATCTTAATTCATCTTATGGCCTTTAAAAAAGCTTAAGCCCTGGTGGAAATATCTTAGTTATGACTTCTGCACTTGTGGGCATTCTTTATCCACATGCACCAACTTTTTTACTCTTTTGTAGTTGGCTTCTCAATAGTTTAAAGAGAAAGTGTGATTTATCAGTTACATGTCTTTTAAAGTTCATGTCAGTGACACTCTATGAAATCCAATCACTGCCTTTATTCAGCTTGCCCACCTTATTTTACAGATTCTGAGATGAATTGCTGAGAGGATGGGAAATTTGAGCTACAAAAGCATTCAACCAGAAAGTGACACAATTTTGACCATTCACGAAATTCTCATCCTAAATTTTGAGGGAAGCTGTATAGTTTTAAAACTTACCCCTGGCAGAAGTGTTATGTGGAAGTTAAATGGATGGCAAAAGAGTCAGTTGCAAAATTCTATCTCCTTATTTCTTATTATCTATCTTTCATTTTGCTCATTTCCTATTATCTGTCTTTCATTTTGATCTGTTATTTACTTTACCTATGTTTCTCATATAAAAGAAACCATTCAATATTTTAACTTGTGTCTGATTTATTTCAATTTTTATTCTTATTAGAACAGCCAGTACAGAAGTCCGTATGAAGATTTCTCAAAAAATTAAAACTAGAAATTACATTTGACTCAGATATTCCTTTCTAGATATCTCCCTGAAATAGTTGAAAACATCATATTCTAGTTGTTTACTCTTGGCATGATACCGTGGATATGTTTGCTGACTTACACCATTTTAAGATGCAAAGGCAAAAGTAATTTTTCACTGATAGAGAGGATCTCTTGGATATGTCTCAGTTTTGTGTCTAACTGAGGAATGTTATGATTCCATAACTAGCTTCTAAAATGCTATTTGAACCACTCATAACATCTTACTGGCTTTCTATTAATTAGGTGTTGAATCAAACCTTTTACATGTGACCATTTTACATTTATGTGAGACGAGATTTTCTCTATTTAAAACTTACGCTTTAGCTTCTCTATTCCCCTAAATAATCAAAATAAATGCTAGAGGTTAAACAAAGATATTGACTCAAATAAGATTTTCTGCAAAAACAAAACAAAAAAATTTTGGGTAAAATTTAAGTGAAACAAAGGGACTGTTTCATGAACAGGTATGATAATAATATGGAAAAAAGAAAATTTAGTGTCCTTTGAACTTTTCCAGATACTTTTGATGAAAATTGAAGTTTCAGTAAGTCATTTAGTTGTTTGATTTAATTAATTCCCATTTCTTGAAGAAGGGACAAATCTAAAGTAGATATAAAGTATCACTATATTTCAAGGAAATAAAGAGAATGAAATCTCTGTAGTCATAATAGTCATATAAATGTAAGCTTTGAATATAATAGAAGTGGAATTTAATGAGTAATAAAACACTAAAAGTAAAGGAGTACATTTTGTTTGAAAAACCAGTACTAATTTGTTGGTTGTTGTCTTAGGTAGATGCCTAAGATAAAAAATTAATCTCAAAGGAAAAATAGATGACAAAAATAACTTGTGATGATTATCTTTAATTTTAAAGAATTTTTATAACTTTCAAATAATGTGAAAATTTTCCCCAGAAAATAATGTTTTTGAAAGTTTACTATTTTAGTAATATATCTACCAAAGAATTTTTTTCCTACTTGACAGAAAATTATTTCTATCTCTATGTAGTTTTTCTGAGAAAAGATAATTCACTCTTTACAAATATGATGTAATTATATTTTGACACACATGATAACTAAAATGCTAATCTGTTCACTGAACATTTAGGTGATTCGCATCCAGAACTATGGTCCATAGAGAAAGTCACTGATGTCCAGACAATGTGTGAGTAATGTGTTTTAACAGACATTCCTTCTGGGGAATTTGAAGCATGAATGATTTTTACATTTTTTAAAAGACTGAGTAATGAATTGTTATGGTCTTTATCTACATGTTTCCCCAAAGTTTGATGTGTCATAGGTGGGACTTTTGGGAGGTGGCTGGATCTAGAGCGTGTGATGATGAGATCAAGGTTGTGATGGTGAGAAGGTAGGTTTAAAGATGCCCTCCCCTGGGTACCAGTGCTGCCTATTGTAAGGTTGGGTAGCTTGGCTAACGTATGAGAGGTAGAAAGAGAGTCGCTCCTTGTGACTTGCAGCTTGCTGCTTTTGCTGTCTTCTGCATGTTGTGAACTTTTTAAAAAATTTTATTTTAAAGAAAGTAAAACAATAAAACAAAACAAAACAACAAACCAGTGTAAGAGATATAGGCCTAAAACCATTATAAAATCAACAATAGTTACCATAATGCCTCCCAATGTCTTCAAAATAGCTGCAGATAACTTCGGACATAGTAAAAATCAAACAAAACAGAATAGAAACAATAAAAACAAGACAATGAATGCAATAAAGAACTTCAAAATAAGCCAATAGTAAATCCAAAATTGCTATCATATTTAGTTATCTCTGAAATAGCTGCTCTTGCCATTGGGTTTGAAAAACAAAACAAAACAAAAGAGAATAAAACCCAATGCAACAAAACAACGGAAACCATATAGGACTTCTAAAACAAGACCGTAGGAAATCAACAATGGTGGCAGTCCTCAGAAGGAGACCCTCTAGACGTCACACTGCGTACCCTAGACCTACAGTGTTAGTGAAACACCAAAGCATCACAGGCATCCAATTGTATTTCACCTCTGTAGCTATCATCACAGCCTGTGTTTCTCCCGATAAGCCCGTCCCTGACAGCCGACGGGGGGTGGGAGGCTGGGGGCCTAGAGTGGGCTCTGAGATGGTACTTCTTGTTTGCCAGCCGGAAGGGACTGGGGTCTGGCTGTTCCAGTCTGGTGGTGTTCTGCGCATGGCACCGGTTCCCTGACTGGGTTTGCTCCCGGATGTGTCCTCTATTCTCTTTACCCCTGGTCAGTGAATGGCCTGTTTTGAGTTTTTTGTTTTTTTGTTTTTTTTCCTCTGAGATGCACCTCTGTCATGTACCACCCTGCTTTGGAGCCAGCTGATTGGGACTAAAACCTGTATGAACTGTGAACTAAATAAACCTTTCCTTTTTTAACTTGGGCTTTAGGTATTTTGTTTCAGCAATGAGCAAAGAAACCAAGACATTAACCAATAAAGGTATAATTGCATAAATTTTTTAAAAAGTACTTGAGGGGAAAGGGATTGAGACAGTGTCTTGCTATGTAGCTCACATTGGCTTTGAACTCACTATGCAGCCCAAGATTGTCTTGAACTCTGGGTGATCCACCTGCCTCAGTCTTCCGAGTGCTAGACTTACAGGCCTGCACCACCACACCTGATGCACAAATAAAATTTAAAAAACAACGTAATAATTTATATATTTTAATATCTAACATCTTTCATTTGTGTAAGTCCGGTTTTGCTTCAATAAAGATACTCATTAACCCTTGAACATCTGAAAATACTTCTCTTGCCTTCATTCATGAAAAATCATCTGGCTGGGTGTGGGACTAATTGCTTCTAAATTTAATATGCAACCTGATATCCTGTTGGCATTAAATGTTATAAAGGAGACGAATTAAACAACAAATGGTTTAGAAGCTGCTAGACTTTTGCTGCTGCGGTACCACTGTTGATACACATGTAAGGGACTTAGGATTTAGGCGACTTTGAATTCACGCCCATTCTAAAAATAGTTTGTATCATTTGCTGATTAAAACAGTTGAGCTAGATGATTTCCACAGAACTTTCCAATTTCCAGACTTTATATCTTATTATCCTATTTTACATCACTAGAATGAATCAAAATAGTATGTTAAACAAATGTTTACTATGTTAAACAAATGTTTAGTAATTAATTAAAGGATATTGACAAATATTTGAAAAGAGCTGTATTTTGAAATATTTGGTAGAATTACTTCTTTTTTCAAAGAAGAGAGATATAACATTTTGTGTGTGAAGATGTGGACAACTGTTTGGAAGAAAACAAAAGACATACAGTAGCCATGGTGGATATCCTATTATTTTGCTTTGAAATCTGTGTCATATCGTTTTATTCTGATCTTTGTTCTGTTTTGTTATGTTTAGTTTTACCCTCTTTAAAATAAAAAAAAATTTAAATTTTATTTTGGTGAGCTAAAAGCATTTAACATGAAACCTACTCTCTGGAACACTTTTCAAGTGATTGACAAAGTTATAATTTTGTACAATTGATTAATTATAGGCATAATTACCTACAGTAGATCAACTAGAGATGTAACTTTGTAGAGTTTATTCATCTAGGTAAACTGAATCTTTATTTTTGTTAACTAGAAATTTCTTGGGGCTGGGAATTTAGCTCAGCAGCATAAGTACCTGCCTGGCAAGCGTGAGGTCGAGTTCAATCTCTGGTACAAAAAAAAAAAAAAAAAATTAGCAACTTCTTTCTTAATTCTCCTAAATTTGACTATTTTAAATATAAGAAATCAGTATTTCTCCTGGAATAAGTAATTTATTTTACTTACCATAATGTTCTCAAAGTCATTAATGTAGTCTCATAATTTATAACTTGTTTGTAAAGCTCAACAGTATTTTGTTATATGTACATACCACATTTTCTTTGTTTAGCCATCCCTGAACACCTGTATCTTCCCTTATCTTCCCATTGGATATCATAAACTGTTGCAATGTTTGTTAGTATCTCTTTGGTGTCTTGATTTCAACTATTTCAGCTGATTGAAGACTATGATTGATTGATTTCTTTTTATTTTCTGCAAAGTCTGTTTTGTTTTTTATAGTGGTTTAACCATTCTACCATCTAATCAACAGCACCCAAGGTTTCTAATTTCTTTTCCTCTTGCCAAAACTTGCTTTTTGATTTTTACTAATACCCATCCCGACTGTGTGAGTTGATATCTTATCATGGTTGTCCTTTGAATTTCCATAATAATGGGTGATGGCCATTAATATGTGTTCTTTGGAAAAATATCTATCTTTCTAGCCCATTTTTAATCAGATTACTGGAGTTTTTGTTAAGGAGTTATTTTTTAAGGATTTTAGAGATTAACCTCTTATCACATACATGTTTTGGAAATATTTTGTTTCACTCTACAGATTGCCTTTTCACCTGTTTATTGTTTCATGAAAAAACAAATCAATCATGAGAGGGTAGAACAAACTAGACATTCTATACTTATAGATTTCAAAATATGTAAGAAATACAGAGCAATCAAATTATTAGGGTGCTCATATGGAGAAGCTATACAAATTAGTGAAACAGGATATGAGGCTCAGAAATAAACGGATACATACAGTCAACTAATTTTCAAGATGGATGCCAAGAACATATAATGGCCGCAGGAAAATCTCGTCAGCATACAGTGATGGGAAACTGGGTATGCCTAGGTAAAGAATGTAATTGGATGTTTACTGATATCATCCACAAAAATAAACTCAAAATATAATGGAGATGTAAGGGCAAAACTCTTAGAAGAACACAAAAGGGGAAATGTCCATGACATGGATTTTGGCAGCAATTTCATGGTGGTTTTGGCAATGATATGGCTATGAAAACAAAAGCATGGGCAACAAAGCCAAAAATAAACATGTGGGGCTGCATCAAACTAGAAAGATTCTGCACAGCCAGGGAAATGATGAATAGAATGGCTGCCAGAATTTGATTCTTTGAAATTATGCAAAACATCAAGGTATGGTAAAAGAAATTCATATTGATATTAAAATATGGGTCAATGCATCTCAGAGTATAAAGAATATTCTTGGAAAATTCTTATTAATCTTAAAGGAGATTTACTTTATGGTAATAGACAGTTCAGAATAATAGACTTGAAAAACACTTGTGTTCATTGTCCTCGGAACTCACTAAACATTGACTCCTGAGGACATGACAACCCTAATTCCACCATATGTATATTTTAAGACTAACTTTTCTGAACTTATCCTTTTCTCTTTGGCCTAGAGCTAAGAAAATTTACATTTTATTAACATTTATTGGTATGAATATAAGGAAGTCTCTGGAATATATTAAGCATGTAGGAGGTGCAGAATAAATTATATTTACAAATTCTGTGAGGAGGCAGGACCAGCATTACAATTAACATTGAATACATAAGAAAGTAGATTGTAAAAATTTTTTAAATTTCAAACAATATTTTGATCAAATAAAATCCCAAAAATGATTGGATCACAGGTGTCATGACTTTGAGGCTTCAGTGCTTCATTTACTGATGAAATATGGGAGATTGTTATTTGAGATAAAAGGGGATTTTTGACCTTTATTTCTTCAAATGTGTCAAGATTTCAAAAGAAGAATTATGACTATCAACCTAAAGTGAGAGATCAAAACTTTTAACATTATAATTTCACTTCATTCTGAGTAGCATAAAATATATTTACAAAAATAGAATAATCATGTATTTGCTTTGAACTCAACAAGAGCAGGGTCAAAGCAGAGTACTAAGTAATATTAGTCAAATACTAATAATACATCAAAATTGTGATAAAGTGAGAAATATTTTAAAGTTCAAATAACATTCAAACAACTTTTTTACAATGTAACTTCCATGAAGAAAATTAAATTTAATGACAAAGACTTAGGATGTTTAATAAAAAACAAGGACAAAGTGGAATACTTTATAGCTTACACATTTTAAAAACAAGTTACACATCAAAAACAATACAATGGAAAGGAACAAAGCCATAATGTACAAAAGTGACCCAAGGCACTTTGTCTAATATTTAATAATTTAATTTAAAAAAATATAAACATATACCTTATTTTCTGTTGTTTTGGTTTTGGAGGATTTTATATATAATTTACTACTACTAATTTAATATAATTTACTACTATATATATATATATATATATATATATATATCTGAAGCTGCCTTTAGGAAGTAAAAGATAACTTCAAAAAAAGTGAGGTAGTTTATGTCAAATCATAATTGCACATTTATTGCTGTTTTATTACATATTACATATAATATTACATATACATACATATTACATATACATATATTACATATATTTTTATGCTTCATTCATATTTTTATTTCTGGCACATGCCAGCCACAGAGTTGATGCATAATAAATACATGTTGAATGGATAGTTTAATGATTTGAAGGCTTGCTGGTGTACAAGTACAAATTTGAAAGCCACTCACTTTGATGAGGACTAAAAGGTTAATTTTTAGGAGTCAGGGCTTACTATGATAGGTTAGATAGAAGCTAGTTCTCTAGTCTTATAAAGAAATAAATATAAGAAGTTCTGATTTGTAAACCATCAGTTTTACAAATAACTATCAGAGGCATTTATCCTTCCAGATAAAAAGTGTTTATTTTGGCTATGAAACCTAGTAAATGTCATACTTAATTTAAAAATATAAGCTTTTTCAAAATTTGGACATGACAAAGGAAATTCTAAATTCTTTAAGTAATGAGAGCAATAGAACCTCTGAGCTGGAAGAGAATTTTAAATCAAAAGCATTATGAAGTCGAAATTTATAAATTTTAAAGCTTGTTCAGGTTAGGATATTTGTCTTATATCAAAATTTCCAAACATTTTCATCTCTGATATCCCTGACAGAAATTCCAGATTTACTCAGCAAGATATCTGTCCTGCTATTGTGCTCAAATTCTCTGTGATGCAATATGATTGTTTTCTTGGATCTCTACTTAGTGGTTTGAAGAAATAGTTACCATTCTAGATATATGGAAGAAATCTTTGTAAATCTGAGGACTATAATGAAAATATTGTGCTTTAATGTATTCCTTACACCTAAATGCACATATTTTTCCATTACCTGAGTAGTTCTTAAAGAAGGAAATCATGCAGAAAAAAATGATAACTTTTGAGAGTCAGATGGATGTTTTTGGTTATCAGCTGTTGTGAATGGAGCAAAAGGTGAGAGAAAAATAACAGGTTTACAGAATGACTGATATAAAAATGCAGCTATTGTTTATCATAGAAAAAACATTAGAAAATCACATATAAATGTCTAAGAAATGAGGAAGGTTTTGAATAACAATGTCAAGGAAGTGTGTTGTGAAGTGAAATTAACTAACTGTTCAGAATTTCTTATTAATTAAAATTGGGTTTATATGTCAATCTGCTTTGGCTAAAATCCTAACTTTACTGTTTACTAATTATTAAATACTTGGAATGATAATACAATTTTCTTTTTGCATTTCAGGGGACTGAACACATGGCTTCAGATATACTAGGCTAGTGCTCTACTAATGAGCTATCTCTTAAGTCCCCTAAATAATAAAAACATAAAATTCAGTTCTCTATGTGTATAATATAGATGATAATAATGTGTTACTTAAAAAATAAGTAACACACGTAAATGTAGTAATGATATTCCTGGCACATAGTAAATGCTCAGTGAATCTTAATAGAGTCAAAAACATTCTAGTTTGTTCACCTCACATGTTCACAGCAGTGCAATGAAATAGGTACTATCATCACCCCTGCATGTGAGAGCAAATTTGCATACCGCCTGGGCTGCCCCTGGGAAAATCATGCAATGCTGGTTTCCTCCTGGTGTGTACTCTGGTCTTAAATTTCAGTACCAGTGCTCCCCTGTCATCTCTCTGTCCCTAAATGACCTGCCTAGTTGATAAGAGCAGGAAATAATGTCACAGAGGAAATCTTAGCACTTGGTGAGTGATACAGTGCATTAACCTTCCAGGAGCGGTTCAGTTTCTGTTATTGGGTGCGTTACTTCTCAATTGTAATGTCTTCAGTTAATTGCCTGACATAGGAGCAGGTGTTCTGTATCAGAAGTGGAGTGAATGAATGAGTGAGGGATTTTTGCAGCATTTTTTGATAACATGCCAAAATCTAATAGGAATTTGGAAAGAAAACAAGAAACTAAGAATAAAAATCTTGGGTTGTAGAATTTCTGTGTATCTTTTTGTGTAGTAGGACAAGTCTTAGTGCTTTTGTTTACTTTTTTCAGCTATAATTTGAATGGTCTTGACCAGACAGTTTCTAAATTTTCTTTCATTCTAAAATTTGCATAAGCCTAAAATTTTACCTTTGTCATTCATACTTCATCAGCATTTATTTCATGAACACGAGAATATTTTGGGTTGTCTTTGGTATAAATGTGGCAATTAAATATTTAGAGGACATGATTTAGATGATTATATTTAACCAAACTGCATTTAACCTTAGAAGATGTCTGTTCTGAGTGTTATATTAGACTTGAGTTGTTTTATTTAGAATATTCTAGTTAAGTAGCATTGATATAACTTGATATTAAGTAGTATGATGTGTAAATTTATGGCAAAAGTTAACTATATCAACATAATACAGCTACTGACCTTTTGACTTAAGGAGTTAATGAAGTTTTAAGACAGGTAATACAACCTGTTAGGAGTTTTAAAAAAGACCTGTAGCCTTTTAATGAATACTGTCCAAAGTCTGACAGATACAAGAGTTCTAATTCTGTTGTTTTGTTCAGCCAGAGAGGTCAACAAGTTGTGAAAACTATATAATTCACCCTTTTGGAAGACACTGATTCTGGTTCATCTGAAAGGCTTGCTCAAATGGTCTAAGAATATGTAGGCACCCACTTTTGCACCAGCCTTCGTAGAAAGTACTAGTTGCTGTATCAGAGAGCATTAAAAGAAGGTCGTTTTTGAACTATAAACGTCTCTAGCACTGTGCCTATTACTAATAAAGTCTTTACACTGGTGTTGTTATCTGTATACTGTGTGATTATTTTGCACAAGACTTGCTTTCACAGCCTACCATCGTCTGGTAGCAGTGCTGTGGAAGACAGGCATATTGATGTGAACTAACTTCATCCATTAAAGGCTGTGCTATCTAATGAAAATTCTGACTATCACATTGGGCTAAGTCAGTTCAAGACAGTGGCAAAGACAATTACATGGAGAATTCACAGTCACTTATGTTCATTTGAAATAAGTATAAAGTGCAATAGAGGCTAGATATTTCTTTTCATAGAGTAACACGATAAATTGTCAGCAGTGATATCAATAAAAAAGATAAAAACTATAAACCTAAGGCATGTGAATATGCTTTTCACATTGACATTTCTTCTTTTATTCAGAATAGGTAGGACTGACATAAGTTGTTACAGTAGATTGAGATAGAAATAGAAAGAGATATTTGTAATTTTATATAATATTATTGGTTGTTGTAATTGATACAGAGTTTTTTGCTTGTTTGTGTGCTTTGTGGTACTGGATGGTGAAAACCTAGGGCCTTGCACTGAGCTACAACCTCAGCTCTTAAGTTATTATTATTTTTGAGACAATATCTCAAACTGAACTAAATTGTTCAGGCTGCTCAATGTCGAAATCCTCCTGTTTCAGCCTCCACAGTAACTGTTATTGCAATCAAGTATTTGTAAAGTTAAATTCACAGATCATCCACTTAAAATGTATACTTTGTGGTGCTTTTATAGTGTAGAGAACAGCAGTGATTAAAAGAGACAAAATCCACTGGGCATGGTGGCTCACACCTGTAATCCCAGTACTTGGGAGGCTGAGGCAGGAGGATCATTGCGAGTTCGAGACCAGCCTGGGCTACAAAGTGAGCTCAAGGTCTGCCCGAACTGCATAGCAAGACCCTGTCTCAAAAAGACAAAAAAAAAAAAAAAAGAGAGACAAAAATTCTTTACCCTATGAACCCCATATTCTAATATGTCAGAAAATGGATGCATGCATACATAATGCAAGCATGCATACAATGTTAGATGCTAATGAATGCTACACTGACAATTAAATTGAAAACCAGGCAGGGATGTCGAGGGAGAAGGAAGACATGCGCAGTCTTCAGTAGTATACTCAGAGAAGACATAACTGCTACACTGATAGTTGAGCAAAGATTTGAAGGAGAGAACAAGCCTGGAATATGGAGGGTCAAATAGAGGAAATGGCTAAGGTGCAGGAGAAGTGCCTAACATGAGCGTTTAGCAAGAATAAAATGTCCAAGTGGAGTGTAGTGAGCCAGGGGAAGGGTCATAGGGGACTAGGTGGCAATAGGGAGCTAACTAAGCCATGTTACCCCGTCCGGGATTTTTTTTAAAACTTGACTTGCATTGGAGTATTTTGAGCAACAGAAAGAGTCTTCAATTCATTTAGCAAGATCGTTCTGGTTATATTGTCCATATGAGGAAGCTGGCAGAGGCAAAAGCAGGAGGACAGTTTGGGGGTTCAATAGTACACACGGGCAACAATGGTAGCTCAGACTGAGGTATTAGCAATGTAGGGTACAAGAAGCCTTTAAACTCTAAGTGTATTTACAGAGTGGAGTTGTAAGGACTGGTTGACAGATTAGGTTGGTTTGTTTGTTTTTCTGAGACAGGGTCTCACTTTGTAGTTCTGGCTCATTTTGAACTCTCTGTAGTCTAGTCTAGGCTAAACTCACGGTAATCCTCTTGCCTTATCCTCTCCAGTGCTGAAATTACAGGCATGTGCCACCAGTCCTGCTCAGATTAGGTTTAAAATGTGCAAAAATGAAAGGAGTCCTTTGTCTGAGCACTTAAAACTTTGGAACTTTTGTGATTATAAGTTGAAGAAGAGAACTTAAGCAGATTTTGGAAGAAAGATGAACTCGCATTTCAATATATTACTTTTGAGAACCCTATTAGATGTGGAATTAGACTACTAAGTGGACAATTATGTATACATGTCTGGAATCAGGAGAATAAAAAGATTATTTTAGTCATCAGCACATAGGTGATATTTATGATGTTATGAAACTATATGTAATTATTTTATAATAAGAATAGAGAAAGGAAAGATCCCAAAATTGAGTCCTACAGCATTCCACAAAAGATCAGGGGAGGTAAGGGTATACTAGAGAGGGTAGAGTGAACATTATGCATCAAGGAGAAAGGAATGATGAATTCCTCTGCTGTTATGCATGATTTCTCTTTGAGTTACTTCCCAATGAATATGAAAAATCAAAACATCACATTGTACTTCATAAATTTGTACAAATATTGTGTCAACCAAAAATAATTAATTAGAGAATGTTTGAGTGATTCTATTAAAAATTTCTTTTTTAAACTGAGATAATTGCAATGGATGTTTAAATATTCTATTTGAAACTCGTATTCCAAAAACTATGTTGTAGAGGGAGGTTGTCTACATTTATAAAAATGTATGCATTTGAAGAAGCCATAGAAACTAACCACTGAAATATTGGTCATCTTTAAATCCTTTTAGTTTCTTCCTTCTGTAGACAGCTTCTGTATTTATGTGAGGCTAACTATATAGATTCCCATGCCTTCAGCTGAGAGCTCAGGAAATTACAGTATGCTGAGGGCATGGGGTGTGTAGCTGACTGGCTGACAATTACAGAGAAGGGACAAAAACCCTACAACATTTATCTTCCTTTAAATGCACTGCCTAAGAGATGAACAAGTTCTTCTGTTGATGGAAATTCACTTTTTTTTTTAACTTTAGATAAGATCAACTCTAAATGTTTAGAAGTAAGGACTGGAAAGAAAGAATTCCAGCATTTGCATTAGAGCTGGGTGTAAACTAGCAAAGGGTAAATGGAAAAAACTTTTTTTCAAGTATATAGTTATGAAAATGTTCAAGTATATAGAAAACTTGAAATGTTGAAGTAGATATTTAATTAGCAGATGCCTAGATTTCATCAATACATTTTTATTATAATAAACACATACTCCTCTGTCCATTTACTGTTCCATTTTTGGGGTATATTTCAAAGTAAATATCAACATTATTTTTCTTTAAAATGCTTCCACATGTATAATACTAATTGCTAACCAATGTTTTTAGATTTCTTCTGGGTTTTTACACAATAAAATCCACAAATATCAAGTATACATCAATGAATTTTGTAACCCAAACCCTTATGAAATTACAAAATGTTGGCCTCACAATGTCCAGCCAGAAAGTTCTCTGAAGCTCTTTTCTATTCATTCTACACACACCCCAAAATAACCCTCTGTTCTAATATTTTCCATCATAAATTACTTTCTCATATTTTAAAACATTCCATAAATAGAATTGCACAGTAATTTTACCTTTTATGAAGCTACTTTTATTCAATATATTGTTGGAAATTATCCTGATGAGAAAAGTTTCAAAAGGAATTAGTATATTTATTTTTTTCCAAGTTTTATTTAAAGAAATAAAGAAAATTAAACAAGAGAAAAAATAATATACAGAATTCAACAAAATTAACAACATAAAACCTCTAGTTGATGCATTACATATTGTCATCTTAAAAATAGTTGTTAAAGTTACAAAATCAAAGCATAAACAGTGGCTAGACACTCAAACACTGACACTGCAAACCCTTCTGTTCAATAATCTAATAGAAATTTAGTATTAGGGTCATCTATCTTACACACTATACATACCATTATATGCTTTGGAGCACTTTCCTTCCCTTTCACATTTACAATATCTATTATACTTTTTGGATCCAATTATTCTATCAATTCTTATTATTTTTTACACTAGAGAGACAATGTGATATTTACTAATGTGAGTCTTGTTTACTTCACGAATGAGGATATTCTCAAGTTGCCTCCATTTACCTAAAAAGGCCTCAAGATCATCCTTTTTATAGCTGAGTAATATTCCATTGTATAAAAAAACCACATTTTTTCATCCACTCTGCAGTTGATGAGCATTTGGTTGTTTCCAAGATTTAGCTATCACAAATTGTGCTGCTATGAACATGAAAGCACATATATCACTGTGACATAACATTTTCAATTTTTCTGGCAAATACTTAGGAGGGTAATAGCTGGATTGAATCGAACTTGCAATCCTAGTTTTTTGAGGAATCTCCACACTGACCTCCACAGTGGTTGCACCAGTCTGCACTCCCGCCAACAGCGGAGAAGAGTTCCTTTTTCCCCGCATCTTTACTCACGGTGGTGGTCCGAGGCGACCCAGGCGTGCCAGGCCGAGGAGCGGCTCCTAGTATATTTATTTAGTTCAAAGGCTGAGTCAAATAAATGGTTAAGCAAAAAGTACACTTTGATATAAATACACGAATTCTCTCATCTGTAGATTTCAGAGTCATACCTATGTACTTTCTGTGGTACAATCATTTCAGAATACTGATAATTCTTAAACACTTTTTAAGAACAGCCAAGGAAGAGAACTGATATTTACAGATCACCTAATGTGCACCATATATTTGATGTGTTCTACTTCATTTAATTTTCCTACTGCAACATAGATAGATATTATCTCCATTTTACAAACAAGCAGCTCTCTCACTATATAATCCTCTTTGCTCTTCCCTGGAGCTTTGTTCTACTCCGAATTAGTAGGGTGACTGAGGTGCAGCAGCCAATGCTAGATCACCTGTGAGGTTTCCCTTCATTGTTCTTCCAGATATCTCATTTAGAGCCTTCTCCCAGAAAAACTGACAACTATCAGATTTGTTAAGTAGTCATGTTACTTTGCTCCCCATGCTAGATAATACACTTAATTGTATCAAGGCTATCTGAAAGTGATGAGAATTTCAAATGCTCCTTTAGATAGGCTGTGAAATATTCAAGAGAGAGACATCTTTAAGTTTCTAGCATGCATATTGACTCACCTAATAAGGCTTTCTACACTGTCGCTTGTGGTTTCTAGCTATATGATTGTTTCCAACTCAAACTGCCTAAAGAAGTGTATATATATATATATATATATATATATATATATATATTATCCACATGAATATTATATCTTGAAGTTGATTTTTTTGCTTATTTTTTCTATATTCTACCTCCCTCTACTATCATCAAAATAAATTAATACCCTTTATCATCACAGTAAATTCATATCCAGACTTTGGAATGAAGAATCTCACTTGCTGATCACTATCTTCTATCTCTGAAACTCAATTTCATGCACTCATTTGACAAGCCTCTTAAGTTATTGCTCCTAAAACTTCTTTTTCTAATCATTTTTCACCTCTGTGATTAATACCATTTTCCTTATCTACTTGAGAATGCAGTCCATACTTACAACATTTGCCCTATGCTTATTTAAAATTAAATTTTAGTTAAAACAAATTGCAGCTATTTAAATAATTCATGTCATTCTGCCTTCAGCACTTAGAAAATGGTCTAGCAAAGTCTACAGGTTCTAGAAATATTGAATGAAAAAATCATGCATGAGTGAAGAATGGGTGCAGATATATAGCACATAAGGTCTAACTTAATTTTTAGATTTTCTCCAGGGTATCCAGAATTACTTGGGATTGTAGAGGAAACATCAAAAATACTAAGCAGTTAGGACTAAATCTCTGTGGTGTGATTATTTTGGGACATTTTCCAACTGTAGCTACTCTACAGGGGTTCCTGACAAAGACTGAGAGGCCAAACACATCAGCAGCTTCCAGAGACCACTGCTTGGCAGTTGGCAGCTGCTCAGCATCCCAAGGGCTCACTCAGCAGTTCATCTCACTTCTATTGGCAATAGCTTCCTGGAATATCTTGTGCTAATAATCATGATAGTTCCAAAACTTTTCAGTAAAAACATATGGAGATTCTGATGTTCATCCAAGATTACTTCTCTCCTCATAAAGCTTCTAGCCACATGAAATTAGCACAATTTAGTGTCCCATGTAAGAAGTTCCAGATTTTTCAATGCCAAGTGATTTTGCAATATTTTGCCTTTCAAAAAAATTCTGTTTCCCAAAGTTCTGCCTATAGATGAAGCAGGAAATACAGCAACATAGTACAAACCATATTCCTTTTCTGTGTCTTTCATCCAATTCTAACACAGCCTAACCTTTCACTTTGTCTGAAGGAACTATTTTCAGAACATAAGAGTCCACCACTCCTCCAAGGCACTGTCTGAACTTGGGCATCAATAGAAGACCCCAAATTTCCCTCATATATCTACCCATACTGCTCTATAAAGTGATAGTTTTAGCAATATAACAGGGCATAACAATCTTTTTCCTCCTATTCCTCTACCCCAAAGTTAGATGTCAGAATTATATTTAGCTTTAGACTAGTAAAAGACACATAATATGTGGTGTGTTCAAAATTGCCTATCACAAGTGATATGTTTGAGGTGTCCTTCCTCTAACTGTGTTAGAGTATCTTAGTTACCTGAATATAGAATCACTTGTGATGTTTGGTATGTCTGTTTAAAAAAAAAACATGATTATGAAGCAATTTGTTTATTGCTAACTCCATTCCTCACAATATATTAATAAAAATTAATACTTAATCAATAAGTGATCAGTTAATAACAATGTTAAAACAATTAAAATAAAACCATTAACTTTCACTTCCCAGAACAAAGAAGCCCAGATTCATCCACTGGATTCATTGAGTTCTGGGCTTTTTCATGGTAGTGCAAAGGGATTGGGGTATAAGTATAGACTCAGTGCTTGGAGTTACTGAATTAGCAATAGTTGTATATGATTCAAACTGTCAGGCAAGTTTAAGAAGCTCTGCATAAGAAAATGGAAGTGATGTCACTTGATCACTCCTCTCTTTTTCTCCTGCCCTCACCTTGTCAAGAGACTGATAACACTAACCCTCTTTCAGTCTTCATTTTTCTGGCTGTGATGGAGAGTGGACCAAAAATATTTAAAATGTGAATGAACAGAGAGCAAATGGTAGACAAGTGGTAAAAATATTCTAAATCTTAGTTTTGACCCTTGATAAAACTGACCTCATCATTTATTTAATCGTGATATTAATACTTACATAAATGACTGTAATTCTGCGAATATAAATTAAGTGCAGTGATCATAGAATTAGGGCAATACCTAATAACACACACATACACGCACACACACACACACAATTGTTTAAAAAATAGGAGAAATGTGGGGAAATACGTAGAGTCAGTGGAATTTCCTTTCTGTTACCCTGTGTGAGACACAGCACACAAATTACTCCTCTTTTCCCTGCACTTCAGGGTAGGGTTAACCCTGAGAGCCAAGCTTTGAAACTGCACTCTTAGATACAGGGGTGCTTTATCCAGCAGTTACCTGAGGGAAATGCACTTCTGAATTGCACCAAGAAAGGAAAGGGTGCAAACAATTAGAAGATAATGAGGTTACTGCAGCCCTTAGAAACAATCTGCCTTCCTTTGGACTGGAGTGTTAATGAGCAGTGAAAAGAGCAACTACCAGGCACAGTGGAGAATCTGCAGGGATCTGGGCCAAACACAGCCTTTACCAGCTCCAACATACTTTCTCTGTTTTCTGCTTACTTCTCCTAATTTACTAATGAATAGTTCATTAGAAGGCCAATCACACTGCAGGTGGTGACTGTGTCAGTAAACTTCTGTTTGATGCATGATAATCAGGCATGCAATACACACACACACACACACACACACACACATGCGCGCGCTTGGGCAATGAAAATGCATGAACATAAGACTGCAGCATGAATGTTTGTGTCCACCCAAAATTCAAATGTTGACTGTGTTACCTTTCTGTCTCTGATCCTGTAACAAAATGTTTAAGAGAAACAATTTAGAGGAGGAAAGATTTCCTTGATCTCACAGTTTCAGAGCTTTGAAGTCCATGATCAGCCAGTTCCATTGGTTTTTAGGCCTGTGGTGAGGCAGAACATCCTATTGGAAGGGTGTGTCGCTTTTCATAATGTTGATGGAAGGGCAGGTGGTGGAGATCCAAGAGGAAGGGAAAGTTGGCAAGATATAGTCCTCAGAGTCTGTCCCCTTACCTCTCTTCAACACGGCTCCACTTCCTATGTCCACCTCTTCCCAGTAAGGATATCAAATTAGTATTTCATCCACTGATGAAAAGCTTTCATAATCTTTGGATCCTACCTTTGCTCACTGCCACATTAGGGATCAATCCTCAAAACATGAGTCTTTGGGAAATACTTCGTATTTAAACCATAGCACTGATAAGCTTCAGTGTATTGAGTGTTGAAATCCCTGAAAGCCATTAGGTCATAAGGATAAAGCCTTCCTGAATGAATGAGGGTCCTTAGGCTCCCATGGGAGCTCATATGCCCCTTCCACCATACAACATACCAAGGTGTTGTCTATGAATCAGAAAACATACTCACCTGACACCAGATCTGAACAGAATTTGAGCTTTAATATTTTCCCTTAGAACAGTATTCTCATTTCAACTGGAGACAATGTCTTAGGCACAAAGAAATCTCAGTAGTCATATTGCTCAGAGGAGTGTATGTGTGCGTAGATGTGAGTGTTTCAGAAGAAAATGAGGGGGTCCATAAACTTTCCATATAGATTTCTATCTGTTCACTCTATGTAGCGTGTTGGTTTTGCCATTGAGAGATAAGGATAAGTGGAGGTGGAAAATCTGATAGAAGTGATAAAAAGTTATTTAAAAATAGTGCACACTGCTTTATGTGGGATAGGTCTGAAATAAATAATAATGTGGCAATGACTTCTGTTCAGTTATGTACATGTTGGTGGTATAAATATTTTTAGACTGTAATTTAAGGGCATGAGTGAGTAACAAAATATATAATCCTTCCATTCATGAGAGGAGGAAGTTACATATTCTTCAGATAATATCAGCATTCTTCCTGTAATGCCTAAATTTAAAGATTAAATTATATAAAGTTATTTAGATTTTTTTCTTAGCTCATGTACATTCAGTATGTAAGTATTTACTGATTAATACATTGCATACAAGTTAGTTTAAATCAAGAAAATTGCTCATATATTCGTATAATTTAAATCCTTAACTACCTCCTTATTTTTCAGGTAGTGATGTAAAGGATAAAAAATAAATAAATAAAGTGAGGCCTGGAAAAACAGTCAAAAATATTTTACTGTTGCATAGTTATAAAATTATATTACTATTACGTGTTAAGACATTTTTCATAGACTTAGCACTTTTAATTTCTTCTAACTTTCAAATAAAGTTAAGACATTTTGTAGACCCATGAAAGTACTGTGAACCTTGGCATTGTCATTCTGGGCCTAATGAATAACTTTCTCTGAGGCACCAAAACTCTTAAAGCTATGCTATTGTGATTATTTCCAGATCTTTTACACATTCAATATTCTTTCACTAACTTGTGTTTTGTGAATTTATTACCTTGTATCCTCTTCATGGGGTGCCAATGCCTCAGCCTTGGAGGCTTATCTCAAAATTTATCCCCTTGGTGAAGCTTTTTGCTGAATTGCCAGGGAGAATTTATCACTGCCAGATATTTCTTTGGCACTTTGTATATAATTTTATAGAACATAAGATAAACTTTATTGTATTGTTGTAAACACCCTTATAATGGCACTTGCCATGCTTTCCTCTTTTGTAGTGTCTTAATATTTAGAAAAAAATTAGATTCACAGCAAAACTAAGCATAAGGTACAGAGATTTCCCATTTACACCCCTTTTGCTGTGCAATCCAGTCTCCTTCTATTGTCAAAATCTTGAACCAGTGTGTTTCTTTTGTTAAAACCCCATTATAATTACATATTTGTTTCAAGAAGTTTATTTATTTTTGTTGTTGATAATTTTTTCCAAGATTTTCTGCATAATTATATCATTTGTGAACAAAAAGAGTTCAATTATTCCTTCTCCATCAGTATACCTGCTAAATTTCCTTGTCCTGTTAAGTAGAAATTCCAATATGATGTTGAAAAGGACTGTAAACTAGAACACTCTTGTCCTGCTCCTAAGCTTAATAGGAAAGCTTCTATCTTTTTTAGGACTAAATATGATTCTCTTATAGAGTTTTAATATATTAATTATAGGATAGTCCCTTTATTCCTAGTTTGATGAGCATTTCTGTCATGAATGTATGTTAGATTCTTTTCCCTGAGATTTTCTGTATACATTAATATGCTCATGGTTTTTCTGCTCTAGCCTGTTGATGTGACGGATGCTGTCAATACCTCCTAGTTGCTGAGACACAATATCTGCCACCCTCAACATAAAGGAGATGAAGTTTATTTTGGTCCACAGTCACCTGGTTCAAAGGCAGAACAGCACAACAGGGGGTCATGACAGAGGAGAAGTTGCTCATGACACAGCTGTAGAAGTGAGTGAGCAATCAAGGAGAAACCTGGAGAGGAAATAGACTGTTTCTTGCTTCATCTACAGTGGTTCAGCTTCTTAGCCCAGGTTTCACCTCCTAAAATCACATTTAGGTATAAACTCATCTGTGGACTAATCCAGTGATGATTATCACACCTCCTGACTTAGATACTTTCTTCTTGTTGGGACAAAATACCCAACACTCAAACTTAAAAGAGGAGTTCATTTTGGTTCACAATTTACAGAAGTTTCAGACCACAGTCAGCTAGCTTCAAGGCAAAGCAGCACGACAGAGAAGAATGGCTGAGGAGAACAGTCCATGGCAGGACATGCAAAAGGCAGAGGGAGGTCAAGGGAGTAGAAAAAATATGTACTCTCAGGATGCATCCCCAGTAATTCACCCCTGCCACCAGGTTTCACCTCCTAATGTCACACTGGGCTACAAATGCATCAGTGGGCTAATCCAGTATCACACAAGCAGTATCTGGTTGCCTCCAAAAGCCTAACCTCTAAGTACATGAGGCACTTGAAGAGCATCTAGATATAAACCACAAACAGATGGTTTACTGGAGCTGATTTTTAAATGATAAACTAGGATTGCATATCTGGGATAAAGAGGACACAGGACATAGATGTTTTATGCATTGTAGAATTTAATTTGCTAACATTTTGAAAGAAGTATTTCATATACATTTTAGAGGCATACTGATCTATAGTATTCTTGAAATGTCTTTACCTTAGTTTGGTATTAGGACAACACTGGCATCAAAACTGTGTTAGAAAGTATTTTCTCAGTTTCTTTTTCTGGATGAGATTATAGAGATTTGCTATAATTTCTTTTTTATATGATTGGTAGATTTTACCAGGGAATCCATCTGGGATTGATATTTAAGGAAGTTAGGAAAGTTATTAGTTTTGAGTCAATATTCCTAATAGATCTATTCCTTTACATATTGTTTTGTTCTCATTATATGGGTTTTGGAAGATTATCTTTTAAAGAAGTAGTTTATTAATCTGGATTCTCTTAGTTGTTGGTATAGGGTCATTCACAGTATTTATTATAATTCTTAAATATATGGGTTCTGTAGTGACATCCTGTTTTTCACTTCTGATATTACTAATGTGTTTCTCTTTCTTTTTTGTTTTTAGCAGATAAAGGCATATAGATGTTATTTTTCTTTTCCAGCATTTACACATTATTTTATCCATCTATAGTAATTGCACCATTGTCTGCTTTTTCCATTAAAGCCTTTAGCAAATTATTTGTACTATAGTTGTTTTAAATTTCTGGTTTGATAATTCCACCTTCTCTGCTATATCTGAGTCTGTTTTTGATGCTTGCTCTCTCTGTTCAAATCACTTTTTTGTTGTTTTTAATATCTTTTGTGATATTTCATTGAAAGCTGGATATGATTTTATGGGTAAAAGAAGTTATAATCAATAGATCCTGAGTGATATGATATGCACAGAGAGAAGGGAATCATTTCATAATCCTATGATTAAGTCTCAGTTTACTCTGAGGCTATTCCTGTTGGCTGTGAATGTCAGGATGCTTTTAGTCTGTTCTCTGGTTTGGGTAGGACAGGACAACTGAGACTGCAGGTATTGGTTATTTCCTTTACCCCAGGGCCCGCTATGCTCTGATGAAACACTAACAGGTTAAGCTGTTGAAATAGTTATTTTAAGGATGGCCTTGTTAAGAGCAGAATATTCTAGTGTATTTCAGAATGGTTTTTTTTTTTTTTTTTTTTATCTTGCCTTCCAGAGATAGGAAGGGATTTTTCGGTAATATTCATTATGAGCACCTGGGCCAAGAGTTTAAAACTTGCAAGAGCATGGGGCTACCTATGAGAATTTTATGTGTCAACTGTCAGGCTGAAATATCTATTCCAAGATACTCAGTCAGAATATTATTGTGAGTATGTCATATACATACCCTACACTACAGAACCCATAGTGCTTTTCTGAATATTATTATGGGTGTTTCTGTCATAGTGTTTTTTTGATGAAATTAAAAATTGAATAAGAAAGTATATAAGAAATTAATTAAAAATTGAATAAGAAAGTGACTTCTTTAAAAAGAGTGGCCTTTATCTCTTCTGATAAGAGCCTCTGAATAAAACAGAAAGTCTCATCAAAGGGAATTCCTTCAGCCTAACATCATGAGCTGCACCATCAGTGTTTTCCTGATTTTAGACATGAATGGAAGCCTCACCTCTCTTTGGCTCTCATACTTGGAGGTTTGCTCTGGTTTCCTAGAGCTTCAGATTCAAGACTGGAGCTACACTCTTGGCTTTCCAAGTCTCTAGCTTGCTGACTGCAGACCTTGGGACTTGATAGCTTTCATGATCATGTGTGATAGTTTTTATAACAGGTTTATTTATATGTGCAGTTGATTCTATTTTTCTGGAGAAGTTGGATGAAAACCTTTCCCTTCCTGGAGTTTTTAACTCTGAAACTTGCCACACTGAACCTCCACATCAATTATACTTCACGTTTTCCTACCCCTGCAATAGCTTGTATGAATTTTTCTAACTGTATGTTTCTACTCCAACAAAATGTTATTTTTCTATATTAGCATATTCGTCTTTTCCAATTTGGGAGTTGTAATTTGTAATGTGATATCACTTTTTTAGATAGTTCTAAGAATTGCTGATTTTTCAGTCCAGATTTTTCCTTTTGAGGACAGAGTAACAACTTGCTAGCTCCTTGCATACTTTGACTAGAAACTGGACAGCTTCCATATTTAAGTTTTAAAAATTATTACTTTTGGAATAATTTTCAAATCACACTAAAAGTCTAAAGACAGACAAAGAGTCCCACATACCTTTGTCCAGTTTCAATTTTCCTTGATGTCACTATCTTGCATTATTTGAATACACTTACCGAGTCTAAAAAAATCCTCAATGCTTTACTGTTAACTAAACTCCAGACTTTGTTTTGATTTCAGTAATTCTTTCAACATTGAATTTACTTTTTTTCTGTTCCAGGGTTTCATATTTCATTTCATTAACATGTTCTTGGTCTGTGATGACAGTTTTTCAGGCTTTTCTTTATTTGTATCATCTCAAAGATTTCAATAATTTATTGCCAGGTATTTTATAGACTGTTCCTCAATCTTTGACTTTCATGTTTATTTTTCTGTAAAGAATAATATGAAGGTTCTTCTTCTCATCACATCTGGGGACCACTTTAATTTGTAGTCATATATATGAATGATTTTATCAGCATAGTCAATATGGGTCCATGTTAAGGGGACCACACTTGTGTTTCCAGAACACATAAAACAATGGATGAAATGCAGTATTTGGTGATATATTTTGCTTGCTTGATAAGAAACCTTTTAAAACTGAAGACTTTCTCCTTTGTTCCCTTATCTCCTCAGTAATAAACAGTACCTATACTAAAGAAGTGCTAAATAAAACTCTTCAAATTTATGTCAAATGAATTATTCTTATGGCTATATTCGCTGGCCTGCAATGTTTAATATGTTCACATAAAGAAAGTGGTTGGAAAGCCACAGAATCCTCAGCTTTAGCCTATAAATGGAAAGTACAGATAAGACTCAAATTAATGCACTTCTCTTTTCATGAGCACTAGTCCGCTTTGATATTTAAGTAACATAGACTACTGAAGTTTTTATTTAAGCTTTATCTTTTAATGGTACCCTCAGGGTCTGTACTGGGATTTCTTATTCATTAGATGTTAATTCCTCAAGTAGCTGACTACAAGTGTTCCTGGTTTAAGTTCAACTTGGCCTAGCAATTTATGACATTGGGGACCTAATACAGTAATAAAGGAAGTGCTTTAAAAAGACCCCAAATTAAAGAGTAGATAAAGATAATAAATAGGGTTGCTAGAATAAGGTACAACCTAAATACATTTAACGAGAATATTTGCATAAATTATGAAACTTTTTACAGTGGACTACTAAATGATCCTAAAATTTTTGTTTAAAAATAATTTTTAATGATTTACTTAATTTTTTGTCTTAGATCATCTGCAGAATATATATAAGAAAAATGTTAACACACACATACAGGCGAGGAAGTTCAAGAAAACGATAAATTACACTCACTGTTTATCCTGCTTGTATGGTTCATAAGTAGGAAAGAAAGCCAGGCTGCCTAGTAGCAGAACATAGGGATAGATAGTATTTGTGCATATTAGCTTTAATAATATTGGAAGATCCTATACATATTGTTTTGTAACACTGTTTTGTATGAGCATTTCATACACTTTTGGATATTCACATTTTTTGATTCCTCTAATAAATTTTGTTTCAAATGTAATTGTTTTAAATTTTCAATTTTAGAAATAATGTAAAACAAAATAATAGTCAAAATCATTTCAAGTTAAAAACAGTAAAGATGGTAGCAAGGTGGTTTAAACCAACCAAAATATTTCATTTTGTTAAATTTAATATTTAATTACTTAAAGTGTAAATATAAAAATGATTTTTTAGTTAATATTTGATTTTAATGTTGACTATTTCGATATTAAGCTATTAAAAATATCTAAGAACTAGAATTGACAGTAGTTAGAATAACAAGGGGCAGCAGAACTTGGTTTAAATTCATCATGAATTTCATCGAGTTCTTTGTTTTTCCTGAGAAATGATCCCTTATGCTCTTTGCGCTGCATATTTCACTATTTACTTATTTATGACTACTATAAACTTTTGTAAACAAATGATAATGATAAATTACCACTTTTTAATGGTACTTTCTACACCCAAAGAACAGACCTGAGGGGTTTAAAAAGGATAGCTCACATAGTCCGCAGGATAGCTCTGTGATCCAGCTCTTGTCTCTGCATTTTCACTAATAGGGTAGACTTTACAGAGGCACGTAGTAAGTGACAGAGCGATTAAAACTGAAACAACCCCCTCACCTTCCCCTGGCTCGCTACACTGCCTCCAAAACTACTTCCCTGACTCCACATCCCCTGTGGAAGTGCTTTCCCTACCAGCATGTCATCTGCCAGGAAAGGCGTGAGGCGCAACGAGTGCTCTATAGATGGAGAGCTACTCTTTTGCCTGTTCCTGTAACTCATCTGCTTAGTTATGTAGCTTAGTTATCACGGTATAACATACAAACATGAGCGCCCAGAACAGAGCTACATCAGGAGAGCCTGTACTATTCATAGTTACTTACCTGTGTTTAATAAACCTTAGCCATTCTATGAAATGGAGATTATGATGTCTCTTTTGCAGTTCAAATTTATGAAGACTAAAAGGAGGTCTTGTGTACGGCACCTCAGTCTTGAATGAAACTTGCTTGCTACTTGTATTAGTTTCCTTTTGCTGCCATAACTAATCAGCACAAACTTTGTGTTTAAAATCACACACACTTATGACTTTAGATTTATGAAAGTAAAAATTCCAATGTGCTTTTTACAGTGGTTAGAATTAAGGTAGCAGCTAAGTGTTATTCCTTTTAGAGATTTTTGAACTCAAACTGTTCTTTGCCTTTCCCGGTTTCCTTGGCTTGTGACCTCTTCCAACAGTGGTGTCACATCAACCTCTGCTTTCACTGCAGCACTTCCTTCTCAGACCCCAATCTCTCTTTTCTTTATAAGAACTTTGTGGTTTCATTCAACTTACCCGTACAATCCAAAGTAATCTCATCTCAAGATCCTTAATTCATTCACATTAAAAAAATCAATTTGTTTCCTATTTATTTCTGGCTATGTAACACAACATAATCACAGTTTCCTGTGCCCGGAATGTGGACAATGTCAGAGGATGATCTGAGTTTTCATCTTCCCTTTTTCTAAAACATAAATCAAATATCATCATTTACCATCTTAAAGAGACTACATATACGTGATAAATTCCTAACACCTGTGGACAAAGATGCAAATATTTTAGCATGTGATTTTAGACCTTTCATGATTTAGCTCATCATTCCTTGCCCACTCAGCTTTCACTTCTCCTACCTACCAGTCCCAGCCTTTCTTGGACCTCTATTCACCTGTGTCCTCTCAACACTAGGTCCCAAGGATTTGTCCATACCATTCCTGGGCTATAGTTCTTTTTGTTTTTCTTCTCTGTAAACCCTTCAAGTTTCATATCAAATTCCTTTTTAATGAAAAATCCATTTATTATGGCTGAAAAAAATCACCAGCATACTCACATGTCTTTTTCCATTCCAGTTCTATACTTATTTCATTCTCTTTTTCAGATTCTTGTTTGCTGGACCATTACTTCATTGAGAGAAAAGCCTGCCTTTTTCTTCTAGAAAGAAATCCATAAAACTGGCCATATCATTCTATTACTATTGCAATTTCAGCATCTCCAGCCCTTTGAAAATTTATCCTATTTTTTTGAACATTCGCAAGGGTGTATAATGTATGCTTTTTAAAACAATCTCTGAACATTCACGTAGTATCACTTCTTTCCTTCTTGTCTTTACCCTTACAGAGAGCTGCTACTGAGGTTTCTGCAAATGGCACAAAGGATGCAGGAATTAACCAAAGCATCTTGCTAGCCCTTCATCAATGCTTTTACGTATACTGTCCCCTTTCTATAAGGACAAATGCTGTGGCATGGGTCTATATGTTCCCCCAAAGCCTCATGAAGTTAAAAGTGCGGCTTTTTCAGAGGCTACTGAATCTATAGTGTGTGATTTAGTATGTGATGCTAGGATTAAGGGTACTAGGATAAAGAATGGCTAATTATAAATCAGTATACTGACTGGTAATCCCAGTAGCCTGCATACAATATGCTTACTTACTTTTGCTGTTTTCTGCCTCCCATGAACTGTTCTCCATTGAGATATCTCTCTGCCTAGCCACCCTGCCTTGCAGCCAACAGATTACAGACTGAAAACTCTACACACCATGAACTAAATAAACTTTTCCCTTTTTAACTTCAGTGTACTGTATTTTGTCTCAGCAATGAGAAAAGTAACTAAGACTGCAAATGTCTTCCAATTTTCATTGTTTGTTGAACTTGTCTACCGTCTTGGTTGCTTTTTTCCTGTTGAGACAAAATACCCAACACCCAAAGTTAGAAGAGGAAATATTTATTTAGCTCACAATTTGTGGAGGTTTCAGTCTGTAAACAGCTGGCTTCTTGGCTGAGCGGCATGGCACAGGGGCAACAATTCAAGGCTGCAGAAGACAGCAAAAGCAGTAAGAACAAAAAGAATGAGAGCAAGTCTCTTTTCCTCCCTTACATGGTAAGCAGGCCAGCCCCCCTAGGATGGATATAGCACTTGCACCATCATGCCCTCCTCTTGCACAGAATGAGCCTGTTTACAAAGTGAGGATGCTGGCCCTCTGCTGAGCCATTTAGTTAAACTTTTAAACTTCTCAACTTGACACAATGTATCAACCATTACATCTACCTTGGAAACATACTCTTTCTGAAGGCAATCATGACTAAACTTCTAACCTCTGACTGCTGATAATTTGAATGTGCCATTAAATCTTTAGTACTTCAGCTTTTTTATTTTTTAGTAACAGTCTTTCTAAGCCTAGACTGGGCACAAGCTCACAGAAAATGAGTTTATAATCTGAATTATTTCACTTGAACTGTGCTCAAAATAATTTGATCCTTAGACTTTGTTCTTAGATCAATTAAGTATGTTTCACCATTTTTCTTTAAATTTGAATTGTTTTGCTAAATGCTTTTCAGGCTCATATGTGACTCAATTCCTAGCAGACCTACACACTAGTTATGAACAGACATCAGGAATATTTGGGTGGTCCCAGTCTAGGATTACTTTATGATCCTTTTTGCCATCCTGTCATACTTTTTTGTGTATGCACCTTTCTTCTTTTATGCTATCAAAGATCCTGGAGAAGGCAAATAATCTGTGCATTCACCCCAGGGTAGTGTCATGTACTGCACACAGGAGAGGAAGTATAAGTCAATGTTGAATGACTGTAAATGGGACATTTGTAATACAGACGTTTCTTCACCGCATAGTAAGAGAAACATTTAACTTCACCATTGGAAGAACACAAATAAAGCACACAATACATGCAGATAGCCAGCAGATCCTGAAACTCTATCAAAATGGCTCAGGATGCTTTCTCAAAGCTGCCATTTGCTCTATGCATACACAGGCACACTTAGAATTGATGTGCCCTGGGAGAACTGGCATTCATCAAGGTTTCTAAGCCATTACGCTTCCTATGGGCCCTAGCTGATGCTTCCTTCAAAAAACGTGAAAGCCCTGCCAATTTCTTCCAACAACAAAGACCCAGAAGTTCCTACTAGAAAAGTAGAACATAATGGAGGTGGGGTCAGTTAACATCCAAAAGCAAGAAAATGAAAAAAAATCACCACATTATACTTTTGTATGAAAAATCCGTAGTAAATATGGTGGCTTGCCCTCCATTGAAGAATTTTAAAAGTTTATATTTGTCCATTTTAGGTTTTTTAAAATATCTGTAGTCTTTCTTTACTTTTTCAAAATCTGTCTGGCAAAAATGGCAAATGAGGGGCTGGGGAATTAGCTCAGCAGCATAAGCACCTGCCTTGCAATTGCGCAGTCATGAGTTCAATCTCCGGTACCAATTAAAAAAAAAGAAAGAAAGAAACACCTTTATGGGGCTGGAGATTTAGCTCAGCAGCATAAGTGCCTGCCTTACAAGCAGGCAGTTGTGAGTTCGATCCTCGGTACCAATAAAAAAAAAAAAAAAAAAAAAAAAAGCAAATGACAGTAGTCTGTGGAAAATTCTTTTGACTTTATTTTTTTAATCTTCTGAGGATAAAGAAGAAAAACAAATGTCTTTCTACGGATCTGAGAAAAGGACCGAGTGGTAGACTTCGGCAGTGGCATGATATGAGCGGAAACCTAGAGACAGAGCAGCATGGGGTTGGGGATTCTAATCTCAGAGACTCAGAACTGCTCCACGGAGAGGGATCCCATTCTTGTTGCACCACCTTCCTGGGAATCCACAGCAACATTTGGGAAGAGAAAGTACTGCAAAAGACAGCGTCAACATTAAGAAGCATGCTGCATTCACTCTGCGATGTGGAGCTATCAAAGTAGAATGTTTCTATTCAATTCCTTTTCCATATTTTTTTTTCATGCAGCACAAGGAAAATTTCCCAATAAAATATTATCAATCTGTCTCATTTACCTCTTCTATATAGCACTGTTCACATGTACATACTTCTTTGGGATGTGTTAGAAGACCAGAGGACGTTGAGAACCACTGTACTTCCTTTGACAGTCTCTCTACCTAGTAGGTGTGATATGCATTTTCTCTCTCTCTCTCTCTCTCTCTCTCTCTCTCTCTCTCTCTCTCACTCCCTCTCCCTGCATTACCTAGTTCCTCCATGGGGAATGAAAACAGGTGGCTCTTCCGGAGATATAATCCAAATTTTACACAGCAGGCTGAGTTTCCCATGTTAGGAATACAGAAGAGTATGTACACTATTATTAAGAAAATTCTCTTCAAGTTACTAACAACTTGGTGATGTTAGCCTCAGTGGAACCTTATGTTTTGATACTAGTTTTTATTGTGAATGTGCTTTCTTGGTTACTTTTGTCCTTCTGGTAGGTTTTATGGTTATGTAAAATAATGTGCTGATTTCAGCTCTTTTGGGTTGGCACTGAGGCAACTACCATAACAAAACATTATAAATTCAATGTTCTAAGGCTGCAAAATTGTATGTCAGTATTTTGAAAGAAAGCAAATCAAGCTGATGGCTAGCCTTGACTACCTCTGAAAGTTCCGTGGCAGAATCTCTCCTTGCTTCTTTTAGTGAGGCATTTACATTCCTTGGCTATAAATTCTTCATGCCAGTCTCTTCCTCTGCCTTCACGTGGCCTTTTTCCTTTTGTGTAACATCTCTTATTATGAGGACATCAGTCATTAGAATAAGGGCTCACAGAACTCAGTCTATCTCATTTAAGTCTTTAATTAATCACCTCTGCAAAGACCTTAGTACCAAATAATATATTTTCAGTTTCTGGGTTCACATGAATTGTTTCAGAAGGCATTGTTCAACATACATAGGAATACCATTGCTAGCACTGAGACCTAGAATCCAGCCATAGCTGCTGGCAAACAACATTTTAATAAACCCAAAGCTACTGTAGAGTCACTATTAAGTGACTCACTAGTAACTTAAAAGGCTTCTTGCAGAAGAAAGCCCTCCTTCCATTATGGTGTTACCGGCACCTGTTAGAAAGTGCCTAACCTAGCATGTCTGCACCTAGAAATGCCTGTCCTTCAGATGGGCATGTTCATTCTTTAACTGTATTTTTTATCTCTGACCTTAAAACTACTTACTTTTCGGTCCCCATTCTTGTGCTTGCCATCCCTAGGAACCCATAGCAACATTCAAGAAGAGAAAATGTTATAGAAAAATTTTGCGTGAATAAAGTAGATGGGATTGCACAGCAGTGAGGGAGTTGCAGAATATATGGCTAGATGTGCACTCACCAGCTATTCAGGATATGAAACAAAGAATCTTCGAGGTCTATAGTTTTTGAAGAAATTCATCTTTTATCTAAACAATTGCAAGGAAAGTACAAAGCTATTACACTTTGCAAGTTATCTATATAGACCTTTTAGGCCAATGTAGGGGGTGCCTGAATTGTTTAGATAATGGCTTTATTTCTCATTTTAGCTCTTAGAGTGGGAAATTTTTGCCTTGTTTGATTCTGGAAGTCAGTCCCTTGATTTCCCAGTGTTTTTTCTTTCCAGCTGTTCAAGAAAGGTTTATAGAAGTTTGGGAAGCAGGTGAATTGGAGGTAAAAATGTTACATGTTTTATTTGTTTTAATTATTTGCTGGTGGCATATGGAGAGAGATAGTCAGTTAGGCAGTTAGGCTACCGACCACCAAGATCTTTATAGATTCAGACTTGTGCTTGCATCCTGATGGAACCCAAACAGGAAGCTATTTGTTTGAAGGATTCTAGCATTTTAACTGCCACCAATTCTAGCCCTTTCTAGATTGAAAAGCAAATGCTGTTTAATTGTCCTCAGCATCTCTAAGCAACAATTAAGAATAGGAAGTGGAAAGCACTGGAGTCCAATTCTAACTCCAATGGCAATAATTAATGTGAAGCAAGAGGCACCGCTGATGGTAATTTCTTTCGATTCTGATAACTGACATCGGCTGGATAGTCACTGTGCGCTGCAGTTCAGGCTGCAGCTAGCAGACCCTCAAAGCGTAGTATCAACACCGTAAAATTTTATGCAGTGGAAAATTAAAATGGATGACTAACTTAAAATCAACAAGATACAGTTTCCTAAGAACATTTACAAGATTAAGTAAACATAATGTATTTGAATAAAAAGGACACAATGTGTTAAACATTAGGACACATTGTTAGCAAATTTCTGGGGATGAACTTTCTACTGATACCTGAAGTGGTAATTATCACAGTGAAGTTGTCCTGACATTTCACAAGCTGGACAAAACATGGCAGTATCAGTGGACTAGGATGCTCCAGCATGGATGTTTATATGTGAATTTAGATTCTGTCAGATCAAAGCAGAGTCCAAGGGGTCCTGGTCCAACCATATAGACCTATTTGATCATATAGAATTGACCACAAAAAGGAAACTTATAGTAGCCATGAACAACCTATCAGATATGAATCTACTTTAAGAGTTATGTATGGAAACATTTTAATAATTTCCAGCCACTTGTTTCTAACACTCAGTAAGATTATGGGTTTCATTCTTAGCTACCACTCAGCAAATACTTGGGCCATACAGACAAACATGAATTTCGACTGAAAAAATGGTGAACATTTGAGATAACTTTTTTTTTTTTTTTAAGCCGGGGCAAAAGTTGATTTTGAACTGTGAGTTCCTGCCATGTCCCCATGAATTATCAAACTGCCAGCATGTATGATATTTGGTCTAGGCTTTACTGTGGGCACAACTTGCCTACCCACTCTTGTGGCAGGTCAATTTACTACAAAATGGATCTGCCAGCTTCACCCCAGCAGCTCTCAACTAGTAGCTAATGACCTGGGGGATTAACACGCTGAGGTAGTTCCTTAGAGATAACTCTCAGATGAATTCCCTCACTGTCCTCTGAGCTCCTCAGTGGGATTCAGCTTCAGCCGCCCACAGGGCTAATTTAATTGACATTACAAACTTTGTGGTTGGTTCCCTACCCTAGTCTCCCTCTCTTCACATCCTTTTCTACAACTCCACATGGAGACATTCAGCAAGGTTGCAGGAGGTTTAGGAGCTTCCTGGAATTCTGACTCCAAATGAATAACTTGCAATTCAGTGCTCATCTCAGGCTCATCTGGGAACCCAATATCATATTTCCCCCTTTTCTTCTTCTTATCAGATTCATAATATCATAATGCTGATTTACCATCCACTGAAGCACTGTTTACTGTTACGTCCCAGGAGTCTGCTATGTGCCCAGAATGTGCTCAGATCTGCACATAGAACATTTCTCATCCTTACAGTTACCCTATAATGGGATTCAATCATCTACCAAGGCAGGTTCTGAACTTGCATCTTGACAATAATCCCTTTGAATTTCACTCTGCCAGTTAAATATTTATATGAGATGCATTTTTATCAACAACAAACAATATGAATGCACCTCTTAGCAGAACTTTCTCTGCTGTCATCAGCTGTCTTTGCCCATGCAGAAATGGGGCTGTCTGCATGAGCCTCATTTGAGGCCTCCAGTCATTCACTAAAGAGGCAGTTAGGAATCAGAGAGTGCAGGAAACCTCAGGCAAGGCTGGTTCATTAGTGCCTCTGCTGATTAATCAAGACCTGGCTGCCACTTTGCTAAATGCCTCGAGGTGGAGTTGGAGGCAATCAGCCCTGTGGAAACTGGTTGATTGCTTCTCAAAGTGGCAGTTTTCTTTTGGACACTGTGCTTGTTCCTGTCAGATCTGTACTGTGACCTTCAGTGAGGACAACGACCCTACCTCCATGTGCAAAGTCGATGCGCACACTGTCTTAGAGTCTGTTACCCAGTCAGTCTCACATGAAGAAACAGCCACAGAATCCCCGCATGCAATTAGAGTGTAGCTTCATAAATGCAGCTCAATTATTGCATTTGTATTACTTTTGTATTTAGCTTAGAACAGACACTCCCTCTGAACGTGCCAAATGCTTTATTTCCATCTCTACTTTTAGAGAGTATGTCAGGAAAATGAAGTGAGTTCTCCCTCCTTCCTGCAGTAAACAGTCACATAACTGTAATAAGAAGCTTTCTGAATAATTTATAATTTATAAACAAAAATTCATCTGATTATGCAGAGATGACAGGCACTCTGCACAACTCTGTGTATCATCAAAAAGAGCTTCTTTCTTTGTTTCCATTTTGGTTACTGATTATTTACACAAACTGAAGAGAAATAACTGTGTACACTAATACCTTTAAATTATTTCTTAATCTACCTTTTAATTTTTTAAAACTGTACAAGAACAAAATATTTATTTTCTGCCAATCATTGATGATGATGCATTCAAAGTATTTTTCTATGCAAATTAATCTAATAGACATTGAAGAGAATGCACAGCTCAGTGCTTGTTTTCTTTTTTCCTGGGAAGTGAGTGTTTCAGGGTTACACAGCATCACTGACTCATGGCTAGTCTATATCCCATTGTTTCTCTCTTACATGGAGAGAAGTATGTAACCCATATAATTTGGACTGGTCATATCACCCTTCTAGTCTCTTGGCTTGCTGTCAAATGTGAAAATGATGGAGCTCTTGTTTGTTTCTGGGCAAAAAATTAAAACTGATGGTTTGGTTGGGGCCACTTTGGACCCAAATTGGAAGATATAGATGGTAAGAGTATTAACTCCTTTCAGATATTGCTGGGGGAGGAATGTAGGGGTTCTGACTGAAAATGATGGAGGATGAAACCTTTAAAAGGCCTTCCACTAATGACAGAATTGTGAATTCTTGTACCATGTGATTGCTTTAGAGGTACAAGCTATTTCTAGGTCATGGTATAAGCCAAGTGTGGTGCTACACACCTGTGATCACAGCACTCGAGGCTGAGGCAAGAAGAGTTCTTTGAGTTCAAGACCAGCCTGGGCTACATAGTGAGTTCAGGACCAACATGAGCTACATAGCAAGACTTTGGCAAAAGAAAAAAAAAGAAAAGATTTCCTCAAACTATCCAGAATAGTATTCCTTTTTCTTCACATTATTGATTTTTTTTAATTAAATTTCGCTCCAGGCTGGTCTTGGTAGACTGCACCAGAACTTGCCAGTACGTGGATAACAGGTTAAGTGGGTATGTATAATATATACTCATGTAGCAGACATCTGCATTTTCAAAATACTGTACCAAACATTAGGAGGTAGTAAGAATGTTCACCTTGTGCAGTGCAATATTTCTGCCTTCTAGGATGTAGAAATTTATTTGCAAGTAACAGAAAATTATTTTCCTTGGACCACTGAGCCTTCCTATTTGCAAAGAGACTTTCTTTTCAATACACTCAGCCAGGTGTTTTTCCCTGGGGGTGAATTTGTACATGCTTACTAGATCACAACACAAGAACACTATAGGAAACGGACCAAAAAGCACTGCACAGTTTGTGGTCATCTGCAACCAGGATTTTTAGAGGAATATTCCCCAGCCTTTAGCATCAAGCATGAATTTTAAAATCATTTGCACATCCACTACTTCTAAAATGTGTGCTTCTGTTTTCCACCAGAAATATATCTGAGTAATATGAGGTCAACAGAAAATTTTTCAACCACTTGGAGACTCTTCTTTGCCTTCTTATTTCAAGTCAACAGTAAATATGGTTGAAGGAGGAGTACGGCCCTGCGGTGAGATTGGTAGATATTGCTCACAGCTTCATAGCATGTGATGAGGGTGTTGGCATTTACCAGTGCTTGTGGTGTGCTGGGTCTGGGGTTTGATGAAGAGCCTATGGTAGCATTCTGAGCAGAACTAGGACCCCTATGATTGACATCATGTTGGCTCCCATTAATCCATCATCAGGGATGTGATTTCTTGACCTATAAACATTTTGATCAACATTACATCTTGAAGACATATTAGGCCAGCATTTCTCTGCATACATTTTCACTACTATTTTACTTGAAAAACAGTCACTAATTCTTTTTAAAATCCTCGAACATTGTGAGATGATGAAACTTTTCATTCTGTAATAACCTACGGTTATCATGCCACATTTCCTAGTTTTCAGATCATCCCATCTTTCCCATATTAGCACATTTCTGATAGGTAGGAGTAGGTGGACAGCCCACTAAGGGCATTTTAGATAAGAATGTCAAGAGAGAAGGCACTCCACACTTAGCAATGGTTAGTGTCATCTCTCTTCATTTGAGAAATGTGGTTTTGTAATAAGGAAAAAACTTTCCTGCATTGTTGAAGCCAGCTTAAATAATAAATTCGAGTATTTCATAGACTTTTATTCTGTCAAGGATTTCAATTTACATGGATAAGAATACATTTCAAGCTCATATTAAGTGATGAAACATGCCAAGAGATCCAGAGTTATTTCATTTGTAAGGAAAGTGTTATAGAAGCCAAGATGTGAGCTAAGGAGAGTGCCCTGGCCTGTCTCAGCCTCCTCAAAGTAGCCCTCAAAGGGACTGATGCTGTCTTAGTGTTCATTCACCAAAGCATCAGATACTACTGAAAAAAATTATATAATTATGATTTCTATCCCTCTATTATTGTTTAAGCTCCTTTTAGATAGACATAAATGCTCTTGCGAAGGTCAACAATAAACAAGAGAGAATGAGCAAACACCATCATAGTGAACTATGGAGACAGACATTCCAAAATTGACTCTTAACATACAACTTTATTTTTGGTTATTGAAGTATGAAATTTATATTCACACAAGTTAACAAAATCAAATGATTGTTTTTACTCAGAAAAAGAGGGATGCTGCATGATCTACTGAAGTGTCATGCCTTAGGTTTTCAACACTTATATTTATTGCAATAACAACAGAGACAAGCCAATCTTGAAATCTGAAATTCTTAGATTGCATTGATTCATTCTTCAGTGGCTCACTTAGATGGCACTGGAAATGCAATGAAACAAGCGGTATGTATTTCCATGAAAGAAGAAGTGAGAAAGGAAAATATTTTACATTGAACAAAATTTACAAATTGTTTATTTTGCATTTAAGCTTCTCTTTTTACATTAGAGCTATACATCTCTGCTATAAGAGAAAGAAAAAAAATACAGTTCATTGTCATGTAAAGCATTTGCAGGATCCTATAAGGGCCTATCCACCCTGAAGAGATTCCTGGAAGAGGGAAGAGGTAGAGAATGACAAAACATTTTTGTGGGAGCAAACTAAGGTCTGATGGTCCCAGCAGACTGTAGAAATTAAGTGATGTAGTCTATTTCCTTATATGAAGAGAGAGAGAGAGAAAGTAGTCTTTCAGGTGAGTGAGATTTTCTTCGCCTCTACTAAGCTTAGTGAAATGCTCTCTTTCTACAGTAATTTAATCTTTGCCCTTCTTGGCAAGGGCAAAGGTCTTTATGATTAGGAAAATTTAATAGTATCTTTTGCTATTTCAAATAAATTTAGACAATTTGTCATTGAACTTTTTCCATTTATTTCAGGAAACAGTAGTGATAGATAAGAAAACAGAAGGGACAGAAAACAAGATGGGAACAGGCAGAGTCAAGTTTAAAATAATAATGGTAGCTGCTGTCATTGGCTGAACTCTTATACTACCCAGAGCATCACACACTGTATTAACTTTCTTAGAATAACACAGTAGAACAGGGGCTATTGCATATATTTCGAAGATGACTAAAATCAAGTCCAAGCACAATTCAAAATATTGCAAAGTCATACAATGTATGTGTTACAGGATTTAAACTGGAGTCCTTTGGACATGAGATCAGAATTACCTCCATAGCCTTACTTTATATTCTCGGTTGGATAGAACAGCTCTAGTTATCAAAGGAATCAGACCCTTTTTGTCTGTCACTTGCTGTGGCCCAGAGATTTGTAGACTACTGACGTTCTTAGGTCTCCAAGACAGTTGTTCTAACAGTGGGCAGTCACTTACTAAGGGAAAAAAAAGATTAAGAAGAGAAGATAATGAAAAACACCCAGAAGAAAAGAACTAGGCAAGAACAACAGGAGCAAAAACTTCACACAAATTTGACCTGACATCCTAGTCAACTCTTTTGTCATCTGAGTGTTACAAGAATTAGTTAGACAGATAGAAAATATTGTTAACACCATCTACTGCTATTCAGGAGATATACTTACTATATTTTGATTAATATTGTGTTTGATTGATGAACCCTAACTGTATACATTTATGGATTACTAGATTGTCTCTTGATAAATGTGTAAAATGTTGAGTCATTAAATCAAATAATATATATATATATATATATATATATATATAATCTTCCTTACTTACAGTATTTTATGCTGAGACCCTTGAAATTCCTCCCAGTTATTTTGAAATATACAACTTAGGCTTTTGACCATAGTTACCTGCTATGGAATAGATCACTTGAATGCATTTCTCATACTTTTCTAAAACTTTGCACTCTTTGATCAACATACTCTCCCCTGCTTCTTTCTGCCAAGCCCCTGGTAACTATCCTATTTTGCATTAAATTATTAATTCCACTATAATAAAAGACATATTGCCATTATTTCCCTTTAAAATACTATCCCTCATTTTAAACACACTTATCCCATTAGTTTTGACACTCTCTAAAGCAATTTTGATGCATTTTTTGTGATGGAAGTCTGGATAAGAATAGGGTGAATGCTGGCACTGAGTGCCATTCACTGACAAGGCAGACTCATGAAGGCAGTGTCCTGTGTACTCCTTACACACGTTCTATGGGATCCAGCACTGTGTGACTTCTTTGTCTTCCTCAAAGACAGAATGGTCACGGGAGGTAAATGTTTTAAATCAGTTCAGGACATTAATGCAGTCATGACAGAGCAACAGAAGATACTGTAATAATACGCATAATAAGGGACTTCCAGAACTGCTTCAGAAAGTGACAAGAATGGTAGAATAAGCATGTTCAAAGCAAAGAGGCACATTTTTGGAGAAAACATGGCAAAGTGTCTTTTATTTAAATACACAATTTTTCATGTATGTATGAATTACATGTATATTTATACATCATATTTCTTTAGCCATTCATTTTGCCCATATAGAAAGAAAAAAAAATCTAACAGCCCACATTGTTGACTGTTTTCTAAGAGGCAAGTGTCTGCCCAGTTTCTTCAAATTTCCTAAATCTTCTCTCTGTACCAGAAAGCAATGAGAAGACCACACAGAACAGTTTGCAGGATGGAGGGTTTGGGGTGGACACCAGATAGATGGTGCAGTCCTGGAGCAGGGCACTGGGAGGTAAGGACATTAATATTGCCTGTCAAGAGAGACAAGGCAATCCACAAGGTCCCTTATAAAATGAGCTCAATTTTACCAAGTACTGTAGTCTCTCTCTCCTACTAGCCTGCTCAGATGTACACATTCAATCTTTCTGTGGTCTGGAATGAGGTTTCAGTGGGTTCCCTAAGGAATTTCCTTGAAATATTAAGGATGCTTCTCAAAAACTTGCTTCTTGAGGTCTTACATTGAAGATGACAAGAAAGCTGGGTAGAAAGTAAAGATGTCTCTGCTTGCAGTGAGAGGGCATTTATTAAAGATGTCTCTGCTTTGTGCCAGAGAAAGGAATAAAAGAAACAAACATTTGGTCAATAGTCCAGAAAAACTGTTGGATGAGAAAGAAAAAGGGAGAAAGTAATTGCAAAGCATAGCTGCTGAAGAGATGTTTGTTGCACTGTAATTCATGGTGTATCATCAACGGGCCAGAACCACGGGATCACCAGCAGCTTATCCAGTAAATATGCAGTGCAAGTTCAAAATGTGTTTGGTAAGCAATCTTAGCTGAAGACTTGGTTCCCAAACTTATAACTCTAAAAAAATAGAGCCCTGCCATGAGAGAATTCTTAGGTAGTGTTTGGTAGATTATACAGCTTCTGTAATTGAGTATCAGGTTTTTTACATAGGTGTTGTAATGGTTGATACATTGTGTTAATTTGGGAAGTGTAGAAACTTAACTGTCTCAGCAGTTCTACATCCTAGGGTGTAGAGTACCCACTCTAGGGTGGGTAGTCTGCTTACAATATAATGGAGGACAAGAGGCTTGGTCTTCCAGCTTTTTTGCTCTTATTTTTCTTTCTTCTGCTGCCTTGAACTGTTGCCCTCTATCATGTCCTCCCTGCCTTGGAGCCAGCTGATTATGGACTGAAACCTCCACGAACTGAGCTAAATAAATCTTTCTGCCTTTAATTTTGAGTGAAAAGTAACTAAGACAATTGTATATATGCTAGAGGAGAGGCTTACACATAGATGGACAACACACAACTTGCAAATACACACTAATATTCCCAATGACAGTCTAGCCTTGAAAAAAGATTTACTAGTATCCATTGTTTCTCCAAATATGATCACATTTACTTTAACACACTAAGCAAGAAAAATAATGCTTATTATTTATTTAATTAAATTCATTTATTTATCTAATTGTAGTCTTGGGAACAGGACATGGTGCCTTGCTGGTATTAAATAGGTGCTCGACTACTGAGTTACATTCTCAAGCTAAACCCATTTTGAATTATACTAATTCTAAATTACTTTTTATTTCATCTCATTTTGGGATTGTAAATTAGATTTCTAATGTTCAATATCAGCACTGAGCTTCAGAATACAGTGCAACAGTGACTGTTGTAAGGTATTCAATTATTTGACTTCAGAAGTAAAAGAGATTTGTGGAAAGGATATATTTCATATTCAGCTTCAACTTGTCAGAGAACCATAAAAACAGGAAAAGAGCTGCCTCCAGAGATTTACCCCACAGCACTCTCCCCTTTGTGTGCTGCTCTGCAAAGAATCCCTAGTGCTGAAACTAGAAGAATTATGGCAATGGGGGAAAGTATATGATTTTAGAAAATGTGCACATTGAGAAATATAAAATAAAGTAGTTATAAAGTCTGTATTGTTTAAGGGGAATAACTGGAAAAATTTGGAACACCAGCAGCGCAGTGGCCGGAGTGGGAACAGAGGGAGATTTTGGTACACAGCTTTACCTGCTATACTGATGAAATTTCAAATAAGAACACCTATTTTCAGGTGAGACAGTACTGTATTTTCTCTTTAACAAAAATAGAGTATTCTCTTGTGTGTTTATACATTGATAATTTATGGAAGCTTCTTTTGTTTTGACTTGAAATTAGGACATTTTGTGTTGTTAAAAATAATACTAATTCTAAGATGAATGGGTTGAGTAAGATCTTTTACAGACAAGTAATAGATACAAAATTCTGATGCTTTGAATGGGGAAATGATTCCCGATGACATTTTCACTCTTCTAGGACAAATAAATGTCTGATGATGTTTTAATTCTTTTAGGACAAAAGAAAGAGAATTCTGAATCTTGAACATGATTTTGAGGGGATCAGCTCAGCTCTTTGTTGCATCATGGGAACAGGAAATAGTCAACTCTACTAAATCTGATGCCTCTATGAGACATATTTAAGCTGCAACAAAACCCACTGAAAGAATTTACTCCCATGACACTAATGTGTGGATCCTCCACTCCTTCCCACACAGCAGCTTTTAACAGCCTTATAGTCTAGAAGTTTATAGTTTTGTTAGTTTCCAGAAGACAGCAAAATTATAATAAATACACATTAATATGCAATTAAATCCATGATCTTGCTTGATACCCACAGTACTTGTATCTGTGAAAATGCTGAATGGCTCTCACAGCCATTGTAAACTTATTCACTACTCTGTTGCCTTCGTCCAATAATGACCAGGTTATTTAGCACCCCTACGTACAAAAGGGATTTGTATGAATACCAGCATGTGGTTTTCCTTCTGAAAAATTTGCTGTTAAATTTTCTTTGGAAAGCAAGTTATATGTGTAATTACTTGAAAACATTTTTTATTTCCCTCTGTCTCTGAGTGTTTACTCTGAAATATAAAAACAAGGTTCTCTTTCCTCTGGAGGATATGTGTAATGCTCGGAATAGCTTTGAAACCTTTTCTTTCTTTCACTTTTTGTGATTTGGTAGAAATTTCCTGTGTGACCTGTCACTGCAATGACCTTTACTGAAGTTTGTTGAAGTTTAAAAAATGAGAAAGAAGATTTTTTAAATATCAGATTTTTCAGCAAGCTTTGAGTAAACAGGTGACTACATGTATGAGTATTAAATAATAGCTCAGATTTCAAAATTAAATTTTTTACTATACTGTGATTCCCACATACACAATTATTCTTGAGTCATCTAGATCCCTAATATTTGACTTCCAGGTGTGTGTGTTTATTATACAAAACCAAGAAACACAGAATAAAAAGTAATTAAATTTATTTTTATATAAATCAATTACTGAGATGAATGTATCTATTATATAATCACAATCCTATGCTAATCTTAAAAGACAAGAGTGCTTGTCCTGAGTTAAGCTGAATGGGATTTGAATTCCAAGTCTAGCACCTGCAGTGGGTCCACCTTAACACTTTTGAATCTTTTGAAAAATAGCAAAAATAAGATTGCATCAGTATGAAAAATTTTTAGGATTTAAGATTGGAATTTATAGACATGTATTAAAAACAATAAATAAGTACTTGACTATATATGAACAATACTGAAATTATTGTCTCTTTAAAAAGCAACAGAAAGAAAATTAAGTGCAAACCACAGATGAGAAGAAAATATATACAAAACATAGCTGACAAAAAACATTTTATCCAAAATACATATAGATTTCTTATAACAGTATAGGTAAAATGTTTTTACTGTACTCCACAGGGGGAGGTTTTTTGTGTAGTAAATAAGTATGCACCAAAATTAAAATAAAAACGTTAAGTGCTATAACTTTGAAATAGAACTTGTGAATATTTTTACAAAAGTTAAGCATATATTTACCATCTAACTCAGAAATTAAACTGAATGTATTTGCACAAGAAACAATAGTATATGTATAGACAAAGACTTGTAAAAATTTTTTTTGTCTTTTTGAGACAGGGTTTTATTATGCAGTTCAGGTTGGCCTTGAACTCACTTTGTAGTCCACCAGGCCTCAAACTTGAAGTGATCCTCCTGCCCCAGCCTCCTGAGTCATGAGCCACCACCAGCTACCATAAAAACTCTTCACAGCCCAAATGTCTAACAAATAAGTGAATGAATAAACAATGTCCTGTATATCCATCCATGCAATTGGGATGTCACTAAGCAATCGAAAGGAATGAATCTCAAAACTACTCTGCTGAATGAAAGAAGAAATAGCAGAGTATAGACCACACAATTCATTTACATGTAATTTTAGGAAAAGACAAACTACAGGGGAAAAAGCAGGTCAGTTGTTGTCCAGAATTAGGGGTGAAGGACTGCCTGTATTGGAATGCAATTGTGAAGTTCATCCTGTTCCCCCTAAATCACTTATTCCTGCTAAAAGGTAATTGAAGCTAACTGCTATGAGTAATCCATACAGAAAGGATATTATGAATAAAAATTAGGTGTTTTTTGGTGGAGAAGGAACTATTTCTCATACATGACTTGACTGTTATTATTCTTTTAGTAACTACCAGGTTTCATACTAAATTTATCTTTACAAATAGTACTGTGCTATAATCTTCATAGGTTACTTTTTCCACTGGACTGTGAGCTTCTTCAGGCAGAGCCTGAAGTCTTACTCATTTTGCATTGCAATGGGCCAGTCCTGTGATCGAAACATTGGAGAACTGTAAAGAACACTTGACTAGTAAATACATGCACAAATACTGAAGACATTGTTTTATTAGGTATTTTTAAATTTTAAACTAAAGGAACCCCTTTAAGAAATGAACTGTTCAAAATCCACATGGTTTAAAAGTAATTGTCAATACAGAATAAGGTAAGCTGTCCCTTTCAATTAGACTTCCTGGGATATTATGACAGACTATTTCCCGAAGAAGGCCTTGACAGTAACTCCCATTACACTCCTGCATCACATGACCTTGCCTTGTCCCTGTTGCAGGGCCTAAGATCATTTTCATTCAGAGATCAGGATAGATGTGACACTGTGCCATTTCTGAAGAAGTCCTTCACTGGCCTGGTTGCTTCTCCTTCCTGCCCCTTAGAAGCTGTCTGCAATGCACTTAGTGAGGCTCAGAAAAAAATATGCTTTGAGGTGTCTAAGACAACTGGGATAGAGAAGGAGGCATCCAGTGGAGAGACAGGCCAGGAGTACTACAGTACCGGATATCTGAATCAGAAACCTACCTTTGCAGTGGATCTTCCAGCTACAGCTTCCCTGGCTCACACCACATAGATCTAAAACCAACTTATTAGTCTCTTCCTGAGTTTCTTTTTTTGTTGTAGTTTTTTGTTACCCAGAATCCAACTCACAACCTTATGCTTACCAGGCAAGCACTTGAGCCACTGATCTAAATCCACAACCCTCTTCCTGAGTTTCTAAGCCAACAACCATCAGTAAATTAAGGCAGTTATTTTAAGACACCAGTTGTACTGTGGTTTTAAGTACACAGCAATAGATGGCTAGCATATTAGTATTTATGAAGTATCCTACGTATCTATCAAAAATAATTGATCTCACAGAATCAACTATAGGCTTACTGTAGGAAGACATGAAAAGTAGTCAGTTTCAGAGTATTTTTAGCACAAAGATTTCAATATTTTCTCAAGACAATCAAATACATTTTCTTGCAGTCCTGAAGTGTGATAAATACAATGTTTCTAGGAATTAAAAATATCACATTAAAAATAAGTGAACTTGTATTCAAAATATGAATAAAGTAACAATGTCATAGATATTTGTCTTGTAGATTAGTTTTATTTCTTCTCTATTCTTATGGTCAATATTATTCCAAGTAATTATTTTTTGTATTTCAGATGTGATATGATAATCCTTTAAGCTTTATGTACATTAAATATATATATATATTATTTAATATTCAAAATATTGTGGTGAATTAAAAACCATATGTCATTTTATGCAATACACATGGGTAGGAAAAGCATATTTTGTTCCTGGAAGGTGCTGTGTTTGATTACAGGTATAGAAACATACCCTTGACACAAGCAAAGTTATTTAAATCCCATCATCTACTATTTCCACTGAGTAGATGAAGAACAATAAAGGTTAGAAAGGAGTTAAAATTTGAAAATCTTGTTTTTGCATTTCAGATTGAATGTTCTTTGACTTTAGGACAACACTTTTGAATAGCCATTCAGGTTTGTTTTAATTCAGCACTCAAATATGCTTCCTGAATTTCACTCCAAATGAAATAATCCTCATGGTAAATTTAGATAGTAGTTTTCCAGGTAAAAAAAAACAATAATTAAAATGAAGGTTTTCTGCAGTTTGAAAAAGTACAAAGAGTAAATGAATTACTTAAAATTAGGCCTTTTGATTTTAAAATTTATTGCCATTTCTGTATGCCACTAAGATCTTCTCTAACTGTAAAGGCTGGTGACTGAAACCTAAATTTAAAATTTTGAATGAAACTTTTTCAGACAAGATCTTAGAGACAATTGACTGAGAGTCATGTAACTTCTAGCTGCTAAGCTTTGGGCAAGTTACTTAGCTTCTTTATATCTTAGTTTTCACATTTATCAAACATTCACTTTATGATATAATTATAAGGATTTACTAACATGTAATGCTCTGAAAATATTCCAGTATGAAGAGAAACAATGAAGTTAGTAATAGCTATTCTTATTTGAAAACTCCCTGTCCATGTGGCCAGGTATGATGACAACACGTCCATCCCACCAGGCCCTGTAGTCACTGGGTATGAGTTACCACCAGTTGGAGAAGACTGGGCACTAAAAACAACCACCCAATCTCTGAGATCTACTTAGAAGCTTATCTTCTTCATCTGAATACTAACCTGGGGGGACAAGGTAGACAAGTGGGTAAGGAAGGCTGGCATGGAGTGGAGGCTGCTTTGGTGGAGGAGACAGTGGGAAGATTTAGCAGGCAATTAAAAGGGACAAAATGTGTACTGCTTACATGCTAGGTAAGCAATAGCAGAAACAAGCTAAAGGACAAAAAGAGCAAGAGCAAGGGATTTGGATAGTTTCTAGTGCAACTAGAGCTATGTGATGGCATAGACACCTGGGCATGTAAGCATCTGCTCTGGCTGCCACAACAAAACACCCCTGACTTTGTTTCGATAGTAGAAATGCATTGCTCACAACTCTAGATTTTGGTGTCTAACACTGACATTTTACAGATTTGATTTTCCTGAGGCTTCTCTTCTTGGCATGCATGTGACTAACTTCTGTGTTTTCAACCACCATTTTCTCAGTGGATGTGTACTCCTGCAATATCTGTCCTATTTCTTATGAGAACACCAATCCTATTGAAATTCAGTCCCTTCCTTAAAAACCTTTAGGAAATCCATAAAGGGCTTAACTCCAAATATTAGAGATTAGAACTTCACTCAACAAACTGAGAAGATCTAATTTACTCCACAACAGAGTGAAAAGAGTCCATGCAGAGCCTGATTGGCTGATAACTGTAGCTCCTACATGCTCAGGTGTTAGGGCCTTAATTCAGCAGCCATTGTGTGACTTAATCTTTAGTGTAGGTATAACTCTGAGGTACCACTGAAACTGGCAGGAAGATGGTCAGCTAGGACTCAGAACATCTCAGTCCACATGAAATTTTCCAATGCTTGCCTTTAAAAATGTTTTACCTTGTATGTGATAATTAGTGAAATGGCAATAGAGTATGATCATTTTTCCTTTATGTCAATAGCCCTCCACTCTCTAAGAGACAGATTTAAACCTCCTCATGATCTTCATCACACAACAGGGATGCAATTTATAGAAAGGCATACTTGATATACTTAAAATGCAGGTCTGCAAGATTTAATCCTGAAGAGAGGCTAATAGTGTGCATTGTCTGAAGGCTATTTTTATGATAGGAATGAGCAAAGCAATCACTTTTAAATGGCAATGCTATGAAATACCCTATCTTGAGTTATATTTCTTATTCAGTTGAGAAATGTATTAATGCACCATCACCTTCCAGAGATTATTGAAATCTCCGTGCTTTTTTGAGGCATCAAAATCCCAAAAGCAGGTTAATGTAGACTTTGCATTTGGCATTCAGTTTGCCTTCTGTCCTTGTAGCAGATCATATCAGAAATGCCAGGACTCAGAACTCCGGCTCCTGCTCCTGACATGTGTGAGTTATATGGGATGCGTGCTAAATATCACCAACAACTTGTAGCCTAAGAGTCTAGAAGTAGTCATGAAAAATACTCCCCTATACTATCTTATGTTATCTAAAGCACATTGACCTCCAAAGGGAATGTCATAGTTTATCCATGCTGCCTGTCACAACTCAGTCCTGACGCTGGGAGGGGCCTCACACACCTAACATAATAATATATTTGTACACAATAGTTTACTCTAAGAATGAAGACAAGCAAAAGAGCCTGCTATGACTTGTAGATGTTTCCCCAAAATAATCCTCATGTAGTCTTAGGTCTTTTTGAAGATGAGTGAATCCAAAGTTTATAATTAATTTAAGGTCCAGTGCTGTGATTAAGGCTGAGAGCTACTCTCTCTCTAGGATAGATACCTGCATACAATGTAAGGGACAGAAAGAGGTTTGTTTCTTTCTCTTCCTCCTCTTTGTTTGCTTTTGGTACCTTCTGCTGCCAGTGATCATGGCTGATCTGTTAGTCCACTCTGTCTTAGAGCCAGTTGTCGATTATGGACTGAAGCCTCTACAAACTTTGAGCTAAATAAGTAATTCCTCCTGTATCCTGAGGTGTTGGGTATTTTGTCTCAGTGAAAAGAGAAAAGTAACTAACAGCCTTCTATCTGCCATGAAGGACATGCTAGAAGAGTTTCTGCGGAGAGTTCCTTGCACACAGAGAGGGTAGGTGCAACCGAGGGACCAGAGCAACACCTTGTAAAGGACTTGGCGCACCCCGAGGAGCACCTGTTGCCTGGGAGTAGGGAAGCATGCTTCTCCACATCGACTACCTTGTAATTCAGGTATATCAACCGATGACCACATTACTCAGGTCCTAACACATGTGGGCGACTGAATAGCATAGTTTCTTCCTATGTTGTATAGGGTTTCTCTTGGATCTGTTCATTCATTTAAGGAGACTGCCATGTATTCTTAGTGCTTCCTAGTATTTAGACCTTGTATACCAAAAGGCAAAACAAACAAACAAACAAACAACAACAACCAAAAAAACCAGATACAGTATTATTGTATTTATGAGATCTGCCTTTCTTTCTTTCTTTCTTTCTTTCTTTCTTTCTTTCTTTCTTTCTTTCTTTCTTTCTTCCTTTCTTTTTCTTTCTCCTTCCTTCCTTCCTTCCTTCCTTCCTTCCTTCCTTCCTTCCTTCCTTCCTTTCTTTCCTCCTTTCTTTTTCTTCCTCACTTTCTGTCTTGTGAGCTTACTTGCTTGCTTTCCTGGTATTGGTGATTAAACCCAGAGACACATAGCCACTGAGATACATACATCTCCAGCCACTTTTTTATATTCTATTTGGAGATAAGGTCTCATCAGGTTGTCCAGGGTGTCTTTGAATTTGTGATTCTCCTGCTTTATTCTTCCTAGTACCAGGGATTACAGGTACATACCATCATGGCCATTTTTGAGGGTAGTTTTTCTGTATGGTGGGAAAATAACTGTGGAAGTTGGCAAAAACTGATGTAGGCTTAAATGTTTCATTACCTAGAAACACATGAAAAGTGATTTTTTTTTCCCAGAAGTTAGATATGAGACTGAAATTTTGAAGTAAGAATTATTATTTAACACATGCAAGAAGGAATGATACTGGTTATCACCAAGCATGGGGGTTCTTTTGTTTCATGTAGATAGCTATCATGAATCAGCAAAAGGCAGTTTTGGTGGCAACTCTGGACTTAGAGCCCCAGTGGCCCTCAATCCTTAGTGTTACAGCTCTTGACTCTATTGCCACCAGTCAACACCAGTTAATGCCAAATGTCATTTTTCAGAACTGCTAGTTGCTGCTTTCTGTCACTGCTGGCTGCCACTGGACAATACTGTGTGTTGCTGATCATCACTGCCACTTGCTGGTCTCCATTGCTGGTCTTTGTTGACTGCTAGTCTTGAGTTCATCAGGGTTAATTGTCCCCACTATTTATAGCTCTTTTAAAAGTAACTGCTCTGTCCACACTACTCAACACAAGAATTTCAAGTGGATTTAGAGGACTTTTAAAATTTTTATTTTAAAAAGAATAAAACAAAACAAAGCAAAATGAAACAAATCAGAACAGAACAATGCAAGTGATACAGGACTTCAAGACAACAGGAAATCAACATGAGCCTTATCCTGTTTTGTTTTGTTAGTTCTTTTTTTGTTTGTTCGTTTGTTTGTACCAGGGATTGAACTCATGACTGTACCCTTGCAAGGCAAGAGCTTATGCTGCTGAGCTAAATACCTGGCCCTTGGTTTGATTTTATTGTGCATGATGATTTAGAGGACTTCTAAGCCAATGCCACCCAAGAAATAAATCCAAATTAGATTTAGAAGATCACCAGAGTGAGAATTTGTTTGAACAGGAAGGAGGGGGAGTCAGTACAGCATAGAAACCCCTCTTAGACCAACCCCAAAATATGAGAGAAGTAATGCTTATACAGTCTTAGCAGGCCTGTGATTAGTCCAAATTCAAACCTACTGATTTGTTCCAATTGACTTAAACTCATATCTTCTGATCTGTGCCCCTACTGGTTGGTCCAAATTAATTCTACTGGTTGACTAAAATTCAAGCCCAGTACAGTCAGGGTTGACACTTCCCAGAGTAAGTGTAAGGCATCCAGGACAGCAACAGCTTTCATGGCAGTACCTCTGCGGAACAACATCAGGAGATGGAGCTGTTTGATTTATGGATAGGGCTGCTATGGCTACACAAAAATAGTGTGGCTAAAATCAGGGAATCTCCTAGAAGGCTACCTGTGCTAATTACAGCTTAGTGGGGCTTGGGGATAATGGACCCAGATCTCTCCCTGGTCTCCTCCAGTTAGGTGTGGTTTCCCCATGCCTCTTTAGAGAGGTGACAGCTTCTGAAATGGTGGGAGAAGTGGAAGTGGGAGAGGTGGAAGTGTTCCACTACCAACAGCAGAGTGGCATCTTATCAAAGTGACCCAGAGAACGGTTGAATAATAACCTTAGGGTTAGGGAAAACACACTCAGGCAAGTTATCCAAGTCCTTTCTCAGGGCATGTATTAGTGTCACTTTCTCATCACTGGCATAAAACATATGACACTAGAAATTTCAAGGAGGACAGGGTTATTTTGGCTTATCATTTCAGTGCAACCAGTCTTTGTCCATCTGATTATGGGTGGTAATAAGAAAATTGTTCACTACATGGTGGCCAGGAAATAGAAAGTGAAAGGAGAGGTCAGCAATGAGAATGCTGAGCCTTCCATGTCACACCACCAGGGACGCGCTCCTTCTAGTCAGGCTATGCATCAGAACATGAGATTTTGGGGAAATATTCCAATTTTACATTGTAACATTCTGCTCTTATCCCAAAAGACGCTTATCTATCTCATTACAAAAAATGCAATTAGCACTTCTATATCCACCAATAATATCTTAACAGTTTTATCACTGTTCAACAGTCCAAGTTCAAAGTCGCTTTGACACTCAAGACTGAACCACTGTAAAGTCAAAAAGAAAGTTGAACACCTTTGCCATACAAAGGCACAGGGTAAACATTTCTTTTCCAAAAGGGAGGAATAGGGGAATAGAAAGAAACTGAATCAAAGCAAGACCAAAACCCAGCAGGGAAAACACTAGATCTCGTATCTGAATATTCAGCACCAAAGGTAGGTTGTGCTGAGATGTAACCTACAAAGGGGATGGGCAGCCCCATCTTTATAGTCTTACTGGTTGTAACCCATTTGGCCTTTCACTTTGGTTGGTTTTTCTCACTGCCTGCAGCTTTCCCCTCAGACAGTCCCCATTACTGGCATCTTGAACTGGCCTTGTTACACATTTTTGCTTGGCCTCCCAAAGTCCTCTTCCAAAATTTAAGCAGGATCCTCCTTCATTCTGTAACTCTTACATTCTTCATGTCTTGAAAACTATCCTGGATGATGCCAGGGTTGGTTGTCAATTTGAGCATTAGCTGAGGCCCCCCTGCAACATGGCTGCAGATGCCTTTGGTAGACCAGATGGCAAAACTTGGGTCACTAGGTGACTTCTGAATATGCAAACATCCTAGAAATTCTCTTTTCAAATGAAGGATTTACAGTTTTGAATCCTTGAGCCTGTGATGGCTAGAGACTTGCTGATTCCTGAGATACCCTCCAAGTATCTTTCTTCTTGTCTTTGTAAAAAGAAAGTACTTACCTTCTTTTCAATTCTAATCTTTCCTTCAATCTCCTTCACATTTTTCCAAACATGTTATTTCCAGGGACACTGAAAACTTTTGCCATTTCTCCAGATTCTCTTTTAAATGTAGCTAGAGGCATATATGCCATAACCTGCACATTGGGTTGCCTTAGAATTTGTCAGATTAATTAGTTCACTGCCCTTAATCTCAGTCTTCTGAAAAGTCTTAAGACATGAGCAAAATATAGACAACTTTTCTGCCAGAGCACAACATCCATGATTTCTATTCAAATTTCCAGTGGAGTCCTTATTCCCAGCTGAAACTTCCTGAGCCTGGTCATTATCTGCTGGATTCCTGTCAGCATTCTAATCTTATAAACTATGACTAGTGCTGCTCATAACATTCTAGGACCCTTCAGCCTATATCTTCAAACCCTTAAAAATTTCACCAATAAACTAGTTCTAAAGGATTCTGACCTACATGATCAGGTACAGTCACAGGAACAACTATAGTCTAATTTTTTTGTATTAGTCACTTTACAGTTGCTGGGAAAACACATGCAATTTAAAGGAGAATTTGTTTTGACTCAAAGCTGCAGTGGATGCAACTTGTGGTCAGTCACCCTCAAGGCAATAATGGCATGATAGAATAAATTAGTGCAGGAGTTTCTTAACTCATGACAGCCAAGAAGCAGAAAGAGAAGAAAGTAGTTGAGACTAAGAAGATACCTTTCTAAATCATGTCCCAATCCACCCCCTGTCAGCAAAGTTTTTCTCTGAATGTGAGACTTCTGGGGGATAATTTAGATTTAAACCATAACAGAGTACTACAGGGGGATGAACAGAAGGGAGGAGAAAGAGCCTCATAGCTATATCAGGAAAATAATAGCCCGCTTTGGACATCAGAAAGAAAAGGGGAGGGACAGGTACTTCTCATCTGTCTCAAGTGCACATAAATTGAAGATGAACTGCCCTTCATTTCCTTGATTGGCTCTGCAAGGCTTTAAATCCTCCTAGAAGAGACACAGTGCTAGATTTTCTTAAATACCTGAATTCATGTGACAAGCTAATTAAGGCAAAATATTAAAAAAATCCTGATATCACTGTTGACTTCGATGAGAACAAATCTAGAGGCATTTGTAAAGTAAATATAATTCCTTTATAATGCAGTCGTAGCATTTGCCCAAGGGACTTACATGTAATACACCATTATGATGTGAAATATTTTCTTTCATGTGGCATGTGGTGTTTTATATTAGGGAGACTAATGATCTTTACTCTTATTGGTTAGAAGAAAAATAAGAAAGAAAAAGTGATAACCACTGGTCACTGGACCCTGAAGCACTTTCTGTGTGGGTATTCATCTGTTGAGTGCATCTTTTGCCTAAAGCAGATGTTTCTCTACAACACCAACCTTGCCTGGGTTTTGCTTTCTCACTAGCCATGTCTTTCAGTGTTATTTGTTGGCATCTCCCTTGAAAACGCATCAAACTCTGTCCATTTAAATGACACCACTTCTCTGGCAATTTTTGATTAATGTTTCTTTTCCTGACTTATTAGGTGAGTCTCAAACTTGTAAAGCAATAGATTTTCTAACACCTGGAATTAACTGATAGGATAACACATTTCACACCCAAAAAAGCTTTGTATTACGTGACTCTCAGTATGTTGCTTTCTTGATTTTTCCAATATTCTTCTAAATAAATCAAAATGTAAGAGTTACATTTTGCTCCTTCATATTCTTAATAACCACAACCAACATGTCCACAGGCTGTACGCATTGCTTTCTCAACATCTCTCTTGAAACTTATCATTTATCATCTCTGAACATCTACCAACCTAAACAGGCCATTGTCTCTTTCCATTAATGTGATTTCCAATTAGAAAAACTGACTCACGCTTACCAAATTATAATCAGTTCTCTCTAAAGCAGTGTAATTGACTCAAACTTAAAAAACTGAACTCCCCATGGCTTTCATTCACATCTATCATGGCTCAGGACACCCTACTTGGTTCTCAGTATCATCTCTTATGCATTACTTTTCTCCATATACTACAAATCAGCTAATCCAATTTGTAGGTGAGGGTCTTGGAGTGATTTTCTCATCTAATGGCATGCCCAGTCATTTTTTCTAGCCCCTTACCCTGCTTTGTATTTCTTCACTTTTTTTCATCACTTTGCCATTACACTGTGTAGCTATAGGTTATGTCTACATGCACTGCCCCCCACAAAGTCTCATGCAGTGAGAGGTGGTTGGATCTAGAGCATGCAGTTGTTGAATTAAGGGTGTGTGATTACTACTTTAGTCCTCTGATTGGTTTGGCATGGTTTCGAGTGGATAATGGGAAGCCACACCTGGGTGTGAGTGCTACCTGCCCTAATGGTGTGTAGCCCAGATAGAATATAACGAACACAAAGAGGGTTGCAGTGGTCACTTGTAGTTAGCTGCTTGCTGCTGTTGCTGCTTCTCCCGTGGTGCTCCTCTGTCATGCCGCCCTGCCTTGGAGCTAGCTGATTATGGATTGAAACTACCACGAACTGTTAGGTGAAACAAATATTTCTCCTTTAAATTTGGATGTCAGGTATTTTGTCAAAGCAATGAGAAAAGTAACTAGGACATGTTCTTAATTTTTTTTTTTAGTCTCCTCAATAAAATTAAATTTGATGTCAGACAGTTTATACTTTGTTTACTGCTGCTTTTCTAGGATCAAACAGTTTCCTGAAGTCAGTTGTCAATAAATATCTAATGGTGCATGAACAGTTTACATACTCAGAATGTGCATTTTTTTCTCAAATATACATATGTTCTAAACTTTCTATTTAAGACATTCCTAAGACATATTTTAAATGTAAGGACATGTAGATTTGACAGTAATTGTTCCTTTCCCCAAATCTTCACAGAATTTAGGTATGCTATGATATCTATTAAGGAATATTTTGTGACAGATCTGAGGAGCACCATTTTACTAGGTGAAATGAATTAGAGAAAGAAAATGTTCTAAGATATCAAATGACTTCTTACACTGTAAAAGTGTTCCATTGGCTTTGACTGAAGTTTGAATGTTATCACTAAGGAAACTCCTGAGCTGATTCAATGACACTAAAGTAATTTCTGTATCACTCCACAGGGCGAAATTCTTAGCAAGTCACTTAAAAGAGAAACAATTATTTTCTCAGTTTGCTCACCATTTCTCCAACTCTCGCTATTGGAATAAACAGTATATATTATGATTTGCATGAATATAAAATCTTATTTTCAGTGTGGTATCTTAATCTGTTTTATAGAAAATAAGAGAAATTTAAGTTAGTCTCACTTGCAAACCTTGAACTTAATTTCCCTTGCCCAACCTATTCTCTTCAAGGCAATGGCATAAACAACTCACCTGTGAGAGGATGGCTCCTTGAATTCTCCTTCAGGTGCATTTAGGGAGTTAAGGATCCCTAGAGTTTCCCTAGAGCTAAAAATGAGCAGCTTCCCTAGATAATGGTGCAAAACATTTTCACAAAGAGCACTGTTCTGTAACTTTAGTGCTTTATAATCACCTGCGGGGCTTGTTAAACACAGGCTGGTCAGTGCCAAGCACAGTATTTCAAACTCTATGATGCTATGCTTAAAACATTTGTCTTTCCAAAAAATCCTTAGATTGACATTTTTCTTTTCTTTGTATACCAGGAATTGAACTCAGGACCTTGAACTTTGCCAGGCAGGTGCTTATGCCACTGAACTATATCCCTGCCTCTGACATTCTGACATTTTCATTTTCAAGATGACAATACGAGGAGATGGGGCCTCTGGGAGGCACTGAGGTCATGACGTCTGTATGAAGGAGATTAGCATCCTTATTTAAAAGATCCAAGAGATTTCTTTTCTCCTATCCCACCAGATGAAGTCACAGTCAAGAGTAGCCATTTGTGAACCAGTCATCAAATTGGTTACTTCTGTGGTCTTGGACTTCTGGCTCCAAACTAAAGGTTTTCATACTATAGAGTGATCAAAAATTGAGTTCTGCATCATGTAATACAGATCAGTAGTCTCTTCAGGGAGAATGACCTTTAATCCAAGTCCATAAAGAATCATTTCTAAAGCATTATTTGATACTTTGGCACTTTCTATTCCTCTTCGAATTCATGTCACCTGGTAAAATCACACTCCTCATTATCTGTCAAAGATGACTCCTTAGTCTGTTATCATAGAGGTACCTATCTGTATGAAGATAAGAGTTCTCTTGTCTATAAGTCATTCAGTGTGTGTTGTTTTGGTATGTGGCCCCAATAGTGAGAAAACGGCCATGCCAAAAGTTTCTGGTTCTCGTGATGCTGTTGATTGAAGAACACACTTTCAAAATTAGTGCCCTAGGATACCGTACAGGTCAAGTTTGCATTGTAACTTCTGCAGGAGGAAAATTCACTTCCCTGTGAGTTTTAAGAGTTCCTCAGAACACACAGAGCTCTTTGCCAACTCAGGTTCTATAAGAGTGGGTAAAACCTGACCAAAGGAAGAATGTCTTTTTCTGCTCTGATAACTTTAACTCTAAAAGGTATGCCTGCTCTCTATGGGTAACCTACTGTTGACAGAATCAAGATGTCTTTTCATACAAGCATTGAATATTCTCTACTCTTAGAATAGTTAATGGGCTAAAAACGCCAATAAATGCTATTTCCCCCACTTTGGCTATTTTTTGAGGTTGGATATATTAGGAATATCGAAAATTTTAACAGCACACAAAAACCTCTAATTACATTTGATTGCTCTGGGAATGTGGAAAGTGACATCCCTTTTATGAAAGAAAGAAGAAGATGTAGGGCAAATGTGTGATACAACAGATCTTTCAAGCTCCCTTGGGTGTGCTAATGCATTAAGTCATAGAGAAGTGATTGAAAAGTGATTTCCAGCTCTCTAACTAGGATGTCAGCCTGGTGCCTAATGCCTGTGAAGGAGGGAATGCGAGTGCAGACATCATCTCTCTCTGTGTGAGCTCACTTTGAGCCTATTGGGGGAAAATTTAGGCCAAGTCTACCTCGGGGAAAATCAAAACATCAATAAAACAACCCTTATTCCAAAAATGTGAACTAAATATGTTCTCTTTATAATGCTTGAGTGAAGTAGAGGTAGAAAAAAGAATTGCATTCATTCAGTAAAATTCTAAGCACAATACAGAGACACCCTGTCTGATGCTAATAAATGATACAGAGCTACCACCTGTTACTTTACAGGTATGTGGGTTGGTGGCTGAGATCTGAGCCTTATTTACATGTGAGTGAGTTGTGTTAGGCTAGTTAAACATCTCTGTATTAAAACTTTCAAGCTTATGAAATGTCATTTAGTCAAGAGAATAATTTAATCAAGTCATAGCTATAAGCAAACTAAATGATTCTTGAGGGGGCGATGTAAATAGTTGCATTAAAGTTAAGCAAGCAGGTTTTTAAATCTGTTTACCTGCACTTTTCTCTGTGAAGCTGCTAAATAGATAGACAGACAGATGATGGATATTCGTGGATGGTTACCTAACGTTACAGCAGAGACTCTGGGCTTTTATTTACTAATTGTAGAACCTGTACCTGGTCTTTCTATACTGTAAAGATATTGTGCATGCTAGACTCATTTGGGAGCAACTGCAAGCCTATTGAACTGCCTAGTTGTTCAAGTAAAAATGTGTTCACATTACAAAGCCACTGTAGGAAAGCATTTCCATTAAAATAGCCCTGCTGCTTATATTTAATGCTTTCTGGACTGCTGTGTGGCTCAGAGGAGCTGTATGAAGCACATGAAGGCATTAGAGTAATCATTAAAGATCAAGGGCTTTCCAATTATCAAGTCACACTCAGTAGACAATAGGCTGAGATAAATGAAGCATGGCTTGGTGGTTTCATATTCTGAATCAAAGATTTTCAGGAAACAAGGAAAAGATGCCTGCACCTTATGAAAGACACGGGCATTTGTCAATCTGTGTAATGAAGAAGCTCATCAGAACTCACCAGCAATTCCCTAAGTGTTTCCACCTTCATAATAGTTCACAGGAAATGTTTTCATGAAATATTCTCCTGTGATAAAGAATTTGGGGTATATTTGAAGAACATTCCCTACCTTTCTGTACTAAAAGTACTATTCCTAAATAAGCTACATTAGGACCTCATTAGAGGAATCCAATAGGACCTCATTTAAATAAGATCATGCTCTTTCTGTGCTTAATTTTAATAAAGTGGAAATTCACAGAAAATAAGAAGCATAAAGAATTTTTTGCAGAAGAATGACTTTCAAGGTTTAACCTGGGGTGAAATAGACACAAACCAATCTTCTTTATTTTTTCTATTTACAACTACAATACTGTACTACGATCCTAGAAACTCCAGATGATTCCCTAGAGCAGTCCAATGTACTCACTCATCATTGAAAAATTCAATTATATTTTCTGGACAGGATGTGCTGAGGTGGGAAGGGGTACTGACTAACACGTTTCAGGAGGATTTCCAACAGCAAGAGAGAAGAAAACGGACATGGGCAGGACATCTCATTATTGCAAAATGTTGGGCACAGTTAATAGCAGACAACTGAAAAGCTCTCAGGAATTTTTTAAAAAATAATCTATCGTATTTAAAATGAAGGAATAGTTAATGCCAGTTAATTGGGGCTAGGTCATCTTCCAGATTTCCCTAGCTCCATCATCTGTTCTGTGACCGTGTTACCTGACTTTCAGAGGAGATGTCATCTTGTCAGTATATAAATGGATAAAGTTTGCTTTCCAGTCTCTGGAAACATGATGAAATCCTTTTTCAGATCTCTAGTTTCTCTGTTCAACAAGTCTCTGTATAATGACATTAAAAGCAAACAAACAAGATTCTCGAATTTATTAACTTCTTCAAATCCAAGCAATGTTTATTGTACTTCTAGTATTGCATAAATGAACAGCATTTGTATACATTGAACAGCTTAATTATCAACAGTATTATCTAAGAAAATGAACATGTTAAGGGAGAAAACAAGTTTTTGAGAAGTAAACTACTTGTCTCTAATTTTTCATAAACTAAGTGACACAATGAGAATTTGAAATGGCTTTTATGAAACTCCAATTATTTGTAACTGTGGAATGCACTTGTTTCTAGACTACTCGCTCAACTATGGCACAACAGGACTTGAGATCAGCTTTTCTCCACCAGAGTCCTGCTATGTGAACCGGCATTATCTTAAATCCAAAGGCTGAAAACTTCTCTATCCCTCAGCATAATCAACGCCTAGCAGCTCGTCCCTAACTTCAGAATCACATCCCTCACACATTGCAGGTTTCTCTGGTACTAGTTTCTTCTATGTGTACACTATGCTCAAAACACCTCTGCTTAGCCCTTGAATTCTGATCAAGCACCACATCAACAGGGGGGCATTGCTTACTGCTCTGCTAAAATAATGGTGCTACTCAGCTCTTTTAAAGAACACTGCTGCTGTGACTGCTAATCTTGGCTGTTAACTTGATTGGATAGAGACACACCTAGGAGTTTAGTGAAGCGTACTTCTGAGTCTGGCTTGGTAGCTCTTGGGGCCTTGACCTTGGAGACCATATCTGATTACTGGACACTTTCTCTCTGGCTCTTGCCCAACTCTCAGCTTCCTGGCTATGAAATGAGCAGTTTTTCTCCATCATGCTCACCTGCCATCATATTTCTAGTTATACCCAATGAACTAAGAATTAAACTTTCTAAAACCGTGAACCAAGTAAACCCTTCTCCTTTAAGGTATATGAGGCATTTTGACCACAGTGAGGAAAAAATATTTGATTTGCCTTGTTTGAGTAGATCCTCATGATGTATTACAACAAACTGGTTCAATATTATGGAGAAACTTTTGTAAACTGCATGAAATGAATAAAGTACTATCTTTAGCTTTCTTGAACTCATACAGAACACAAACCAACAAACAATAACTGTAACTTGTGCTTCAATAGAGGAATGCATGGAATGCTATAAGGAGGCATATCATAGTATAGTTAATTCTAGTTTATACTTTCAGAGAGATGCAAAGAAAAAGTGGCAATTGGTAATTGATTTAAGCCCTGAAGGATTAGCCAGCCTTCCCAGGCAGAAACAAGGCATAGTACTGTGTAGGAAGAAGAAATAATATTGGAAAACTTAGGAAGCCTGAGAAGATGGCTAAGGTGTTGCCCTACAGGTTGATTTATGAGATCTATCATTTCCGGTTTTCTGGATCACAAGCTAAGTCACTGTAGACTTGCCAAGAATCCTCTAAACTTTTTATTATGATATGCTCTGTGCTTTAGGCTTTAGGACCTTTACAAAAATCAATGCCCTTTGAGCAGCCAGAAATTTTACATCTTTGGATGGTTAGTGGTCATGTGTGTTCTGCTGTCTGGTACAGAAGCATGACCCACATAATCCATGTTACTGGGTAGCACTTAGTGAACATTTGTTAAAATAATATGAAAACAAAGGCAAATTGTAACAATGACCTTGGGAAACTCCAAGAATTTTTCTCCCTTCATTTTGATGTCTATTCCCATATGATTACATTTGAGTTCTGATTTGTTTGTGATTCTTGGATCAAACAAAATTTAAGAAAATTTTTTGGATAGTCTGTGATAAATCTTCTGTATCTCATGTCAAATCTGACCTGTTTCAATCTGCAAAAAGCACAAGTTAACCTTGTAATCTATCCCAAATTTTACATCACAGAGGTCCAGCTTTATTTGTGATCACATTGAATAAATATTTTCTTTTCTACAAATGTAACTGTAAGGATTTTTCTTGATTAGGAAAAAATGATGACACATATCTTATTAAAATAGTTGATTTATAAATACTGAGTGTCATGACTCAAACTGCTATAACAAAGTAGTATAGTTTGGATGCTCATAAACAAGATAAATTTATTTCTCAAAGGTCTAGGTATTGGGATTTTCAAATCAGGTTGCCAGCATGGTTTGATTCTTGGTGAGGGATGCTTCCTGCTTTCATGATATCTTCCAACTCTGAGAAAAGGCAAGAAAGCTCTCTGGAGTCTGTGGTATAGAGTCACTAACATCATTTATGGGGGCTCCACCCTCCTGATATATTTACTTCTGTCCTACCTTTAGGTACTACTGCATTGAGAATTTGGACCTCAACATATGAATGTTTGGTGACATAAAATCTATAAATTCTTTATGCCTTGAACACTTTTGTAAGTGGATTCTTATAAGTAGAGATTTTTTAAAGCCTTGTTTCTATTAGTATTAATTTATAGATGATTAAACACAAAAATATTTGAGATAAAGAACTGTTAAACATAATTTAAGTTCCCAGAGGACTAAGGCATGATTTTTAGAAAGAAAATCTTTATATTTTTAGCTACTGTTTAAAAAATAGAAATAAAATCTTTTCAAAAATGTTTCATTCACTCTATTGTCTTTTTCAAGTTTTGATCATAAGTATGCCTTTTCTATGTGACTTTGAATCATTGTTTTGGACTTAAATTATTATATGATGTTATAATACAACATGTAACATATATTAAAAATTATTTCCCCGAGATTAAAAGTTTAAATGTTCACTGTTGATTTTCCAGCTTTTTATCTCTCTCTTAATGTTAACTTGTAAGTTGCCAGTATCTATTAGCTGACTTTCAATTCATTTTAATTAAAATCAAAGCAAAAGACTGCTTATAAATACCTAACCTATTCAAATTGCTGTGTTGGAGGCTGAGATTACTAAGACCAAAACAAATTCCAAGGTGTCGCTGTTCTCTTTAAACTTGAATAAATTCTAGTAGGATGCAAAAGATGATGTAACTTAAAAAAGCCTTGTCTGAGTTGAACTTCAGTTTATCTTGTGAGAAAATTCATAGTTTCTACAATAGTTTTTTCCACAAATACATTAGTTTTTCTATTTTATATAGGTTCGAAATGTTGCCTTTGGGTATATCAAGTGTTACCATTTTAACTTACTCCTGTAATAGGATTATTTTTTCCATTTCTCCTTGGGGCTCAGGGTCATAGCATCGTCTACCCAGGTTCTCATGGAGCACAGGAGTAGACAGTGGGTCTCAGTTCTTTCTCCTCCTGTGAGAGGAGGAGATGATGGCATCTAAGTCCCTGGTAACATTCTAACAATGACCATGATAAGAAGGAGATGGGTAACAATAATAGGTTAATTAATTAATGGTGACAGTAATAACAGTTGCAGGAATGATAAGTGTTTGTAATAAACTGTGTGAGATACGGTAGCTCCTTTTACTGGTTATTATTTTCTTGGAAGCAGTAAGAGCTCCTGTACGTTGCATCAACTCAGGGTTTGAAAACAAAATCTAAAACTCAGCTAGTGAAGTGAATTTAATGGGGCTCTCTGAGAGGACATAATTTTCTGTTAATTCCCTTTCACATAATGTATGACAATTATAGTGGGACAGAAAAGGCAGCAGGCCATACTCAGGAAAAGAGGACTTCAGATAGTTTCATCTCCATTGTGAATTTCTTGGTTCTTGTACTATGGGAAGATACACATAAAATCCCCCTTCTTGCTGATCATTTGGACTCTTACTCATTCCACCCAAGAAACACAAGATAAAAAAATACAGAGGAAAATTTATGATGTACACAGAAGCAATGTATATAACAGGCTGCAGAAATGAAACAGACAAATAAGAGAAGGGATATAGAGAATCTGGGATGTATCTACAAGAGAAACACAGATACTCACAAAACAAGTGAAACAAAAATGTGCATAAGAACTTTTGCAGGGTGTCATTGTAATCAAGGAGAACGAACAAGGGAGCACTGTGGGAATGTCTTGCTTGAAACACGAATATGCTGCAATACACAGTTAGTTTAGAGACTTGCCGTATCAGGAAGATCAAACAAAGATTTCCCAGGTCAGTGTGATGGGTGTGGGGGTGGCAGTTGGGGGAGGAAGGAGGTGTAGAGGGGCCAGTACACTCCCAAGAGCAGAAATAACAAATAATTTGAACTAAGATAATAAACCAAGACAGACAATTTGAGAAATTATCAGAAGAGGTAAAGACTATTGCTCAAGAGTAGGTGGGAAAAATGACACCAACAGGCACGCCAGTGAGGCCTAAAATTCACCACTCAGACTAGAGAACACTGGCGCACTGCTGTGGCATTAAAGCAGGGCCTCCTCTAACCCATCAGTTTGCTCATCTGGAATCTGAACAAGAAGAGATGTCAGCTCAGGCAAGGATGGTGATACCACTGAGTTAGCCTTCGTACGTGGACCAAATTAAAATCCAGCAGTGACAAAGTTAAATTGGTGGGTGCACAACTTTAAGGTTTTGATGCTGTCATTTTTGTCCTGCCAAGAGTGGGATGTAGTCCTGTATATGAAGTGGCTCTGAAACAAGACAATCCAGGAGGAGTGACTTTGCACATTTATGTTCCTGCTGGTCTTCTTGGATCCACAGGGGTAACTCAGCCCTCATTCTCATTTCCCTCACACAAGCCTCTCCGTTGCATGAGGGCTTGTGCACATCAATGTTGAGGACAACTTCCAAAATTCACCCTGTGGCATCTCTAATCATCATCACTTGGATTCATTTTTAGCAAAAATATTTCAAGTAAAATTGTTTAACTGTGTAATTTATTTTAGCCTGTCACTTAATGATACATGAGCTTGGTGCAGATGGTGCCTCACCTGCTCACCAGGTTTAGATTATGACATATTTTGAAGGATCGTCAGCACTGGTTACCCTTTGCCATATTTTACCGATGTTTTTATGAAATGATAATGGGTCCTTACCAGATTTCCAGCATCTTGATGTTGTTCACAAAATGCTGATAGTCCAATTTAATATTATACTGTCATCCTGCATATTTTTCTTTTTAAAAATTTTCAGCAGGATCTTTCATATTTTGTTTTCTGTCCACATTAATCACACAATGTGATTTTTATCTTAAAAGTTGAATTATAAAACATGTCATGTGACTGGGTTTGAGTGCTTTCTTTATATGATAATGGTTAGAAGAACTTTTCCTTTGCATTATTTTTTGTTAGTATGGGAATTACACATTGTTTTAGTATACATGTAGTTTATAAACATTTCTCATTCATTGTGTTAGTAACAGCTTTATTGGGATATAATTCTCATAAGACATTGTAAAAATATAAAATTCAGTGGATTCTTCTTGCCTTTCTTTATTCAGTGCATTTATATGTCTTTTATTTTTTTATTTTTATTCTTTATCTTTTTGAGACAGAATTTCACTATGCACTTAAGGCCAGCCTTGAACTCATTTTGTAGCCCAAATTGGCCTTGAACTCACAGGCCTTGAACCCATACTGGAATTACAGATAGGCACCACCACGCCCACCTATGTCTTTTAGAATAAGTAATAACAATTGTTATGTATCCTACATGGTCATTAATGCCATCGTTCCTTTCTTTCAGTTCAACTTTACCATCTTACCTCGCTAAGCATAGTGGTCTACTTGGAACACATGGGCAGTGAGTACATAGACTGAATAAAGAAGCATAATCCTTAGTAAGGCTTATTTTTGAAGCTGGGGAATACTTACATAAAAGAAGAGGAAAAAAAGCCATAAGCCATGCCACCCCGGAAAGATTTGCTGCGGAAAAGAGGAAACAGTATTTCTACACTCCCGAGTCACCTTGGTAGAGGACTAAGGGTGACTGATACGGCAGCACCTCTGCCTTGACCGTCTCCCTCCTAATTCTTGAGGCTCTGTTGTGAAGCAGCAGGATGAAATGTTTCAAAGATTGCGATGTTTCTTTGTGTTCTGACACTTGAATGTTTTCACTTATCTTTATCGATTTTGGTTTGGAGGAAAATACATAAGTAGGCCTTAGTGAAAAGTAAGAAAAGGGAAAATGAGGCTGCGGGCATAGAGTACTAAAATTAGCCTGCAAGTTAATGTAGAAGTGTTGCCTTCTTTGGGCATGAAAAATATTGTGGTGCTAAAATAGAAGGTTTTAATTGAGTGAAACTGGAAACTGTTGTTTGGAGCCCTTGAAATTCATTGAAAGGGTGTAGAGATAAGAGAGACTGTATGGCCCTGTGAAAAGTCCACCGAGCCTACAGGGAAAGGTGACAATGAAGGTGCACTGGGAGCTTCGGGAATGGTGCGGGTCATGTCCATCTTGATACGAGTTGGGCTCTCTCTTACTTTTCCTTCTTCCTCCCACCTCCTCAGACTCTGTCTATGTTTTAAAAAGGGCTTTTGAACCATTACAAGTTAGAGCAAGCCCTGCCTTCTCTGTGTAGAAGGAAGGTCGGAGGACCATGAAGACAGTCCGGGGCACAGTACGGCTGAAGACAGCAGCAGGAGTTTCTAAAACTTGAAGAAAGAGAGGAAGACTGACGGGAAGTGATTGATTATGGAAGTTATTATCCACTATGCCATAACACACAACACAAACAAATATCACGGTAAAGAATACATGTCTGGAAGCAAATGTGGAATACATTTTGATGTGATTTTATTTGTACCCCTCTCACATTTGACTGAATAATTTTTTGTCGAATTTGGCAAAATGCTTTTTAAAGTCACATAACAAGGCTAACATAATTTGTGAAACACCCAGCAGGGAGCTATGGTTCAAGATCATAACATCAAATACAGAAAACAAAGACAAGGGCTGTCCATCCCATGGTTCTGGGAGGGTACACAGAGCAGCCAGTCACTAGCACGATACCACTCTGGTATCTCTGTCCTCACCAACTCTCTCTTAAGATTTTCAGGGGAACGTCCTGTAGCCTCAGTTCAAGTATAACCTTTCATAGGGAGCTGCTTTCTGTCCTGGCAGCTTTGATCTATGTGGTGTTTTTTCTGACCCTTTTAAGCTCCTGGAATTTTTCAGGATGGCCCCCTGTGATGGTGACTGATGGCCAGTCACTTTTGTAATGGCAACTAGGTCCCCTGTGCACCAGGTTACCCCCATTAACATTTCTCAGTCCTTCCCTGGATAGATTACTGGCTCTTTTCATAAGCTTCCTGACCTTGTCCTAAGCTTTACAACCCATGGTGATGAATTTATGGAATGATTGTGATTATGTATGAGTAGTGTAATGGAGATAAATGGGCATTAGATGTTGATAAAGAAAAAAACATTGTTCTTTACACCTTTTGTTAGTAAAGGCATGATTCACTATAACTCTTCTTCAGTGATTTATCTATAAATCTTCTTTTCTCACTTAATAAAATGCCCCCCACTGCTCCTCAAAGCCGACACCATGTTTTTGTAATACATTGTTAAAACCATGTCAGGTTCAAGATGCAGTGTGCTTGGGGCTTCATAGCACTGCTATTTTAACTTCCACTTCTGAAAAATGCTCACAGGGTTCTAAGGACACATTAGTTCCCTTCTGCCTTGTTCTGTGCAGCTTACTTGGTAAGCAACCAGAGCTACCTAAAGCTTTGGAGTTGAATACATTTCATGTGAAATGATATATGTTTTCTCTGCATTTTGAAAAAAAAAACTTACAAAAAAGGATCTATCGGACTATAGAAAATAGGGAATTGTTTTCCATAAAATTATGTTAGGAAAATCATTTTTACAGTTATTTTGAACCCAAACAATTTGAATATTATTATTAAACTCTAACTTTTTGCTGACTGCCTTTAAAGAGACACATGCTATTTTTTAAACTACAAATTAGAAGTATAGTGTTTTTATTTATTTATGTTTTCTTGCTTCTCATGCCTAGGTAAGGAAAGCTATGGAAAGCAATACTTCCCAGTGAAACTATTTTCTATGTTTGAGCTTTTGTGGCTATAGCCAGGAAAAATATAGTCTTTCTTCTTTCTGCCCAATGCCTAAATTTGTGCATCTTTTCTATGGTCCATGGCTACACCAGCATTTACTAGGTTGAAGTTCAGAACCAAAACATCATACAAGAAAGTCAGACTGGACCGGGTATTTAGCTCGTCAGCATAAGTGCCTGCCTGTTGGCAAGCCCAAAGTTGCAAATTTGACCCCCGGTACAAAAAAAAAAAAAAATTCAGACCACAGAATCAGGATATTTATCACGCATTGTGATACATCAAAGAATCAACACTTTACCTGAAGAGTCATGGGGATTTTGTACATACAGCTAAATTGGAGCCATGAAACAAATTCTATAAGAGATTCAGGAATCTGTCTTACAGAGATATAAACAAATAGCAATGTAGGTGAAGACAGCTGTAATGTGGAGGTAGATTTCACTGTAGGAATTTGGTGACTTGTCTCATGTTATATGGAGACATCAGTAAAAAGAAAGCTGAAAGGAGTTTGAAACTAGATCGAGTTATTCTAAAGTCCTGTTAATAACTCTGAGTTTTGTTTTATAAGCATAAGGCATATGTTTTTACTGTGGTTTGGTGATATGATTGAAGCAGTCCTTTGGGAAGATTAATCAGTCAGTAATGAGTTGGATGGATGAGGGAGGGAATAGGTGGGTAGGGAGGCTATGGGCAAGGAGCCCGTAAAAGTTCAGGTGAGTGTAATGAAGGCCAGGCCTCAGAAAATAAGGGTTTCATTAGTAAGACAAGGAAGCAACATGAAGCATGAACCCATCAGCTAAACAGGATGGAGTAATTCCAGCCACATTTTGAAATGCTGTGCAGAAAATGAAGAAATTCAAACAGTTCTGTCATGGAATGTAAACATGTCACTCCATCAAAGCCTGCTATCCTAATATTACATGACAACGTCCTCTAGGTTATTTTCCATTACAAGAAGTTGCTGGAGCTGATAAGTTTGTGACTAATTTAAAATGTAATTGTTGTTCTGTCTTTTGGTGGTATAGTTTGAGTTTCATTTCCTTTAAGTAAACACCATAAAGAATTACAGTCAAGTTCAGTATTAGCAGCCTGGCCTTTAGAAATAGTAAAGGGCTTGCAAAAGGTCACCAGGTAAAAAGAAAATTTGATCCTCAAGGTCTCATCAACATTGATGATGTCACACTGTCAGCATGGGTGAGGACCTTGTCCTGGGTTCTGTACTCTTAGAGCAAGTGAGGTTTTCAGATAATGACACAAGTGAAGGACCCAAAAGAAACAGAGAAGGCATGTGTCACCTGAGGAAACTGCTAGGTTAATAGATCACTAATAATTTATTTAAAGAAGAGATTTTATAAATCATATGACATTTGCACTGAAAAGAATTTTAGAGATCACCTGGATAAGAGTTTTAGGGTCAGGCCAAAGTGAGTGTGAATGCCCAGCTCCTTCTTATATCCAATGGGTTAGTCAGAAATTTTGTGTGGCACATATGTTCCCACCCTATCGCTGGAGAAACTACCTCACAATCACAACAAAGATGAAATAAACTTATAAATGGAAAACGCTTTGCCAGGTACCTGGCAGGCACTTAGCTGTTAGGAGATGCAAGACCAGGGCTGGGGCTCAGGTCTTCTGAATATGTGCTGTGTCTCCTTTCCTAGTCCCTTTTATCCTTCCCATTTGCAGGTAACTATTCCAGAAAACTTCCTGCAGTTTTGACATTTATGTTGACATCAACTTCTACATCAGATTGTATCCATTGTTTCTAAAAGGCTTTTAAAGTCTGCTCTACATAATTAACCATTTAAAAAATGTATTGAGCATTTACTCAATAAAAGGAACATGCTTTTATATGATAAATGACATATCATCATTAAAACCTTGATTATTACTTGTTTCCCCACAAAATATTAATCATCATAATTATTTTTAACCAGGAAAAAAATCTCTGTTCTGTAACGAGTGCTCTGGGATTTGAGGTGTGAGTGGAAACCAGACCCTCAGGCGAAGGCATTAGGCACGTTATCAGTACTGGTTATTTACAACAGATCTTCAGAAGCATGCAATTTATTTAAATACCTGAAATTGTTATCCATTTAAACACAATTATCAGCAGTATATGATAGAGACAATGCAATGTCAAAGCTAAATAAGAACTACATGGGAAGAGAAGAAAAAGCAAAAAAAATCAGCAAAGTGTTCATTCTGAGCAGGACTCTGAAACACCACTACATTTCATCCTGATGACAAACTAAGTGGTGGTTGTTATTTTATGTGAATTTCATTAAGGAGGAAACTAAAGCACATGCATGAGCTTCCTAGTCTCACAGATAATAAATAATAGGCTGAGATTTGCATTCAGATTTATTTGACTCAATTACTTTCATGCTTTGTGTCTTCAATAAATCTCATTATTATAAAATCAAACATTGTTATCTATAAACCTCCAGACCATGGTTCTGTCCTATATTTCTTATCAATTGATCCCTAACTCCACAACATGATCAGACTCAGATCTGATCCTCTGAAAAATAATTTAGGTGAAAGTATTTTTTTGTTTGCTTTTCTGTTTGATTTGGTTTGGTTTTTTACCAGGAGGCACATAACATCAAGCTTCCAGTCTTGGTTTATTTTTGTGTCTGTTGGTGCTCCATGCCTATGTCATTAACTTACTGGATTTGGAAAATGGCAATGTTTTGTTGATTCTTTTTCACTTACCCACTATAATAATTTTAAAAGAAAATACATTCAGTATTTTGTTACTCAGTATGATCGTTCATGCGAAAAAGGAATTTTTTTTGCTTTTTTCTTTACCGAGTTTATAGATACATTTGACATGATTCAATCCATTGAAATTGTTGAAGCTAAAATTTCCTAGTATTTTACCCCAAACTTAATAGCTATTGGGCCAGAAGCTTCCTAAGTATCTGGTTTTGCAAGATGTTCCACACTTTAATAAAAATTTTCCTTTGTGTAAGTAAGGTATTTCTCAAAGAAGCCCTATTTCTTTTCTTGAGAGAGGTTATTTCATGTTTGCCACTTGGACGTAGAGATGCTGATTGCTGCTGGATTCATGATTGTTTCTAAGTCATTTTAACATAAGAGGTTGGAAATAGTTAAAATACCTTGTGATTTAGTGTTGAGAGTTCCAATTCAAACATGCTGGGCTACTACTTAATTTCTTCATTTGCATTTCTACACTGAGAACCTGACTATGCCAGAACATGAGATCTGATCCTTTGGACACTAATTTAGGTGAAAGTAGTTTTTGTTTGATTTGCTTTGTTTTTTTTTTTTTTTTTTAACCTGGAGGCACATAATATCAAGCTTCCAGTCTTGGTTTATTTTTGTGTCTGTTGGTGATCCATGCCTATGTCATTAACTCTAATTTTAGAATTAGAATGCAAAATTAGAATGCACCATGATTATTCATATGCTTAAGCCTATTTCATATACATTCAAGTTTTAGAATAATGGTACTGTTATTATACTATCATTAATTATGATTTCTCAGTACAAATTTATAATTATTCATAGGCTCTATCATTCCATCATTCCTTAGTAACAAAAGAAAGCGTAGATTCTATTTCTTCCTAAATCCCCACAAACAAAATGAAAGAGGAACATACCCAGTATGAACAGTTCTACTGAACATTAAAAATGATGTAAACAATTGCATATAAACCCAAATATGAATGGTTAGGGGCAAACTCTCAACAATATATGTTAGCAGCATCTCAACATCAAACTGAAGTTGGAGGTGGCCATTTGCTTCTCTGTATGTTTTTGTGAGTTTATAGAGAGAACACTAATGATTGGCTCTCAGCAAATTTCAAGTAAATAGTATGCCATTATTAAATATAGTCACCAGACTATACATCATGTCCCTGGGGTTAACCTTTGTCCAACATGTATCCATTCTTCCTTCCCACCCCAGGCTGTTTTTCCCCTAAAAGCTTTTTCTTTGATTTTGAGTAACTTCAGGAAGAGGGGGACGAGAAATCAAATACAAGAAATCAATGATAAATTCAGGAACTTATTTGTGATACAAAAATAGTTGAGGAACTCAGCCCCAAATTCTACTAGAAAGGGACACTGTACTCAGCTGTGCCACCTCATAATGAAGTACTTATGAGCAAGTATACTGATATTTGTAAACCTTATAAATAAATGTCATAATGTCAGTAAAATATTTATCACTTGATAAACACGATTAAATAAGTTACTACTATCAATGTACAGCTTAAGGACTATATTAGAATATATTTTTGCAATTCTATATTCTTTACTATGTTGCTCTGTCAACATATTTTGCATTCATTTCATATCATTTAAGAATGTAACTAATGATTTGGAAGTAGAAGAAATTAGGCCAGTTTTCTTCATTATTGTACATCACAAGTCATTTGAGTAGACTTCCCATATTTAGAGGAGAAGTGAATCAATTTTGCCTTTTAGGTGTTGCTTGTGATTTTCCAGAGTGAAAACTAAAATACACCCATTTTGTGAGTTAATGGGGAAATTTCCAGACAATGATTGTGTCTATGTACATATAGTTCTAGAGAAGAGATGGACAAATCTGTCCAAAATGTTCCTCTCTTGAATAGGACAATGCAAAACTGGCACAAGTTATAGTCTCTATAATCAGAGCTGAAAGCCAAGTTGGAATGAGGTAGGGTTGGGACGCAAAATGTTTCTTAGGAATAAATACGTGTAAGAAGAAATGGATGGAAGAAGAGCTAGAAAGAGGAAGAACATGGACTTCTATATCAGCCTCACAATCTCTGCACATCCATCAGGATGTTGTGAGACAAACAGTTCCTCATTCCCATCATGAGAAATGTCCAGAAGTTTACAAACTGCTTTGCTCAGTCAGTGAGTTTGAGTTGCCTTAGAAATGAGTGCCTTTTGGCAAGGTGCTTGTGGACAGCTGAGGCAGATCTGAAGGAGACGAAGTTGGAGGCTGTGTGCTGATTGTGCTCCTGTAGCTGGCAGAAAGTCCTTCCTCAAAGGGGGATCAGTCTGCATCCCTGAGTTGCTCCAAAGACTCAAATTACAGCACCTGAAATTTTCAAATTATAAAGGCCAAGCCAATGAAGGTGCTTGAGTATATCTAAATCACTATTCTCATTTAATAATTAGAGTACTTGGGATTTTTATAACAGATTTTTAGAATAATTAAGAATTTATGATTTGGTATCCTTATAAAAATTAAGTATTTGAAAGGACTAAGACTTTAGATGAAAACTCAGTAAGGAAGTAGGGATGAAGAATAATATGATTACCTGCAATTTTTTTGTTTTGGTTTTGTTTGTTTTGGTGGAAGAGTACTATTTTTACTTACAGGTAAGTTTTTCAATAACTATCATCAACTTTTTCTTATTACATTATTGTTCTAAATTTACTTTATGTCCCCTCTTTAAAATACATATATTTTAATGCTGCCTTTCCTAACACTGAAAAAAACATTTAGAAATATTTCAATTCTTCCCTTTTTATATACTTACATTGCAGGGCTCACATCCACTTTTCCTTTTCCAAGTGAAAGCATAAATCCTGTCTGCACACACCTGGAATCTCAGTACTCTGCAGTGCTGAGGGAAAGGGTCAGGTTTTTGAGTCTGACCTGGGTAACTTATTGATTAAACAACATCCTGTTTCAAAATTAAAAGTAATTAAGCAAGTAAAGGGCTGAGACATAGATCAGCATGAAAGTCTTGGGCTTAGTGTTTAGTGCTTGAAAGAGTAAAATGAACAAAACAAAACAGAACGAAACGAAAGAATCTTCCAAGCATTGCATAAAAGTGTAGTGACACCACTGCTATCATTGAACCTGATCACTGACCACGAAATAATAAATTAAAGCTCATTTCTGACTTGGGAAATACTCTCTGGGTAAGCTGACTGTGTCTACAGCTTTGGAGAGCAAAGGTGGTAGATATCCCATCACTGGATGCACAAGAATCTGGATCAGGGCAGCAGTAAAGAGCATCATTCCTGGGAGAGGACCAGGTTTCACTGCCGTGGTTGTGGACTGAGAGCAGCAAAGCAGTTGTGGACGATTTAGCCAGTGCTGCTCTTTCTATAGTTAGAAGGAAGGACAAGGCTACTTTGGACTGAGCAAACTGCTTAGGTTGTTTCTTGTTTGTCTGTCTGTTTGTTTGTATGAAAGTAAGTTTGAAACTGGTGAAAAAATAAAACTTTTTATGGTATGGCTCTATTGTAGATACTAAGAGTCCAAACAATCAACTGGAAAAATTAAAGAAATGTATCCATTTTTTTACAAAAAGACTTTAGAGAGAACCTGTCAATTACACAGATAAAGAACAAAGCAGAATATGAAAAGTGATTCTCTTAGAGAAGATATGTTTGGTTTAGTTTTTTCTTATTTACTATTTCAAATAGATACAATACTAAGTAAATCCTTTTACCTTCCCAGTAGTATATTTTCCTTGAAAAAAAAAAACAACTCTCAAACAAAGGACAGGGGATAGACCTCAGTGGCAGTCCTTGGGGTCCATCCCTACTTCCTTAAAATCAATCAAACAAACAAACAAAAAACAGGTGTACAATATCTCTTGAATCCTTTTCAATATTTTCATTCTGTAACCCCAAAATAAATTCTTTCAGTGGTCTTTACGTATGACTTTAACCTCCTGCATGGTGAAAACACGGACATTTTGTATTTCTGTACCAATTAGGATCCAACAAGCAGATCATCCCCAAACCTGCCTTCCGTTTCCTGGAACACTTAGACACAATGGTCATAAAGAGGATTGGCCTTTGTTTTATTTTTCAATTATTTTTGCTGTCACAAGAATAAACTCTAGCACCAGCTAGATAACAGAGATGAAAAACAAAACAACAGTTCAGGACAGGCAAGGCTTGGTGGTGAATGCCTGTAATCCCAGCACTCTTGGGAGGATGAGGCAGGAAAATCCCTGCAAATTCAAGTCCAGCCTGGGATATAAAGTGATTTAAATGCCAGCCTAAACTGCATAGTGAAACTGAAACCCTGTCTCAAAAAGTAAACAAAAACAAACAAAAACAAAAACTTCAAACCAACAGCTTAGGACATGAAGTAAAGCTCCCAGGCATCCACTTAGAAAATGAGGCAGTCAGGGATCTAGCTCAGGGGTTCAAGTGCCTGCCTGGCAAAGCACAAGGCTGTGAGTTCAATCCCCGGTACAAAAAAAAAAAAAAAAAAAAAAGGCAGATCAGCTTCTGAATGTAGGCATTAATCAGGTGCTTCAAACTAAATTAAGGTTACCTTCTCTTGTGCAGCTAATTTATTGGAGTAAATATTCAACACTGCATTATTTTTCTCTTTAAAATTCTATCAGAGCCTTAGTGTCCACTGCCCCTTCTGCTGCACCCTTCCCAAGCGGTCGGTGTTTTCCTGAACCCATCCAATTCCTTACGGCCTTTAGCCCCTGTTTCAGAGTCATTCTTCTCCCCAGTGTGATGAGGATGTTCTCTCCTAATACTGCTGATGGACACGTAATTCATTTTGTTGTCTGATCTCTATATCCAAATAACGGGAGACTCAGTAGCTTAACTGCTGGAGAAATTTTCATTACATGAATGAAATTTAGATAACACTTCCATTAGCAGTATGTCCTTAAATATCCTGTTTCCACATCAAGATGTTATTGTACGTTTTAACAGTTTAGCACCACAAACTTTTTTATTCAAACCTTATCTACTGCAATTTTCAGTGAAAATTACTTAAATAAATGTTCAGATCATTTATTGGAATTCCTCAGCTAATTGGTGAAGAGGAGCAACCTCCCCTACCCTGCTAAATAACAAAAAAAAGAAAGAAAAAAGAAAAGCCAAACCAAAGAACCCTTGGGAGGATCCTTACGCTTCCAGATGGTGCTCACAGAACCAACTGCTCCATTTAAGTCAGTCGTTCATTTGAACAAATCTCAGTCTACCTGTCTACTGAATCACCTTCTCACCCACCCTCACTTAAATTAACAGAAAGTAAACAAATGCTATTTTGCTGTTCTAAAACTGTCTTTCGGTGCTCCTCTTTAGGAACGCACATTCACAGAGATTTCTTTGGCATGGGGATTCATGTATCTCCAAATATGTTATAACTCAGCAGCAGTCCTCCAATGGGTTTTATTTCTCTTTATCTGTCCAGACTCTGGCACGTTATGGAAACATCCTTTGTGCTGCTGAAAGTGATGTGATTACAGCTGACTTATAGCATATCATTGGACAGGATCCAAGAATGCTGTCCACAGGGAGGTGGTGACTGCAGTGCAAGTAGGTTCTTGACTCTCAGCACAGAGAAGAACTTCAGGAGGTAGAAGAGAGGCATACAGAGGCTTATTAACTGGGCATGGTGGTGTGGGCCTATGTATGCACTTAAATTTTACTCCACTGACCAGATTGGGAAGGGTAAGACACTGCAGTTGACAATCCTTAAAATATTTCTAAAAAATTAAGAATTTGCATGGCTAGATCATCTGATATGTTCTAAAAGAAGCAGAGTAAGACATTTAAAAAAAACTCTTGATGTATTCTATAAGGAGAGTGGTGGTTTCTGGGGTTGCCAGAAAAAAGGATATTTTCAATTTTTACTGACTTGCTTGTCTGTACAATCACTGTGATCTTTATGACAGCAGTACAGATTGGAATCTCAGGAAAAGTTGCATAGAAAATGAACAAGAAAATTATGCATGTGCCCATCCCTAGTACAAAACACAGGACTTAATAGCAGCAATTTTGGCTACTCATTTGCAAAACTTTAACATCGAGAGATTTACCTGTCCTTGTCTTTTAATGTAAGTATTCTCTGGTCTTTTCCTGGACAAATATAGAGTTACTCCTTAATTGAAGCACTTTTGGCATTCTGTCCACTATTGTTTTATTTTTCCAGCATGAATGATTAAACCATTGTTGATCAAACCAGATGCAACCAAGATTTGAGATTTGCCAATGATTCCCTCTTCTCTTTCTCTCTCTCTCTCTCTCTCTCTCTCTCTCTCTCTCTCTCTCTTTTTGTAAATTCTAGGAATGCAACGCCTTACACATACTAGGTAAGTACCCCACCACTGAGCTACAATTTCAGCTGCTTTAATTACTTTTTCAAGTAAGGTAACTTAGATGGTTTTGATTATAAATTATATTGGAACACACACATCCAGTCCTACTGTTACAGCTTGATAAAAATATTGGATTGTAATGGTTATGTCAATCTTTTTCATTCTTGTGCAGGAGAGGCTAGAGTTGGCATTAATTTCAGTTTCACTTGCCAGATATAATCATTCACCTTTCCTTACACAACAAAATGAATCTTCAGGCAGTGGTTATGCTTAGAAGTTAAACTGATCGAATACACATCCATACCACTGATCTCACCTGAAAAATACTCTCCTGTCCCTAAATTTCTCATGTTATCAATTATCTAAATATTAAATTCATGTCAAATACTATATATTCTCACTAATGTGTTTGAAATACATTTGGTGAATGTCCATATAAATGAAGTGAACAAAGGAGCACACGTCTACCTGCTTTATAAAATTTATAGCAAATTAGGTTAGTAATTCTGAAGGCTCAGCTTTCCTACTTGGGTGTGAGGCATCAGATTTTTCATTTGTGTAACCCTTTATAGAAATGAAAATTACTAATTAAGTTTAGGTCAAAAATAACGAAAGTTCATAATGCTAACTCTTTTTCTGCAAACTGTATTTTCTAAAAAGTTGCAAAATATCTGGGAGAAAAACCTTTTTTTAATGTTAAAAATAAAAATCATCAAGTGATATTTATTCTTTTCCCTTACACATGCTAAACTCTGTATCATTATGCAATGACATAAACAATGAGAAGATACCAGTTTACCATAAGCTAATTTCTCTATTTCAGAAAAAGGAGGGTGGAGTGAGCATATGCTTTTGTGTTTTTGGCACAAAGAGGTGGTGCTGGAAAGGTCTGGTTTTCAGACATTTTTCAAGTGAATTCTGTGCAACTCCCAATCTGCATGTTTCTACCATGTGTATTTTCCTGGTGTGAAATTGATTAGGAACAGCACGAATCTGTCACACGAATTACAGTGGCCGGGATTTGGGGAACTTCTGTCTATTTTTGTTGATGCTATATTGTGCCCATATACCCCTTAGATGTGACTGAGTCTGGAAATGATGTGGCTTGATGTATCAAGGTCTTCAGGGACAGAATTTTCTTTTTTAGAAAAATATAACAACTTTCTACCCCCTTAAAGAATGAACCAGCTGAGAGAATAAAATGCTTCTCAATATGATACAGAATAAGGAAACCTTTATGTGGAGATAGAAAATATAAGAAAACTATCTATCAACAGTCACATAACACCAGTTCAGGCATAGGCAAATCACAGTGCAAGTGTGAAGATGAAAAGGGACAGGGGTGCAGATGTCAAGTTCTGTAGGATCAGATCTGAAGAGGAAATGTACAGTGCAGCATATGCTTGAGCCATTTTCTGCACTGACATTTTCTCCTTAAACAACTTTTCAACGAGATGTTCCCCCAAGACTTTTCAGATGCCTCTTTATGCATGCTTGAGTTTCTGTGTTTTTACCCAGTTCTGAAATTCTCTACCTCCAGCAGAGAACAATACTGACACTACTGATATCACACAGACTTCTAAATCATGTATGCGTCAAGGAAAAAGGAAGAAGACAGACCTCATAAATTGTCATCTTCATTAGGATAAAACAAAATGAAACAAGCAAAACAAAACACCCCCTACTGAGTGACACAACACACTTTTCTGTAACTCTGGGTGTGTTCTATAGGCTGCCCTGAATGTCCTTCGCAAGCATGGAGCTTGAGTCTTCTTCTCCTCACCTTTACTATTTATATAGAGTCTTGAAAAGGCAAGAGGGTAGAGATCCAATGTAATGAATCCTTCCAAATGAGTTAAGATATCTTAATAGTGAGCCATAACTACAAAGGAGGAGATCAACACAAAAAGGAATCCTAGAATATGGTCTGTGATTTCACTGAGAAATATGGAATAAGAACACTTAGCAAAAGTGGTTTTATGTGAGGCAAAATTGTCTCCAATTTACCATTTAGTCTATAAAGCAATATATTTTATGAAGGTGAAAATCCTTTAAATGTAATTCTAAGCTCTTTTATTCTTTTTAGTAAAACTATAGTAGTCATATATGTTAGGAGCAAAAGCAGAGTTTCATAAGACATATAGGGGAACATTTTAAATAAAAAGCAAATGATTAATATTTTACTGCATTTATAGATTGGTTTCCTGAACTATGTCTCTCTTCCATCATGTCAATAGAAAGTAAAATTGATCATAAAGGGAAAAAGTTTACTGAATTTCCATAGCTAGTCTCTTCTGTTATCTAAAACCTAGCTTCTGTGACCTGGAAAAATAATTTTAATCTATTGAAGAAGTTTTAAGTATGGACAAATATTAAATTTTTTCCTTTGCTCAATTTCTAAAATCTCAGAAAACTTGAAAACATCAGGATCATATTTGTGTATTCTACTGTAAGAATTCTGTGTGTAAGTATAGCTTCAACAATTATTTTACTATGTATAACAACTAAATATCATACATGTTCCAGATATCAGTCTAGAAATTCTTTTTCATCTTTGCAGTTTACCAAGAATTAAGAGTTCAATTTCTCAATTAATGCATTTCTGTGTTTTCCTTTTGCTTTTTCACCCTCTGAGTTATCTAAACGACCAACTGTGTCAGGAATGTGGCTCTGTGTATCGGACAGCTGGCTAAATTTCCTTTTAATTTGATAGTATTTAATCTGTTGGATGCTTTTTTCATGAAGTAGTTGTTTGGTTACCTTCTTATACTCTCAAAGCTTTTTCTAAGTTTTCATTTTTCTTCTCACCCTCATTTCAATTTTTTTTTAATTTATATGAGGATCAAACCGAACAAATTAAAACAGAATAAAGCCAAAAAAAAAAAAAGACAGTGGTAATGATACAGGACTTCAAAACAAGATAATAGAAAGTCAACAATGGCTGCCATAATGTCTTTTGCTACCTTTAAAATAGCTGCCCATACCATCAGGCATACCAAAATCAAACTGAGTGAAACAGAAGAAAACCAATCACAACAAAACAAAGTGATACAGGATTTCAAAACAAGATTAATAGCAGCTTATGACACTCTATTGACTTCAAAAATATTCATATTTGTGCAGTGTCTCTAAGGTCACTATTGTGATTTAGATCAAGAATGATCCCAGAGGCTCATGGGCAGGGCTTTTGGAGGATGGTTATGTCAGAAGGGCTCATACTCATTGGTAGATTCAGCCACCAGTGAGTTCAGTGGTTAAATGTGATGTCAGGAGTTAGGCCTGGTCATAAAAGGCAGTGCAAAGTGGGTGTGACCCATAAAGGCGTATTTCCCTCTCTTGTGCCTCTCCTCTCTCTGTGTGTCCCCGGTCACCATGTCATGAGGTCCTCCACAGCAAGACCTTGCACCAAACCATTTCTACCTTCAAGACAGCCAACCATGAACTGAAAGTGTGGACCAAAATAAATCTCTCCTCCTTTAAATTATGGATGTTGGGTTCTGCATTCTAGTGAGTAGAAAGTTACTAAGAGAGTCAGTATTAATTCATAGTTTCCTTTTTCATGTCAGCTAGTTTTGCTTAGGCATCTTTTGTTCAAATGTTCTATGGTTAGTGGTTTAGGGATATGGTGTTCCAGGACTCTAGATAAAGGAACGAATGGATATGTACTTTATTTTCATTTTTTAGAAATAATATGTGCTTGCCATTTCTTTATCTTGAATTGGTTTTCTCAGGGTTATGATAAAGGAGCAAAGCATAAATCACAAGGTATGTATTTGTGGAATATGTGAGCACTGGAGGGTGTGAAAAGCCGCCCTCTGAGGACAAAGGCTGGTTCTCCTGCCCTTTGTGCTGTGCTGGCTGCTCAGCCTGCTCCAGGGAGGGCAAATGCTGGGGCACTGCAGCCTCTGCTGGCTGCCACTCCCCTGTCACTGGAAAGAAAAGATGATCTTGAAACCATAGTGTGCTATACCTTGAAAGCAGCCATCTAGCAGCACAATAAGTGAGGTCATCACTCCCCTCCCGACCCTTTTTAAGGTTCTATTGTCTGTTTAGCATTCTCTCTGACTGCTCTCTAACTTTGCTCCTTTCTATGTCTCAATTCTCCTCCTCAGCTTCAAGCACGTTAAGGAGCAGCCTTGTGACTTCCTGTGTCTCTGCCTCATTCATGGAGGTTTCGCTTATTTTCAGTTTCTACTTTTTGACCAATCCTTCCATTCCTTCATGCCTTTGACTTTAGGGAGCATGCATCTTCATGTTTGCAGATACACTCATTTTCACTTATAGAAATGTAGATATAGCTTTGCCTTGTTTAGATAAATTCCCATTTTGCTCTTTTATATGTTTACTCACTGTGAATAGCCTACCTTTGAAGAAGATACGTTTCATTGTTTTTCTTTATTTAAAATGTAGAGTTTTATATGTTGGGTTAGAAAAAATACCAAAGTTTTAAGGCAGATTAAATTATGTCCCAAAAGGCAAAGTGCTGTAAATGAAGCCTGGGGCCAGGCTCAGAAGGTGACGGGATTAAAGGTGTCCTCCCGCTGTCTTGGCATTGGGAGGTGAAGCCTGGTCCTAAAAGGTAGGTCCCTGGGGTAGGACACAGAAGACCAGGGCCTGTCTCCCTCCCAAGCTCCGTAATTAGGTTTTTGTTTTTGGATTACCCTAAGAGGAGACGCTTCCCTTCAAGGAGAACTTTCCTTCAGACACTTCTGCCCTGGAATCAGCCTTGGACTGGCATAAGCCTTTTGGCAAAGCTCTTTTCCTTTAAGTAATGAATGTGAAGTACTGTGTCCCAGCAATGAAGAAAGTGAATCGGACACTTGCGGAAAAGTGAAACAATACTATCAACAATTTTGCAGATCAACACTGAAAGATTGCTACACCAAGCATAACAAAATACATGTGCATTTTGAGCTCTTGTCAAATGCACATTGATCAGTTTTAATCTACCACTTTCTGAGGGATAAAATAACAATTTAAAATGACTCAATTTGTACAAAGTATGATCTTTAATCACAATGTGTTCTGAAATTAAGTTAAAGTTCTATAACGGGAAAATGATTAGACTATATTCCTGCATTTGCAAATTAAATAATATTCAGATGCTCCTCAGTTTACATTGGCTTTACATCTCAGAGAGCCCATTATAAATTGAAAATATATGCAATATACCAAAACTGTCTCACAATACTTACTATACATTTTGGCCCTTATTTATACTTTCAGTTTCTCATATCAGTGAAACAGAGGGATACTTACAAGTGTCTGATTTATATCACTCAAGAGTATGGTCTCTAGGTGCATTGATTTACCTATAAATATCACAAATTTATCCTTCTTTACGGCTGAGTAGTAATTCATTCATCAGTCAGTGGGCATTTGGATTGTTTTCAAGATCTGCTATTACAAACTGTGCTGCTATAAACATGGGTGTGCACCTATCACTGTGGTAGGATGCTTTTAATTTTAATAGGAAAATACCAAGAAAGGGGATAGTTGGATTAAATGGAAACACTAGTCCTTGTTTTTCATTTTTTGAGAAATTTCCAGAGTGTTTGCATTTGCATTAGCTCACATTCCCTCCAACCGTGGACAAATGTTCCTTTTCCCCCACATCTTTGACAGTATTTGTTATTGTTTGATTTCTTAATAATAGTCATTTTTTTAGTAAGATGCAATTTCAGCATTGACTTAATTTGCATCCCTCAAATGACCAGTGATTTTGAACATTTTTTCATATATTTAGTTGCCCTTTCTACTTACTTATCCTAGAAGTATTCATTCATCTCAGATGCCCCTTTTTGTATTGAGTCATTAAATTTTGGGGGGGTAGTTCTTTATATGTTCAAGATATCTGCCTTTTCTCTGGCAAACAGCTGGTACATATTTTCCCCATTCTATATGCTGTCTCTTTACTGTTAGTAATTTATTGTGCATAAGCTTTTTAATAAGATGAGATCTCAATTGTTGATTCTTTGTAATATTTTTGGTGCAATTGGAGTTTTGTTCATAAAGCCTTTTCCTACTGATATCTCTTCAAGAGTTCCACCTAGTTTCTTTTCCAGAAGATTTAGTGTTTCTTTTTTAATATTTAATTTTTGATCCATTTCAATTTTAGTTTAGGGCATGGTTATAGACATAGGTCCAGTTTGTTATGCATGTGAAAATCCATTTTTCCAGTACAATTTATTAAAGAGGTTATCTTTCTTCCATTGAGGGTGTTTAGCCCCCCTTGTTGAAGATAAGATGGCTGGGTGTGTTTGGAGTTTTTCTGCATCTTCTAATCTATTCCATGAATTCTTGAGAGTGTTTTTTTTTTTTTTTGGCCAGTACCATGTAGTTTTTATCACAGTTTATCTGTAGTATAATTTTAATCAAGGATTGTGAAGCCTTCTGTCTTACCTACTCTAGGTCTCTTTGATTCAAATGAGGTTTGGTAATGTTTTCTCTAGTTCTATGAGATGTGCAATTGGTATTTTGATTGCATTAAATCTATATAGCAGTCAAAATTTGTGTAGCAATTGTATAGCAATTTTGAGGGGGGTATATCCATTTTTACTGTGTTGGTTTTCCCTACTCAAGATCAAGGAATATGTTTCTATTTTCTGATACCCTCTTTGAGCTCCTTTTTTCAGTGAACTATAGTTTTCAATGTAGAGATCCTTTACTTCCTTCGTTAGGTTGATTCCTAAGTATTTCAATGTTATTTTTTTAATGCTCTTATTGAAGATGTGGCTTCTCTAATTTTACTCTCAGTAAGTTTGTTATAACTATTTTGGTATAGGAAAGATAATTTTTTTTTACTTCCCCTTTTTTATTTTAAAGAGAAAATACAGAAAAAACAAAAACAAAAGAAAAAACAAAAACAACAATAACTTTCACTTTTGAAGTGGGTCTCTTGGGTCAGCCCCATTCAAGTGCCTCATTTCTTAGCTGGTCAGAGATCTGTAGAGGCTTGTTTTATCCTTCAATGGCACCCATTATTATTTTTTTTATTTTGAAGGGGATAAATTAAAACAAACAATGGAACAAAACAGTGAGTACAACATTGGATTTCAAAAACAAGGCAGAAGGAAATCCCCTATAGTTACTATATCGCATATTGTTATCCTCTAAATGTTACCTATATGCTCAGACTACCAGCTTTAGGCCTGCAGAATCAATCATACAGCACAAGTATTAAATTGTTTTCGTACCTCAGATGCTCTCCTTCCAGCCTGTGTTCCTCTGAATCAGCTGGTTGCTCTGAATCAACTGGGGAGTGGGTTCTTCTTATCCCCTTGCCTGCACACAGGTTGACTCACAGGAGGGGTGCATTGATTTACTGATTCTCCTCCTGGCCTGCATGGCTGTCACTGGCTCACAAGAGACCAGGTTGACTTTTGGGTTTTTCTCTTGGCCCGTGACTTCCTCTGGCTCACAGGAAACTGGGTTGACTTCTTGGTTCTACTCCTTAACCATATGGCTGCCACTGGCTCACAGGTAGGTGGGTAGAAAGGCAAAGCACTCAGTTACCAAAGAGAAACTTGAGGGTGATAGATCATACCATTTTGATTGCTTTGATAGTGCGACTGGTGCAAACATAAGGATTTGGCTTTACGTTGATTATATCTTGATGAACCTATTAATTTGAAATGTGTGACTTTTATCTTCTAGACTTTTGGTATTCTTTCCTAAGTAGGAGCGAATGGATCAGAATCAGAAATTGGATTTTGGGAAATGGTGAGCTGGTCTGTGTAGCTTGTGTGACTACATGCGTTTCCCATTATACAATCTCTATCCGCAAAAGGTAGACCTCAGCTGGAGGCATTCCAGGCCTGGTTTAAGTCCCTGATATCCTCAAAGTGGCTCTTAAATTCTGTGTTTATCTGAAAGACCCTGTAACCCAGGCTGTGAAAGCTGTTCACTGCTCAGATTAGTCTCATCCAGTTTAGCACCTTGACCTGTTCTACTTTTGCACTTTGGAGAGGAAATTATTGTTAGTTTTCAATATTTTATTATCTTGCTCCTCAAACTTTTTTTTCCTAACCCATGTCTTCAGTTTTTTTCTCCTTTTCCCCACCCAGTGCCCCATTCACCCTGTTAATTATCTTGAATTGGTTGTAGCTTTCTATCTTTAATGTGATATCTACAGTAAACCTTCATCAAAGATTATAGTTGGAGACATCAGTTTTTGTTCATAGGGTGTGTGTCTAGTGTATATTTTTTCATGTTCCTTCACTTCAAAATCTGTGCTAAAAATTGTCTTTATAAAAATTTATACTCTGATGAAAAATGCCATCTCTGGATTAAAAAAATAACAAAATTTGCTCCCTATAAGACTGCTTGTGAAACAGATAACCAAGCAATATTATGCCTTCTCTCTTCAAATATACTGTGTTTTTGGATGGACAGTCCACTTTAGGATCCCTCTGCCATAGTCATTTCATATTTAAATCGTCAGTGACACTATGTCTGGCATCCTATATCTTCTTTATTGACAAATATCATTACAGTATGTTATTGGCCATATCTAATCTGTTATTTATTTGTGATATATGTGTAATTTGTTCATAGTTTGAATTATGATGATATGATAACCTAGCATTCATATTTTTCTCCAGATAGTTTTTCTAAAATGAATAATAAAAAGATTTCCTATTTCAGCTTGAATCACATTACAATATTTATCTTTTATATATGGATCATTGCAAAAACAACTCCCTGAGTTATCTTGAAAAATTGATTCCTAAGATTTTCAAAAATGCTCAACATGAATATTTGCTGCCTTAGCCTTTAAAACTTTATATTGATCATGGCAATAGACTAGTGTAGATTGGCTCTGAGTTATTTGCTGTTTTTGTCCATTATGGTATTAATTTTCACTTTTTTAATGTTAAGAGGGAATTAATGAGGCCAATAATGTGAAATATACATCCCTGGATACTTTTTACAACAAAAGGGTTTTTGTTTGTTTGTTTGTTTGTACTAAGGATCGAACTCACAACCTCATTCCTGGCAGGCAAGCACTTGTGCCGCTGAGCTATATTTCCTGCCCCAGATGCTTGCTTCTGTTCTTGAGGTTAGGGTCATTTTTGAATATATTTAGGAAAGGAATATTTGAAATTTTTTGAATGTCACATTATGATCATATGGTAGGTTTTTATTTTTCAGAAAGAAATTAAAATTTATCTTTGATTCAGGAAAATAATTATTGCATAAATTGCAATGGAAATTACAAGATAGGTACATATTATGGAAATGCCCAAAAGAAGAAAAATTGAGAGAGGAAATAGTTTTTATTCAATGTATATTACAAAGCAAGTCATTGTAGATTTACAAATCAGTTAAAATTTCCTGCCTAAATGTATTACATATCACTAAGATTCACTAGACATAAATTAGGTTGGCTTCTTCAAAGATGAATGTGATGATTTATTCAGTCCCTGCAGGAATGGAAAATGCAAAGATGCTCCAGAAATACAGGGTTACACTCATCAGTAGGTCCAGACAGCAAACCTGTGTGAATGTTGACTGAGCAGCATCACTTGATGGGAAATTTGAAGACTGGTAAAGGTACAGTCAAAGAACAGAACATTCAATTTGCAATAATCTCAGCTAGAGTTAAATCTCTCTACTGGGGTGACATTAACATGTTGAGATAAGGATACATAATAGGGTTCAGTCTACTCTGCATTTTGTGTGAATTTTGCAAGCCTGTTAAAATTAGTTCCTCTGTCCATAAAATCTCTCTCTCTGTCTCTGTCTCTCTTTCTCTCTTCTTTTTCCATATGTATCTCAGTTAAGTTTCAGGTAATCCAATCCATAAAGTAAAACCCTTACAAATCTTGGTAGAAATGGAGAATTCTCTTGACTTTTACTATGTTTTCTTTACTTCTGTGTCTATTGAACCTCCTTTGGAGAATCCAACCATTTATTCATAAACATTTCCTGACTTGCCTCCACCATACCAGGTATAAAGTACATAGTGGTTAACATCATATTACTAACATTCATATTTCTGAATACATTAATTTTTTTTTTTTACTTTTTCTTTGGTGGGACAAAATTCTTGACACCTACAGTTTAAAGTAGCAAGGGTTTATTTTGGTGCACAGTTTCAATGCTTTTAGTAGTGGTCAACTGGATTGAAGGGAGAAACATCACGGTGAAAGAGCATGAAGGAGCAAAGCTAGAACCCCAGTGGCAGCCTGGAAGCAAAGAAGAAGGGAAGAGTCAAAGAAAGGTAGAAGCCTGGGTTTAGGTTAGCCTGGGGGTTAAAACCTTAACCCACCCAGAAACGCCCAAAAGTGTGTTTTGTTAATCTTCTGGGCATATCTCAAGGCAAATAAAATAGACAATGAAGATCAATCATCACACTCATTTTGAAGATTTCATACAATCTTTTTGCTAAACTTTTAGTCTCATTTCTGCTGCCAGTCAAGACTAGGTAAGTTATAAATAAAAAAGGGTCATTTAGTTCACAGTTCTGAGGTTTCCAGTGCTCACATCTGATGATGGTCATCTTGCTGATGGAGAACTGAGGTAGCACAGGATGTCACAGTGACAGACAGGAAGCACAAATGTGATTTTGTTCATCTGTCTTATCTCTCTGCCTCTTCCAGTAAAGCTGTTAAGATTCAGTCATGGGGTTTCAGCTGGAAGAATTTATCTAACCGTACTCACTTTCCAGAGGCTTTACCTATAAATATCCTTGTCAGACTCATTTTTCATCCTCTAATAACCTCATAATGGAGATTTCAACAACATAAAGCCTTGGTGGGACTCTCAAATCTTAACCAAACCATAGCACCCTCGTTACTGAAGGATGTGGACTAGTAGACAAGAAGACTCCCTTGAAGGGCTGCACTCATTTTTGGGGTGGTCTTTTCTTAGCACAATACACAGAAAGCATTGTCTAGAGTTGCTTAAATGAATGACTATAAAAGAACAAACAAAAGTGAGACCAACAGAACATGTTTCTCACTTCCATTTTGTCCTGATTCCTGTAGATCTTGAATTAATATGTACTCTTTTCTTTTACTACTCTTGTACTTCCTTTTAGGTTTGCTCCCTGAACATAGGTTTGCATACATTTGTTACAGGAGGGTTGGTTGTTTTAAAAGTCAGGACAAAAGTGACATTCTTTCCATAAGCATTGCATAGACCCTTAGCTTTCAGTGACTCTTATTTCCCTAGTCACCAACAGTAATTTCATCTTTCTATGGTTTTTAATATTTTTTTCCATCTCCCTAGAGCACTATGAGAATTACCTTCTTTTATGCCTGATTTTGTGAAAGGCACCTTCAAGGTCCAAGGAAGGAAGGTGCTGTACATAACACAAATAGTCTCATAATGATACATCATAAGAATATTGCAGAAAATAATTGAGACCTGTCTGTAAAATGTGGTGAGCTCCTCAGAGGATAATGCTCCTGCAGTTTTCTTCTGTGTAACAAAGTTTTCTGGTTCATAAACAAAGATGTATATCTCCTTTCACTCAGCCATTTTATTTTATTTGGAAGTACTATGTCTTGGAGCTTTAAAAATGTCTGAAATAAGAGTGAAAGTAGAAAAATGTTTATTTAATGGCAGTCAAACACGTTTTACTGTCAGTTACATAGAAGAAAGTGCACAGATGCAGATGTTGGAAGATGTGGATTTTATCCTCATTTCTAACTCTGGGTTACTGTATGTGTTTAGGAAAGTTGTACATCCATGTAAACTTGAAGAACCACTCATGTACGGTAAGTGAAGTCCATGGTGTTTTCCATTGTGCCTTCTCCCCACACTAAATATTTTTTATTCTGATTCTCCAAGTCTAGAGCTACTTGGGAGGAGAAATCATGTTTCATTTTGCTTTTTCCTTTTTATTCCAAGTCAGAAACATTATGCCAAGCAAATTGTAGGCCCTCAATAAACACTTGTGGAATGGATATGGTTCAAAATATAAGCCATGGTATATATTTGTGAAACAGAATTCAGATTCAGCAATTCCAAGGCTTTACATCAGAGACAGAATTTACTTTTCAGAAGACAACTGAGTTGGTATCATTAAGAGAGTCTCTTGGGGACATGATAAACACTGTCAGACTATGTCATATGGACCTGCTTTGAACAGATGCTGTGTTCAGAAATCTGGGAAAGAGCCCCAGTGCATTATGTTCTAAAATTAAGTGTGTGAAATTGTATATATTTCTGGTTGTCAAGTGGAAATAGGTTTATGTAGTTGGTCCTAGTGCCATAGCTCAGGGAACCCAAAGTTTCTGAATCATCAGCATTTAAAGAATATATAGTGTCTTGGAATTGCTGTGTGAGCTTCGAACCATACTGCTCAGCAATGAGTCACACCAGAGTGCTATTTCACAATCCTTTACACAGGGTGCTACAACTGGGAAGTTAATCATGCTAGATAGCATTGTTTTGAGATGTTTAAACAAGAAATTGTCAACACATTAATTTTAGAATCTAGATTATAAAATGTGTTTTATTCTTCTGGATACAAAATATAATCAAGAAGAAGAAGAAAAAGAAGAAGAAGGAGAAGAGGAGGAGGAGGAAGTGGAGGAGGAAGAGGACGAGGAGGAAGAAGAAGAGGAGGAGGGGGAAGGGGAAGAGAACAGCAAGGAAGAGAGGGCAGATTGTACAGTTGAGAATCTTACTGCTTTTTTATTTCTTTACCTCATTCTGAATTTCCTTTGTCCTCAAGGGAAAATATCAGTGGGGAATTGTAAAGGAAAGAAAGATTAGTTTTGAGAAAACTTAAGAAAATCTAAAATTTTTTTTGGAATTTAGCAAAACCAAATTGACTATCTTAAGCACAAGCAAAACTTATTTGAAAATAAAATATCTAGAATAAGAAAAAGAATAAAATCTTTCCCAAGCACATACTTTTAAAATGAGGAGTAAACTCAGATATGATTGAGAAAGGACAACTTTAGAATCACCTGGCTACAGTTTTCTGAAAACTGTATGCTTGACTCAATTCTGAAAACTGAGAATCCAAAAATATTATTTTTGTTTTCTCTCCACTTGATAGGACTTTCAGCTTCCATGGCTGTGGAATGTTTGGCTAATAACTCAAGTGAAGTTTCTCAGATGTAGATAAACCTTACTGATTTAAACACTATAAGCAGCATAACATATCTTTAATCCTGTTTGGAAAATTGCTTAGATTAGAGGTATGAATCTGGAGAATATCTTCTGCTCACAGCTAATTTGTGTGCTTCAATACAGGTTAAGATTTATGGTCTATTTCATAAATTGTGGTCTCTGCTGTAACTAATTTCTTACTTTCCACTCCCCCATTCCTCAATTATAGCAGGAGACTTTGCTAAATGTTTCATTTAACAATGTCCATGTTTACTTAATGGTTTTAGAACAAATCTTACAAGTGAGTCTTTATCAAATCTTACTAGAAACTGAGCAATTACTTTTATCTTACTATGGAGCATTCAGCCACCTTGGTTTGATTTTTTAAGCGAGAATTTGAAACATAAATTTTAAGATTCATAGATATGTAGCAAGCTAATCATTTAATATTTAATGTTATTAATGCTTGTGATAGAATAGATTTAATCAAGTAAGTGATTCTAATGAATAAATAGAGAGGCCTCAAAATACCAATTATTGACTTAGGGAGAAATGATTCCTACCTTGGTAATACTTTACATGATACATTGTAACTTTTGTTCATCTTTAATATTGGAAAAGAATGATGATTTTTGCTGCTGATTTTTCTTTTGCACACTTCAGAAGACTCTCTGTATATCAGCAGTAGAGGCTACAGCATAATATGGCTGCATAAAACTTAGACCAGTGCAAAGATGCTAAAGAGAATCATTTGTTTTCCTAATAGCTCTATTTCAGCAGACCACAGCCTTACCAAGAAATGCCTTGTTAGCAAAACTGTCATTCCACAGTGATCTCTGGATGCAAGAGTGATGATAGAGTACAGAATTTTGCATTTATTGTGGAATATCATTTTTTCTATATTTTTGAAATAATTCATAATTTTTATTCCATTTTTCTTTGCCTATAAAGGACTAGAGTTAGATTCAAGGTAAAAACCTAATCCAAATGGGGAATTATACACTGGAGAAATATTTACAAGAGGCAGTGTAATCTTTCCAGCTAGGGTACATTAGATTTTCTTCTCATATCCAGACACTTGAAATTGATACAGTGAATATTTCTTTCTCCCCAGGTCACAGTATAAGAATAATATCATTTCATTTACAAATTGTACCTTGGGAGCCAAACTTTATGTGATATCAGACTAAAGATAGGTTAATACTATTTTGGCAATTTACAGACCAGGAATCTACCTCATCCTTGGGTCTGTAGGAATAATGAGGGGGATGATTAAGTGGCAGTTTCCTACTTGAAATACTTTTACAGCTTCTGTCACCTTGGTTTTAATTCAGATTCCACACCACAGCCTAGGAAAGCATCTACAAGATGCTTTGTCTTGTACTTTGTCTTGTAACATGCTACTTTCACTACTTTCCAGATGTATTTGCCTTCTTACAAATCTTATGTCTGTCATCTTCCTCCTTTGTGAAACTTGCACCAGTTATTTCCCCTCTGAAATGATCTTTCCATAAAATGTTTACTTGGCCAAGGCCATCTCATTAGTCAGACATCAGTTTAAATGTCTTTACTTTTGAGAAGTGATGTGATTACCCATTCCCACGTCATCTCCCAGACACTTAGTTTCCTGGTCCTGCTTTTTAAATATATCAATTACATCTCTTTTTACATCGATTTAGTTTTTTCTACCTCTTTAGGAAGAAAGTTCTGAGTTTAGATTCCCTGTCTGTCTCCCTGCTAAACCTGAGACAGAGCCCGGAGGTAACAGGTACTTATTCTTGGCTTTGTGACTGAAGTAATGGGATTTCAATCTAAGGACAAAATAAAGCAAATGACAGTCAGTCTGATTTTCTTCCTTCATACACTTATGCTTTAATTTTACATTTATGTCCTTTGAAGGGCAATACTAAAGGGTGTCTTTAGTGTCCTCCAAACAATGAATTAACAGGAAAATTTGGTATTTTTTCCTTCCATCCTTAGAGCTTCAGTGACTTGGACCTATTTGCACAAGGATTGATTAAGTTTCAAAAAAATCTGGCATTTAGCATAGGCTTCCACATTGACTCCATAAATCTACTGATCCAGAGAAGTCTTTCAGACTTTCATGAACATTTGCAGACTGCTCCAATGTCAAAGAGTTGGTGTAAAAATTAGTAAGCAAGGAGACTACTGCAATATGGTGCTAAACTCTGTCTCTGCCATTGTATCTTTGTCCTTATTTTTTCTCCAAATTGGTTTACTTAAGATCCAAAGTTTTTATCAAATCCATCCATTCTTGCTCTAAATGTAACCAATAACATCTTGGCTCTGGCATAAAATATTTTAGTAATGGAAATAAAGTAACAAAAACATGAAAATACTCTCGAACATATCATTGAATGTTAGTGTACACTTAGATAAGCTGTTGCTTTCTATACAATTTCTCCTCTGGCCATTTCTTGGTTGTTATTTTAACACTATATTTGATTTAAAGGCCAAAGAAGAAATAATTATGGGAGACTAAAACTATCTTTATTCCCATGATAATTTATTATACAAAAATTGCAGAAGGAAGCCAGCCACTAGAAGACAAAATTTAGAGTACTATTAGAAAATAAGATCTAGGAAATGAAGGAGTATGAAGAGTTAATATTTCTTAAAAGTTGCACACCATCATGCTAGGGATTAAGTGCCCAGAACATGAACCCTTGGGGAACACACTCAAACCACAGTTTATCCCAAAACTTCAAGTTCTTCATTTATTTCCTCTTCTTGACCTTTTGAGGACGCACATTAAGCTACATGATTTGTTTCTGGTGACTTATCAAATAATTCTTTTGACAAAAGCCTTTGTGTTATCTTCCCACCAAGAACTTATTTGTCATCACAACTTATTTGGCTTAGTGAATCATTAAAATAGAAGCATCTAGTGAAATTATATATATATATATATATATATATATATATATATATATATGTATATATATGTATATATATATAGTTATTGATGGACAGTGGATTAATTTATACTTAAAGAGAAACTCAGGGATGAAGAATAACTCTTAGGGGGTCCAAACACACTGTACAGTTTAAAATACAAACTGGATATGAGAAGAGCTGAGATGCAGGGGCAGATGAACAAAAAGGATACAAGCCAGCATTTAGGTGCATCTAGTACCTGAGAATTGTATGGGGGAGGATGAAATAAAACAGAAAAGAAAAGCATTGTTAAGGAATAGTCAAGAAAAATATACACCCATTAGATTTTGTCCAGGAGCAGACATGATATAGTGTGATTTACTAAAAGGAGAAGTCAAAATAATTGACTGTTTTGTAGTTGCTGTGGGATTTGCCTAAGACACTTGGTCTCTCTATAAAATAAAGATGTTGTGTGTACAGAATCCCCAAGGTGCCTTCCACCTGTAGTATTTTGTTTCTATACATTTTTAAGCCACTCACCTAGCCATGCATAAAACTACAGATTTCTAGTTATCTCTTTGCTAATACCAAAGATCCTAAAGTCCAGGTGTTTATGCCTATTATCTCACTGACCTTGAGGTCACTCAATCTCTTGTCCTTATACCCTGGTGCTAAAAGTATTAACTCATCAATTTTTCTACTACTATTTTCCCTTTCTGAGTTATGAATTAGCACTGATGTATTATAAGTACTTTAGAGTCAACAGTTAATATTCAAAAGATCTCCCTTGCAGGGAGCACCTCCAAATAGTTCTTAAATATTAATGAATTTCATCTCAGCCCTACTTAGCAAGGTATGTAAACCATTTCTCTGTCATATAAATATGATTCCATATCACTTCTACTATATAAATAGAGCACAACCAGAAACATATGTACTAATTAAGCTTCTGTTCCTTAGTTTTATTGTGATATATAATTGTTTGCTAGCCTCAATATGACTTTCTTTGAGGCTGAGAACTGTGAATTTCATAAAATTTACTGACTGGGGGAGAACTATCTGCGATTCCTCAGTTCTGCATTATGTCGGAACTTGGGGCGCTGTGAGAACAGGTAGTTTGCTTGCCACCGTGGTAAGCATCTGGGGGCCTCATAAGCTGCTGGTTCACCAGGGCGAGAACTATTGGTTATTCCTGAGATCTGCATCATGTTGGAACTTGAGGCACTGGGAGTACAGACAACTTGCTCACTGCCCTGGATAGGGAAGGCAACAATATTGCTCTAATATAACAAAAAGTAGACATTCCATCCACCACTGGCAGAAAGAACTGACATTCAGTTTTTGCTATGACAAGTTTTTAAAACATAATCTGCTTGTGTGCATACATAGGGGAAAGTGTTGTGGGGTGAATGGACATGAGGAAAGCACCTGGATATAGAACATTTGCCTTCTTAAAAGATTTGCAGTTTGAGGAGCTAAAGATGGCTGATTGGTGAGCAGTAGAATTCAGGACTTCCTGGGAGAGACAACTCACATGCCAGAGTGGGACATCCTGGAGAGGTCCAGACAGAGGAAGATGGATCCTCTTGACACAGGAAAAAATTAAAGTGAAAAAAGCTCGTTAAACATGCAGTCTTGGTGCTACAATTGGAACAGATGAAATTACCAGACACAGCACTTTTGCTGTGACCCTACAAGTTGCCTGAATTCACGCTGGCTGGCAGAGCCGCTCAAACTCGTTCCCATCACCACTCACAGGAGCCACAGCCATGCTGAAGTTGAGGGTTGGTGAGCCCAACAGAGAGCAGAGCCGGTGAAGGGACCTTCATTAATCCATGGTCAGTGCTGGAAATAAGACCCCCACACACAGGAAGGGTGCGATCAAATGGGTGACATGTTGGAATCTGGTATTAGGAGCTGAACTGGGGGCAGTGATGCCTTTGATTGGTTGCTCCCTGCTCAGAGCAGATTCATGAGATTTGTTTGGCCTGGGTCATGCCCTGGGCCAGGACCCGGTGAGTTGTTCAGAACTAATTCCCTGTGCCCGGCACACACTGACCTGGTGGTGGCCCCTGAAGTTTGGCTGGCCCAGTGGGGAGAGGCCAGCATATGCAGCCCCTGCTTACACCTCATTGACAAGAGCAAACAGTAGAGGGCAGAAATCCCTCACCAGAGTGCTTCAGAAGAACTATGGCCAAAAGGGAAGGGGCCTGGGATATCCACTATATACTTGTATGGAAGCAACCAAAACCATGACAAGAAAGAGAAACAGGAAGAGGCCCCCCAGGCTAATACCCTGAGAATACTGATCCAGGAGAGGGAAAAACAAAAGAGACTGAGGGCAGCAAACATGCAACATCAGACATGGCTTCAATGGTCATTAAGAGTTATCTTTGGTACCTTGTAGACAAGCTCAAAACTGAAATATTAAATCATGTAATGATATAAGTAGATTAATAAAAGAAATGCTAAGCATCTCTCAGGATGATACAGACAGAAGAAGGGAGGAATACAAAAAAGGAGAGAAACGTTTGATAAAGAATATAAAGAAAATATAGAATGCATGAAGTGGATTCAAAGAGATTACCAGGATATTAAAAACTCCATGAGAGCTGGCAAAACTCCTTAAAATAAACTAAGAATAAACTACAAAAACTTGAAGACAAGTTTGCAATGTGTGATCATGAAAGGAAAGGTCTCTTAAAAATAACAAGGAAACAGGCAGTAACAATAAAAATGCTAGAAGAGGACAAGAGAAACTATAATTCAAGAATAAGAAATGTGAAGGAATAAGCAGGAATACAAACAGGTGAATTATAAAAGCTATTCATGGAAATAATTAAGGAAAACCTCCCAAGCATGTGAAAAGAAAATGACATTGGGTTATGTGAGGCATACAGAACTCCAGCCACCTACAACCAAAACAGAGCTACACCCAGACATTTAATAATCAAGATACCAGAAATTCAATATAAAAACAGAATATTAAAAGCCATCAGAGAAAAGAAACAGATTACCTATAAAGGAAAGCCCATCAAGATTACAGCAGACTTCTCGATGATAGACCATCAGATCAAGAAGAGCTTGGAGTATTCTAAGCCCTCAAAGAAAATAACCTCCAGCTCAGATTGATGTACCCTGCAAAACTGTCACTAGAAATTAATGGAGAAACAAGATGCTTCCATGATAAAGAGGAACTGGGGGAATTTGTGACCACCAATCCAACCCTACAAAGAATGTTGAAGGACATTCTAGAGAGAGACAAAATTTTTTTTAGGATTTTAGGAACAGTGGCAGAAAGGCCTCTATGAGTGGGGCAGGCAGTAGAATGAAGAAGAAAACTAGACAGGCAGAAAAATAGCATAGCAGAAATGAGGCAGAGAAGGATGGCTAGAATCTCTAACATAGATGGCCTTGATACACTATATTGTTAATAGTGTGCCAGGATTTAAAACCCACATTACTCACACCACTCTGCTTAGATGTATTCTATTCTATTCCAGTCATTCTATCTGTTCTAGATTTGAGGGCACAGACAGTTATCCCCAAAATAACAGGATATAGTACAGTAATCATCCTTAATTTCCTATTAACTTAATCTAAAGCTCTGTATAACCTACACTGTTTTACCATGACTGAACATAATTGAATCTGGTTTATTAGATCACTGTTTTGTATTGATAGATTTTATTCAAAGCTTTTATGATTAATAGTATCAAGTCTGAAAGTATAGGCAACTGCACTGAAGATGACAAGATTCACGAGAATATCCACTCTGGTTTGATTGTTACCTGCCTTTGAAGTTTTATACTGTCTATAATGTTTTATTTTTACTAATATTATTATGTGCTGCTATATTCAATTATAGTGCTATATTCAGTTATGCCTGATGATATAGACAATTCTATTGAAGATAATATGAGACAACACAGTAATCATTGTAGATCACCTTGTACTGTGGTTTTATATGACTTTTTGTTTTCATGTTTCTATAGGAATTTGTTTTGTTTTCTCTTGCTATGTTTTGTTTTTCCCTCTAATACAGAAAGGATAGAAATACATGTAGAGACTCATGCATGCATAGCTATTTACAGTCTCGCTGTTTGAATATCTATTTTGTATGCTTTAATTTTGTAACTTGAACAACTATTTCTAAAAGGACAATATGTAATTTATCAATTAGTGATTTCTTACTGTTTATCTCTTTTTTTTGAAATTCTGTATTATCTATACCCTTTACATGTTTTTTTCTCTCTTTAAATAAAAAAGCAATTACTGACTGAGGCTTATAACCTGAACTGGATAAGTAAGAATATCATATAACTGACAGATATTTGTGAAACTTAAGTACACTTTATATCTAATTCTTGGGCACTCATGATGGTAATAAAAAGTAGAACTGAGTAAAACAAAGTGGAACTCCCATCTGACTATAGCAGTAAAACATCATCTAAATGAATGGATCATTAGATAAAGTTTCATCTTAAAATAAATAGATATAACTTGTACATAGATTCCAGGAAATGTTCACATGCCAACTAATTTTCTATGGTGGATTATAAAAATTTCAACATTGTACCATTTCTATCAACCTCCAACAAAGACACTGCAAATTATAAAATATTTCTCATTATGCTTATTTCCTGTGAATGGATTTTTAAGATATGGTTCCACTGTGTCTTTCACATCTACTTTTTCTCTGAAAGGAACTCTACGGAACAACAAGAAATCACTGGTTAGTGTGTGTGGAGAAGTCATGGGACAGTAAGTGAAAACGTGCAAACAAATTGCATCCATTTCTCAGTCCTGTGAGCCCTGGGTTGCTCTGTGAAAGTTAATATGGTATGGACAAGGGTACTTTTCTGTTCATAGCCTTTACATTTGAACTTTAGCAATTGAAGACAGCAGCAATCAATTCTGTCTCACTGGATTAGTGTGAGGATTTTAGATAATGCCCAGGAAAGTGTGTATAACGTTATAAGGTGTTACAAAGTGCTATGTCTTGTCAAAATGACCAAATTGAAGAAGCTAGTGTTGGATTCATTGATACTTCACATATTTCTGAGTTTTAGCTATCACAGTAAAACTGTAAAGGCAAATTCTGAATAAGTGAGTAATTTTGATATTTGCTACATATGTGTGACTACAGCTATAATCCTCCCAATATGTATACACCACCTTAACTCTCAGTAACGTACTGTATTATATGGCATGATAAAAATGCAGTGGTCTATCATTACTCTATGTAAAGTATCATGGAGACAGAAGAAATGTTGCTCAGTTGGGCCAGCTGGTACTGTGGTTGACCTGAGGCCTATGTGACTCAGAATGTCATAAAATAGCATGGTCCTGGCTGTGTAACACCATGTTATATCTCACCCAACACTGTATCTCTAAACTTACTATATTCATTGAACCAACAGCATTTTGCCTTCCATCATGAGAGCAGGGTCGTGAAATATTTCAATGCAGGCAAAGGACAATAATTTGATTCAAAACAAAATGCATTTTTACATGTTTCCTCAGTTGATGATAGTCTGAGTTAAGAATATCCTTCTCTTATCTCCTACAAGGCTGACTTAGCAGCACTGATATAATAAGGGGAAAGTATTATAAAAAGAGTTTATTTAAAAGACCACATCTTTTATTGTAAAATAAAAGAAAGACTAGATCCTGTGTCTTTTCTTTGGATCTTCTTTTCACATAAAGAAGTATTTTTTTCTTATATCTACTTTAATTCACTTCCTTTACCTGAAAAGTTTTCGGCCAGATGAACTCTTATTGTTATAAGTCAAGATTCAGAATTAATTTAATTAAAAAGAGAAATTGACTCCTACTGTAGTGACTCAGGTTTCCACGCAAATAGGTTGCCTAACACCCTGAATATTAGGGAAGGTGGCAATAGGCTGTGGAAATGTTTGCATAGAGCAAGTCTAACTTCTTTGGAGAGATGAAACATGAGTCACATCTCAAGTGATATTTGAAGCTCTATGAAACTATATACATAGAACTGTTTGAAATTAATTAAAGAAATTTGCCCATGCTTGTGTCAGTCTATAGATGCTGCAAGATTTCGCTCTGGTGGTGAAAGTTCTTTTAGAATCTTAGTACCTTCGAATGTCAACAAAAGTTTCTGTGGTTTATTATATATATCATAGCAGGAAGATATCTCTTTCCAGATTGTTTTGTGTTCAAATAGCAATATTTCTGGCCCTCTAGGAGTGATATGTTGTTTGGGTTACTGAGGTCAGAGAAGCCTCTGGACCTGGATAGAAGAATGAGATTTAATAGGCGATATATTTGCCAACCTTTTTGAAAACTGGAATGTTGCTTCTGAACTTTATCACAAAACATGACAGATCTTCAAAGTAGACATCAGAAAATTAACAAACATATAGCTATCCCTCATTTGCCTGTCTTCTACCGGATTACAAGGTCAGAAATCTGCCTTTAAGGAAATACTGATTCCAGGTGATACTTGGCTTACTGCTGTTACCTAAGTAGATAACAATAATCCATTGAATCATGTTGTAACAAATTCACACACATGAGTATATATACATACTCTACACACACGCACACATACAGTGAGCGGCTAGATTATCGTTTTTATTGAAGAAGGAAAAAAATATTATAACTGCAAATGCCAACCTTGATATGCTCCTATTAAGTTAGAAATGCTCATTTTGGTTAGTTTGCATGCTTCACCTTGATTAAAATTATCATTATCTCTTGCTGACAAAAAGTGTATGTTTTACATTCATCCTGGATATCAAAAGTCTTACATTTTACACTACACAGCTATGTTTTTATGCACCCAAAATTTGAACTTCTCATTTATAGACATTTACTTAGAGTGTTATGCTAACAAGGTCATTGATCTATTTTCATGTAGGGAAATTACCATCATTCTGCTCAAATGCCACAGGTTGAACTCTTGATCATGATCACCTGTCTTATAAATGTCTATCATGTGTCACAGGAAAAAACTGAAGCAATAAAAAGCCTAGGTTAGCACAATTTCTTGATAAGAAAAATAACATGGAGACATTCCTGCTAGCTATGGTTGGGTGATGTGGACTATGAAAACAAGAAGAATGTCAAAGACATTCTCATTTTACCTGCTCAGAACATCTTTGGGAAAGAATAGCCTGTAATGTGTGGCATACAACATGCAGAGACAACAATAGGATTGTGCAGAGCTTGGCTCCTGTCTTAAGTGTAATGTGCTCCTCACTACAGACCACAGTGTATGCTGGAGGGTGACAGCTTCAGGTTGGCTTAACTGTGAGAAAAAATTGGGGATGGTTCTCAAATTTCCTATTTTTTAAGAATCATGAAAACTTAAATATATAATTTTGTATATTCTTGACTTGATGAGTCCATAGACTCATAGAAATGTATACTTTGGAAAGCCATGACATGTGTAATCCTTATGATTATTGCATATCATAATGGTAATCTAATACACGTTTTGCAGCATTAATGGTAAAATATATATGCACAAACTTTTGCATATATGTGAAGTAATATTTTTAAATGAAGTAATTAGGATCATATTTTTAAATGAAGTAATTAGGATCAAGTAGAGTAAATAAAACAAAATATCATTTAGAAAATATATGCTGAAAAAAAAGGAAAATCTATGCTAAAAATGCTTATGATTTCATTTTTTCAGACCAGACATTTTCTGCATTGTGAATAATGTTATATTATTTCTGTCATTTTCCCAAAAGCTCTGGTGGTGTCTGTACTAGAATTAAATAAAATTGAAGATTAAGTTACTTTTAATTGCTACATATAGAAAGCCTCACTCTAGACAAAAGAAAAACCATAGTGCCTATTTAAAATGTCCTTATTTAATATTTACTCTGAGATTGGAAGGTTTATTATTGTGGAAAATTTTTGGGAATCCGAGCTTTTACAAAATAAGGAGAAAAAAGTGAAAATATCTAAGCAATATTTTATTGAAAGTTGCCCCCTGACAGTTTTATTTATATCTTCAGAACCTCTGAATGTGGGTTTGTGGAACATATCTTTGAAAATATAATTACTGACTGGAGATGAGATCAACCTGCATCATTTAGGCGAGCGGTGGCCAACATGTGGTACTGGTGCCGCAAGAGGCTGCTTGTATCACTGAAAGCTCTAAAATCTTGGCCATCACTGATCTAGGTGGTCCCTAAATGCAATGAGGAGTGTTCTCATAAGAGACAGGAGAGAAGACACAGAAGAGAAGATGACACGAAGATGGAGACAGATACCAGAATTCTCAGGCATAAGGAACACTTAGAGCGACCAGAAGCCACAGGTGGATAGCGTTTGTTTGGCTTGCATCTTGATGTAGAATTTCCATCCTCTAGAACTATGGGACATATTTTTCAGTCCTTTTATGCGATCAAATTTTGGAATTTGTTAGTGCATTCTTAGGGAATTAATAGGTCATTTCTCACATTTTGATTTTAATTGAGATCATTTCACAACAGAAACCCTTTAAAGCTCAAAGGTAATACAAATAGATCTTCTAATGTTGGAAGGTGAGTAAAGCTTTTTAAAAGTGGTTTTATTTATGATCAACAGACATGGAAACATGCAATGCTTTCACCCAGTTGTAAAATCTGCCATGTTGATTTGTTGAATTATGAAAACCTTGTATAAGACTTCAGAGTGATAATAACATTAATAATAATGACAAAATAATGTAATTTTCTTTAAGGATACCTCTGTATATATCAGGTAGCATGTTATAATAACTTTGTGAGGTAGTTGATATTATATTTAAAGAAAAATAAAGTCAATTAAGAGAAGTATTTTTTCAATGCCAAAAGTTGATGGTGAGACTGTGCTTAACTATAAACTGCTCTGTTCCTATATATATTCTTGAATTACTTAAGAAAATTCCTTGTGTGACATTTTATCCTCTTTCTTTGCATCTTTTTATTATTTTCTGAATATGCGCAAACTCCTCTTTTCTTAAAACAAAATAAAGGCCGTGACCTAGCTCTGAAATCTCACACTAGTTATTATCACCCTAACTCAAGACTTCATTAAAAAATAATGAACAGTTACCATCTCCACAAGTATTCAATGAGATATTAAGTTCTCATCTCACCTTGTGTTTTCTCACCACTTTTTTTTGTGCATGTATTCTATGGACTCAATTATCACTTATAATCTGATGACTTTTAAACCTCTACCCAAGACTCCTTCTTGTGTTTCAGATATAATTTGCTGTTTGGTCTTGCTTCTGGAGCTTAGACTAATTGACACAAATATATACATCTATTTATATCCCAAACTTCTTTAAAACTATTTCCTGTCTTTATATATGTCCTCACTGAAATACTTCTATTGAAAGATCAGGCAAACCAGGATGAACTGATGGAATTTCTCTTTCTTCTCCCCTTCAACACAAACAATGAATCACAAAACCCTATATCAATTGGCTCCCTTATTATGATCAAATCTACTTCCTTTTTTCCACCTCACAGCTAGCAGTCACTGTTTGAGACCCCCTATGGCTGCTTTTTGGTATTTTAACTCATTCTGTTCCCCTTGTATGACTCTAAGTGACCTTCCCTGACTGAGGTCCTGCCATGGACAACGCAATGGAAAAGTCTCTTCATGGCGCTGTTCTTTCCCAGTCTGAGGCAACTGGTTCTGTTGTCTGTGTGACTTTTATGAAACAGCTGGTTTTTGATTAAGTACATTCAATTCAATCTTCTTTTATCAATTTGCAAAAACCTTCGACAAATCATGGAAAAAAATTGATGTAGCTTTCAAAAATTTTGGTTATAGAAATATGAACACATTACCATGTTACAGAATGGAAGCTCAAAATATTTAAAAGTCTTGAATATCAGAAATGGGATTAAGCTGGTTTTGCCTGATTCATAGACTGTCTTCTCATCCCATGTCCATCTTGGTTGAAAAAGCGCAAATCCTTCTGTGTCTGTCTACACATGTGGCAGTTCTCTGATGTAACTAAACAGGATTTATTATTAATGAAATCTAACCCATAGTGCACTGGGGTTAATATTCATTCTTAATTATCATCTTAGATGCTTCAGGTTCACATTGAGCCTTAAAGTTTTCAAGCATTTTTTGGTCAATCTTCCTCCTGTAGTGTTTTGTGGACTAAGTGAGCACAGTGATGGCAAACCTAAGGCATGCATGTTATTTCTTTTTTTAAACATAGATATTAATGTATGTGTTGTATTTGCTAAACTAAACCTTAGTATTCAGGTTTAATGGCAGTGGTGATATTTTGCAATAAATAAATGTGTTCTGGGTTGCAGTTTGGGTGCTTGTCTCTAAAATGTTTACCATTGCTTAACTGAATCATGAGTTTAGTATGTTGGAAATACCTCAAGTAATTAAGGCATGTTCAAGGTTGGCAGTTACTTTTACTCATAGGTGATTTGAAAGGGGAACTGGGTGCCTGTTTAGCTTGGCTGAAAGACAATTAGTCTTAACAAGTTTTGGTTTGATGTTTGCTGGTCTTCATTTCAACATTTTTATTGTCATTTTTGCTCTTTGTTTCTTTCTATTAATTCAGTCCTAAGCCTACAAGAGTATACCACTCCCATCTCATTTATGGATAACAAATTGCTCTAGATTCTTCACTATGGAGCAGAGATATAGTCCTGTAGGTATTTTAGAAATAATCTTCAAGTAGTATTAAATAATACAATAATGTTGAACTCATTATTAGTCTCTCCTTTATATGTTTGTTTATATATAATGAGACAATAAATATATAAATTATGTTTCTAATACATAAAATATAAAGTGTTACTATATATTAAGCTAATTAAATCTGAAATTAAGAAATAGAAATACATTGCACAGAACACTTTTCTGAATATAGAAATCAGTGACATATAATTTATTTTAATGTGAAGGGCATTTCACCCTTTGGAGTAAGACAAGTTCATTATTTTCCCAATGAAAGCATGTAGAACTTTGGATTGTATGCTTTCTTTCCTTTCTCATTTGAAATAATCACTCTTTTGGTGATAAATAACTATCTGTCATAAAAATGAAACTCCATTGTAAGGTTATAGTGAAGACTAACAAAGCAGTAATCATTTTAAAGCCTCTACTTCAGCCCCTGCTACATGGATAACTTCTACTTTAATTATCAGTGGATGATTAAATGTAAAACAATTCAGAAACTGATGATATATAATGGAAGAAATGAACACATTTAATAAATATGACTAAAGGGGCTAAGTGTTTAGCTCAGTGGTGCATGTGCCTGCCTGGCAAGCATGAAATCATGAGTTTGATCCCCAGGACCAAAAGATCAATCAATCAGTAAGTAAGACTAAACTCAGAAATATTTCTAAAAAGTAAAACCACCAAACCACAGAAATTGTTTATGTAGTATGATAGACATCTGATAACTGGAAGGGCTCAAGAAGGGGCTTTATTACAGTTGTGGGGAGAGAAAAGTGTAGAGAAAATTCCTTAAATTATGTGTAAAAATTAGTAAGTTCATGATTAAGGTCTCTTTCAAGACTGATAATATTGATTTCAAAATTGAGATCTTCGCTTCTGGGGTCAGACTTTAACTCTCACAGTCATTGAAATCACTGTGTGGTTGAATTTAACAGCTTCTTGGAGTCTCCACAGACAAGTTTGAAAGGAATTTAAAAAAGAGCTTGGCGGTCTGGGACTTCAAGCTTTTCTCTTGAGTGGTAAGGGAAAGTGGCTAGAAACTAACTTTCGCTATTGCAATTTACGCAGGTGGGATTTGGTTTTGTCTTGGCTACATTTAATTAAAATATCTAATCTGGTCACAGTGCTTCAGAAATCTCAGCTTTTGAAATTTAATTTACATGTAAACATTCACCCTATAACCTTTCCCTATCTCTCTGTAGCCCTTCATAATCTTTTCTCTGCTGAGCGAGAAGATACTGCTTTGGTAATATAGTGAGACTGTCAAATTTCAGAATGTTGTGGGACATCTGGCATCTGTCATTTAGATCAACAGATTCAAGGAGAATAGGGGGTTCATTTCTCTCACACAGAGTGATTCCAAAATAATGAAACAGTCATCAAATTGCTCTGTATGACTTTTAATCCCCTATTTCAATAATGTCACCTGTAGCTTAATCAAGACTCTGACGGACTGTCTGACTTTGTGAAACTAAATGGAATTCACCACTGGTATTCTTCAGCACACAAGAATCAGAGTGTGGCCCAGGAGATGTATTTTGAGTTACTTCTTTCTAATCCCACACATACTCAGCTCTAAAATGATTTATAGTGTCAGTGTGTGTTATATCCTATACATTGGGAATTTTGTTGTGGCTAGAACCCACTTTATGGATTTTAACGGATATATATATATATATATATATATATATATATAAAACCCTTGGAGAGACTATAAATTTATCAGGTGCTCATTTGTACAGTGTAAGTGACTGACCTAACTCTAAAGGAAAGCTTATTGAATTAGAAGTAATAAGGAGGGATTTTTTGTGATAGGACATTACCAGATTAATAACAATCATCCACCTACTTATGTTTTCCTTAATAGTCAAATTATCCTGGAATCAGAAAAATTGTATGAATTTGCTAAGAACAAAAGTTTATGCTGGAGAGAGGTGCTTGTGTATGTCTATAATCCCAGGTACTTGGGAGGCGGGGTAGAAGGATCACAAGTTGGAGCCCATCCTAAGTCACTCAGCAATACCCTGTCTCAGTAGAAATTTTAAAAAGAGCTGAGGATAAAGTTAAAAATTCTATGAGTTCAGTTCTCAGTGTTAAAAAAAAGAACAGGCTGTTTGATTAAGGACAAATATCTAAAGCCTGGAAATGAGAACTGAGCATGTTCATTGAGCACCTACTATCCTACATGCACTGGTCAAAGGAATGCTTTGGTGTTGACTTTATGACATTGGGAGTAAATTTCTTTTTTAACAATGCAATATATATATATATATATAATAAAATTTTCCATGTAATGCATTTTAACTGTATAGTTCAGAACTTTTAAGTAAATACAAATAGTTGTGCTACCACTCTCCAGAAACCTTTTCATTTAAAAAAATGAATATTTTATGCCTATTGTACAGCAATTCCTCATTTGTTACTCACTGTGACTTATGGCAACCATTCAATTATTTTTGTCTCTATGTATTAGACTAGATACTTCCTATTAGAATCCGACAGTATTTGTCATTATGTGACTGGCTTATTTTATTTGGATAATGTTGTCTAGGTTCATCCATGTCGTCACGTATGTCAGGATTTGCTTCTTGTTTTAAGATCGGTAGTATTCCACTTTTTTGTATAGTCTGCATTTGGTCAGCCCATTTGCTGATGGATGCACAAGTTGTTCCCTGTTTCTGATAATTGCAAATGGCCCTTCTATGAACATTGGTGTACAAATGTATCGTCTACATCCTATAAAATATAGTAGAATTGCTTGGAAAAGTTCCTTTCTGAAATGAGATGTAAGACAAAGGCAGAAGACGTGGCAGAGTTTCTGCATAGCAAGTGAAGGAAAGGAGGAATGAGCCAGTACTTCAATTTTAACTGGGACTCATCAGAAAAAGCCCTGTTGTTCATTTTCATCCAAAGAGATGAATAAAAACCCCATTGACAAGCATGGCTCATTTAATTCAAGTCCCACCAAGACCTTAAGAGGTAGTATATTTCAGGGGGCACAAAAGGGAACTGTGTGTGTGCACCTGTGCACATCCATTTGTCTGAGTCCGTATTTTGCATGTGTGCATATGTATGAGGAGTGACAAAGTTATGTCCTGTGTCCCATGACCTGGATTTCTATGCCTACTGTGCTATTTAGTACCTGTGTGGCTGTGATAAAAATACTGAATGTGGATGGTATTTGAGTATTAAATTAGCTGATGTATGCAAATATTTTAGAATAATACTTATACTAAGCACTTAATAGATATTTTATCATGAAGTCATTTGTTTCTTTCACTTTTTTTTAACAAAAGAAAAGCTGAAGCTTAAATGATATATTTTGATGAAGAATATGGAGTTATTGCTTGACAGAATAGGATTTAAATTAAGCTATTATGGCTTTAATTAAAAAACTTTCTAGAATTTCATTTCTCCTTATGTTAATAAATAATCAAGCTCATTTTAAATACAGATTATTGTGTGTGGATTTAATTATTGCTATTTTATTTAATAAGGGTTTATGGAGAAGCTTGTACGTTTTAGGCAGTAGGTAAATTATGGATACCAAGATAGGCTTAGACAAATGGATACAGTAAATAGGGTGTAAGAAAGAAAAATAAACTAAACAAGAATCAACTCTAGAAATACATGAGGTTTACCAGCATTAAAAGTATTCTATTATTGGCAAAGCCTTCCTAGGTCTTGCAGGTAGTTGTCATAGAAGCCGTTTTTTCCTTGTATCACAAAAACACATCTGTGCATTTTGATCTTTTTTCTATTCCTACCACCTCCTCCCCTCCACTCAGCACTACTTCAATGTTTGAAAGAAATTAATTTGCACAGTCATTGCTGCTGGTTGCTCAGAGCATTGTCTCATGGTGAGAGGTGATAAGTGGAGAGCAATGAGGAGGAAAGCAGTTCTATACTTCACTCCCGCTCCTTCCTTAACCCTTCTAAGGCACAGCACTGCTTAATTAACCAACAAGCACCTACCTTACTAATTTAAGTGGCCTAGGGCCAATCCCCAAAGCCCCATTTTATTTGTATTTTCTTTACTAAGCAACAAGCTTGCCAGCTTGAAGTGTCTGTGTGATATGTAAATGATGCCCTGAGTCGTTTTTCATATTTATTCTCCTTGGCAGTGGGAAAGTAGTTTCAGGGCTGTCATCTCTGCTGAAAGATATCAAAACTCAAATGTCAAGGAAGATTCTCAATTTAATTCAGAAAAACTGGATATTTGCTTCCTGGCTCTGCTGATTTACATCAGTTTGTTTGATTTATCTGTGATGATGTAAAGGCTGTTGCTGCTGTTTTCACCTTACAGAACCCTAGGTTAATTAGTCTCCAAGGACATAAGAATTTGAAGATGTTCTGGGTGTAGTTGGGGCTGAGGAAGCTGAGGCCAAAGAAGTTTGTCAACAAAGCAGAGTGTGTGAAGTGGAGCTGGTGGGGGCATGCTTGGGAAGGGAAAATGAGAAATTAAAGGCTTCATCTGTGTTTTTTCCAGAACGCTGAAGAAAGAGCTCTGCTAGGAAGAATCCTAAGCAGAAGGTGCCCATTCCTGTGGTGAAATATACCCTGGAGCTAAGCTAGAGCCCCTAGAAATCCCCCTGGGTATGTGTTCCCTGCGCTGCCTAAGATGAGCCCATGCCCAGGCCTGCAGGAGCTGGCCAGCCCTTTCATCTGTGGGGTGGTGGTGCACTTAGGAGCACGGAGGGAGGCAAGGTACCCCAGGGTGTACCTGCAGCTGTGAGCCTGCTGCAAAGGAGCCTCTGTCTTTTAGTTTCATTAGCTTGTACATGCCTTCATGGACAGCAATACTGTTTGTTTTACCTGCATTTTGATGTCCTTACAGATGTTAAAGTGCAAGAGGTGGAAATTGGGATGTGGCCTCCCAATTTGCACTTGGGAATACATAGGTAGGGTTCCAATGCACTCTCTGACTTGATAAAAAGTGTCTGGATGGTGTTTTCCCTTTCTCCTCAGTATACCTGCCTTCTGCCTTTGCACCAGTCACTGAGGACTTGTGTGACTTTAGTTTGAGGTAACTAGGTCAAGGACAATATTTTTCAGAGAATTACTTGGAAGCATTTTGACGTAGGTGTGAAGAGTCTCTTCTTGGAACCCACACTGAGCTGTCCTTGCCTCACACAAACATCCAATGGGGAATGCAGGGATCCTTTGGGAAACGGTTGCCAGTGTGAGGCCGAACAATAAGGAAAAATTCAAGATCTGGCTTTTTTCTGTGATGTGTAGTGAATCAGAAATGGAGAAGAGAAAAATTGATGCACTATTTAGGACACAAGATACCTATGGTTTTCTTTCATACTAAAAGTCTCTGCCATTGAGATATTAATGCCTGGCATTGCAGATGTAGTCCTTGCTTACCTCTGCTTTTGTAGCATCTTTCAGCAGGGCTCTTTGTGACTTTGCAACATTGTCAGAAGACACTTCCAGAGTCTTTTGTCATAGCAACTGTTCCTTTGGTGACTTTGTGCATGTACAGAAAGGGGCAAGAGATTTTAAGGCTAATGTGCTCTAACGTTTATCTCTAAATATGAAACAGTATTTTCATCTGTACTACTTAACTACATGGGGACATCAAGCACACAGCTGCACAGTAATTAGTTATACTTTCTTTTGTGTCTCAGAAGGTGTTTTAAATAAATGTTAGCAATATTAATATTATTTTTAAAAACTGCATCATTCAAAGCCATTGATAATTTAATAATTTCTAAACAATTATTCTCCATATTCTTTATAGCTGAAAGTGATGGTCCTGGTGATACTGTTGAGGGATGTGAGAGGGTGAAACTTTTTTTTTTTCTTTTGAGGGTCAAGATTTAGGAGTTAGGTTTATGTGCATGTGCGTGTGTGTGTATGTGTGTATGGTGTTTTAGGTGTACTGTTTTAAGGTAGGAGTACAGATTACCTAAATTTCAATACATATGGATATGTTATGGAATTGAATGTGATTGCTATTTGAGAGGGAATCTGGACATAGAAAGTACAGCACCTACTCCAACCTCAAAGCAAGACTGTAGCTGTAGTTACATGGAGAGGATCTGTTGCTGCTTAGGATTTTTGCATTAGATACAAAGTTAATATGAAGCTGTTTGGCAAAAAAGGCTGTGTGTGGTAGTATGCGACTCTTGTGACTCTTGGTCATTGTTTCTAAAAGTCTGCAGCAGAGGTGAGTTGAGGGACTGCTTTAGAGACTCACAAGTTCTTATCTTTCCTGCTGATGTGCTGGTGGGTGTGACCTCCCATGAGGTCCTCAGCCTGATAGTGGGGGATGCTTGCACTCAGGGGAGCTGTGGGATTTCGGATTTCTGGTATCATTGTGCAGGGTTTAGTGTTCCTAGCAGGCAACATCAGAAACCATAAAGTCACAGACTTTACTAGCAGAGGGTTAATTTCTGTTGTTTCATTTATTCATGCACATTTGTACATAAAGTGTGAATATATTTACTTAATCTAGATTATACCGATTTTCCACATAATATTATATATAATTCTCTCTACATTATTCTCCATACAGACCATAACCATAAATCAGTTACAGAGACCGAAGCTGAGTTGTTTGCTTTATTTGACCAAAAAAAGTATTTCATAATACCTTTGTTGTGACAGCTGGGTGACACATTTGCCTTAAAAACCATATCAGTAATTCATGTCCATCTGAGAATTTTTATGACTTCTAAATCATAAAATATATTTATAATTTCACTTTAAATTTGGATTTTTTTTTTGTACAAGGAATTGAACTCATGACCTCCCACTTACCAGGCAGGCCTCTGAGCTATATCCCTAGTCCTAAACTTGGAATTTCTAAGGTAGACAGTTATGCTTTATACATAGCAAGTCAGTACCGAAGGAACAAAGGAGTGAAGGTTTACCTGGCTTAGCCTTCCTTGTGTCCAATCATAAACTCTCTTAAAATTTTCCTGATTCATTAACAAAGTCATTAGGAAACCGTGATAACCACCCTAATTAGGTGTTCACATCATGCTGTCCACTGCCTCGGGCAGCAGAAGGACGATTGGGTCCTTTTCTTGGTGAAGGGTTGTGGAATGGAGATGGAGAAACCCAGTAAGCAAGAGGGGAGTAGTGATTCCAAGGAACAAGAGATAGATGAAAGCAAGAAATAACTGAGGAAAACTGGGCACTCATGATCTTTACATGTGCAGGTCTCCTCTGTCAATTCCTAGAAACTTCCCAAATTGGACTAAATTTGTTGCCATAGAGAGAGTGTGTCATGAATAGCTTTCTTTGTATATTAAAGAGAAGGATGAAGCCAGGAAACTGTAGGGTTTTCTGTGGATGTTTGGTTAACAAAAATATGTCTGAGTTGGAATGCTGGATATTCATTATCTTTCTCTGACAGTTACGGGGCAAGGGTGTTGGCAGGGCAAAGCCCACGTACCCATGGCAGGTGTGGAAGACTCAACTGCCTACGGAGGCCAGAAGGCCATGTAAATAAGTAGGCTGAATCAGGTGTGAGAAAAGCAAAGCCAGAGCTTGATGATGAATGGTGTCTGGCTTCAGCCTCAGTGGGACAGAGACAGCAGCTCGTGCTGAGGCCTGGCTGCTGGCGTGCTCAGGACCTCCTCTGTGGGGCAGATGCTGCTTGTCTGTAACAGAGGAGTCAGTGCAGGAACGAAAACGTGGTGTGGCTGGCAATTACAACTCTTCAAGTGGTGTCACAAACCCAGATTTTAATGTGAACTGTATTGGAAGCTGATTCAATTTTTAAAAGAAAAGAAAGGAAAAGGAGACAATTGGGAAAACTAGAAAAAAACACTCATGGGTAAAAGAAAACTCTTCTATCCTTGCCTCCACTTCAGGGATTCAGCTTTCCTTGGAGATTAGAGCAGACACCCTTGAGAATTTTGAGAGGCCAAGGAGGAAGAGGCATAGGAAGAAGTCCTAGAAAACCAGAGTTCCCTGATGTGACTGGGTGTTGGGACTATGATAGGCAATAAAAGTGAACACTGCTCCTTCATTGACTTGCTGTTTTGATATAGCCCAGATGGCAATAGATTATTGTAGAAATAAACTAAATAAACCATGAAAGTCAATCATTTCCAAGCATACACAATGCCACTTAGACAAATTCTCAAGGAGAAAACAAATACTGACCTGTGAGCAAGTGTTAATGATAGCTTGCTGGTAAGTGCAACTTCTTAGAGCACTTTTTCTTCAGACTGTGTGTGTAGCAATACACGAATGCTTTTTAGCTGGGGTTCAGTAGGATGCCAGCTCTGCAACCCAGATTAGTAAAATGATTTTTCCTTTAAGTATATCCAGAAATAGATTCTGTTTTAATTGGTGTCCTTGTATCTTGCTTTTCTTATAATTCTGACTGCCTTCACATCAAGCAGTGAATTTGAACTGGGTCAGACAAGCATTTTATCAGTGTGAGAAAAACTCTAGATACAGGCTGAAAATCATTACAGAAACACATATTTACACACTTACACGAACACATGGATTCCTCCAAGAGAGTCTGCCTTAAGTAATTAAAGGTAAAATGTATCAAGTGTTACAAAATCTCCACTCTTCAGAATGTACACAATTATCAGGGAAGCAGCAAAATAACATCAAACCATAGGATTCCCTTGTACCATGAGCTACACAATTTATTTTTCAAGCCTTTATCTGTCTATGAATTATACATTCATCTCTATATAATCCATATATGTGTGGATGAATGGGTATACACCACATCAAGAGGGCTATGAAAATGCGCCTGTGGAAGTTAAGGATTTGTGGAGTCCATCTTTCCTCAGAACTATTTACTTACTCAGTATATTAGAACACACAATATTACAGTGAAAGCCTTGAGTTCTAGTCATTCATTGTAGTCACATTGCTCAGAAACATTAACTGTGCATAGGTGCTAATACCATGGGACATATCATATTGTACTTTCAGGATCTGAAATAATCCAACTGCTGGAAAGGAAGAAATTTAATTAAAGTTAGAAAGAAAACACATATATTATGATTCTGCCAATCCTATATTTTTTAATATCTGATATTTTGACACTGAAGTTGCACATGTTGGAAAGTGACATTCTGATAGCCCCCCAAAATACACTGGTGAACAGATAGACATTGGAAGTACATCCTTATTGCTGAGGGAACCTGAGTCTGCAATCTTAATATGAAGTGAATGTATCTTCTTGAACTGTAACCTTTCAGGAATGTTTTACAATGAATTCTTTAAAAACTTTTAAATTGGCATAATTGTCTTCCAGAAAACCCTATTATTATGGCTACTAGGAAATAATATGTAGAAGCAGAAATGGAAGAAAAATAGGTACTGCGTATAGTAAGACAATAGTGATATTTAAATTTTAATGAGTTCTTGGATATTTCTAACATAAGCTGAAACTTATACATAATTATCGATAGTTGAGGATTTGTTACAGAATTTATTTGCATAGAATTCTCATGTATGTGTTAAATACAAGCAAGTAAAACTCAGCTCAGCGTTTCAGTTACAGTAAAAGTAGTTGTCACCATGAGTGACTCTAAAACTGTAGGCTCCATCAGAATGACCTGGAACACTTGTTTACACTCCACACATTGCTCTGGGCTCTGCTCATTGGTCTCTGACTCAGTAGGTCGAGAATGGATGAGAGGATTTCACTTCCAGTAAAGCTCTTGATAATGCTAATGCTACAGGTTCCAGAGGTCACGCTAAAAATCACTGTTTTTAGCATAAACCCCATCTTATCTTGGGAGAAAGTCTGTTGCTTACGTGGATACCATGGTTTTAGTGCTCACACACTGATAAATGAATAGTGCTGCTGAAAGCCATCAAAATGCCTGAACAAAGAATTATTACAAAGAATTTTTAATGGGCCACCTTCAAGTAGAAAATCATCTGTATTTCACTTACAAATAGTTCACGAGAGGCTCAGATGCTGCCATTAGAACAAAATACTGTTTCTGCCTTATTAACAAAATTTATTGCTGCTAGAGTTTTTATTATTATTATGTTTTCAGCATTCTCATGGATTTTGCTACATTTGGTTTTTGCTCTCCATTGAACTTACATTTCACAGTATCTGCTTTTCTCATTCCAGCTGCATGAGGGCGATTGAGATTTTTTTGTAGAAATATCGAACATTAGTATTCTTATTACTGCTTTCTTCTCTTCTTCATATTATAATAACTTTGTTTAGGGAAAGATTTCTTTTTTGGTAAGAATATTTGAAACTATTGCATTCTCCAACAGTATAGTTAGTTTTTGGAATCTGAGGAAATATGAAGTATGTCTATAATTTCTATAATTAAAATACAAATAACCATAATGAGCCAGAATGTATACTGTATTCTTGAGAGAAGAAAAGAAATCAAGAGTAGTTATAATTTTAATAGTATTCAAAAGGACCACTAAATTCTGTTAATAATGTCTGGAAGCTGAAGAATATGTATAACTTAAGAGTGTCATTTGGCAAATTTTCTGTACTTCTTTTCTATTCTCATGAACTCTGCAACAAACTTTATTAATTTAATACCTTACTTCTCTGAAAGAGCATTTTAAGTAACTACAGCTGACTTATTAGGGGTAGCATGCAAAATGCAACCAATTCATCATCCCTAGAATAAATTTCTTCTATGATTGGCAGTCACTGTCAGTTCTTCTGTGTCAGGTACTATGTGAAATTCTTTATAAATGTGACTTCAATTATTTATTACAATAAACTTTTGTAGTATGTAAAATTGTTACCTTGAAATTGCCTTATGTTCCACAAAAATAAAATTGACATTATTAGTTATTTACCAACAGAAGAGAAGAAAAAAAAGACATGTAAATATTATATTCTTGTCCCCTATCTTAATTCAGTTTTTTTTTATTTTATGGGGTATGATGCTGGAGAATTTTTTATAATCACAAAATTGGATGCCATGGCTGTGAGAAAGCAAAACATCACATAAGTATCTTACAAAAATAGTTAAATTCAGGAAGTTGAGTTCTGTGTGGACTTTGTGCCTTCTAATTTGGGAGACAATGTTTATTTTCCCTAAGTGTTTCACCTAGCATATTCTGAGATTTTTTTTATTTATCACATATAAGTACTAATTATTTGTCTCATACTAAAGTTTATCTTTAAATTGTCTATGAGAATAATGCTCTTCAGAGTTGAGACTGACTCACAGTGGTGGTTTGTTATTACTCAAACAAACCAAGATTGAAGGGCAGAAGAGGTTGAAGCTTCTAAATTAGAAGTGAGCCTGAACCCACTGATTCAAGACATGATCTCCGAGCTACTTCTGCACAGTTGTGTCTATTCTTCTTTTTCTACTTCATCAGTCCACTGGCCAGGATGGCAGCATTAGCCAATGAAAAGCTGAAAGCTTAATATTAAAGTGACAGAGAAGATTGAAAGTACAGTATGGGAAATTTTGTTAAGAAAGTACTGATTTTTTTCTAGTGGTGGGGGTTGTTGTAGGTAGAATAGCCCCCAAGATTGTTTCTCCTAATTACACAACCAGATGTTAATCTAGGTACTATTGTGAAGGGATTTCCCAGATGGAATTAAAGCTATAGGTTCTACATAGGTAGATTTTCCAACAGCAACATTTACATGATCCTGAAAAGTAAAGAACTATATTTAATTGAAGAATTATGAAAGGTGTTGCAGAAGAAGATATATATATATATCACTTTCCTATCTGTGCAAATGACACTTGATATAATTTAAAATAGGAGAGGTTTATTTGGGTTATAGTTTCAGTTAAGTTTAATTCATGGTCACTGGTTACAAGGGGGAAGCAAAAGGGCCAAAGGGAATGGCAGATTTCTATTAAACCCATAGTAGTCAGGAAAGAGAGAGAACAAGACAGAGACAGAGCACAGAGACAGAGAAACATAGAGACAGAGAAAGACACCCCCCCCACACACACACACAGACAGACAGAGACCAGAGATAAGAATATATCCTTGCACATCATGCTCTCAGTGACTCACCTTCTTTGACAAGGCCCCATCTCCTAATAGCATATTCGACCATGAAAGTCTCCTCAATGGATTAATCTGCTTGAGAACATAGTGACCTATGAACCAATCATCTTCCGAGCCTCCAGTTCTGAACACGTAAGGCTTCGGATGAACATTTTAGATTTAAACCATGTTATGGATTAGAAACTGGTGGTCAACTTAATGCCAGCGGAATTAAATCAGCATGGTGCTGAGCGTAGATGTTCCACCTGAGGAAAGTTGCCAGCATAAATAGAGACGTGGAGAAGGAGAAGGGAGGCATGAAGCCATTGTGGGTTCTCCTATGTGCTGCTGTTTGACCTGTTGGTTCTCCTGGAGAAGCTCTGGTCCTCACATCAAGTGTTGCTTCCTAGTTCCGGAGGGGAAGATGTGCCATTTAATCTCCAGGTAGAACTCATCACGCTGGCTTCCTGGCATGTACTCAACTGTGCTTATCATCCAAGGAACTCGGGGCCTCCGTGTCACTAAGGATGGCTGTGGTGCTTTTCAGGATAGCCTGGGTCTTTGTTTTGAGTGTGACTTCATGGCTCCAGCATAAAACCCTCAGCCTACCAGCACAGCTCCTTTACCCCGCTGGCATAGACTTCCTTGCTGCCACCACTGACCTTTGGGCCTTCCCAGCATGGATCCCTAAAAGAGACTGGAGTGATTCTTTCTTGCGGCCTCTAGACCTCCAGCTGGAATCATGGGAGGCACTGTCATGAGCTCTGGGTCTTTATTTGGACTTATATAGGACATTGCTATGGGATTCAGGCCCATGACTAAATATTCTATGTCTTTAGTGTTGTGGATAGATTTCCTGCACTTCCTTGTGTTAACTCTGGGTGACCATCATACAACAATATTACAAACTCCATGCCCTGATTCTAATTGTTCTCCTCATAACCCCTGACCACAAAACATCATAATCAAAAGAGGCTCTCTATTGTGCAGTGGAGGAAGAAGAGATAACAGGTATGAGTAAGTGATGAAGAACATCTAGAAACAGAGGCTGTCTCCAAACTCTCAGCTAGCAAAAATGCAGGCACCTTGACCCTATAGTTCTGAAAAACTGAACTCAGCTATGTGGCTAAGAGCCAGCTATTGTCAACTTCATTTGGCATTATGCAAGTGAGAGCAGAGGGAACAGCTGAGCTAAACTGAACTTCTGACCAATAGAGATGTAACAAACAAACAAATTTGGATTTCCTTAATTTTCTGAGCTATAGCAATTGTTTCTTACAGCATAAAACTATGGCACAGAAGAACTATATATGACAATATTGGGAGATGCGTGTTATGAGAAAAGCAGCTCTCATGAAATTCTTCATCATATTTTGTCACAGTCATTTAGGGCAAGATTCACATTTGTGCATCCTTGAATCTTGAATGTCTTAGTCATGAAACAGACTTATCACAGCACCAAGAGAGAGTTTAATTTGTATAAATCACTGCTTTTGATTTGTATTAACAATCTAAATTTCATAGCTTACTTGCTCTTTGATGTAATTTTACTGCTATGCCCATTTCACAGATCAGGGAAGTAAGGCACAGGAAATTAACTGTCTGCTGAGTTCACATATCTGGTAACTCACCTGTAGTTTATGTAGTCAGATACGCCACAATTCAAGCATCTTACAGAAAATCCTGCTTTCCCCAGTTTCTCATCATCTCATGGCAACATCATCCTTTCTCTCAGCAGCAGATTGTGTGTCTTGTTTCCATTTTGTCATGATGGAGGCTCAGAATCAGAAATCAAGTAAAGTTATGGAAAAGATGATATCACATTCTATACTTCATTTTAAAATATGGATTTATACCTTTTCATTTTTATGCTTTACAAATAAAATTTAGGTATCAATTGATGGAAATTGTTCTACATACCAAAAAGATTTCTTTTTGAGGAAATATGTGTGTAAACCAGTGTCTCTGAAGTTTGGATACAAAACTTACAAATTCCATGGATAATTCAGTAACCCAGATAATGATGTGACCTTAAGATTCTGGCTCTGTGATCTAGTTTTCCAAACATTTCTTTCATGCTATGTGACATTTCATGTCGTTTCAGTCAATGCCTCTTTCGCTCATGCCAGTATGATTTGCTTTCTATTGCTTTCTATCAATTTACCCTTGGCCACAAGGGTTAGTATGAAATTTTATTTCTTCAGTGTTACATCTCTCTTTGGACTTTATAAAATAACCTTACATTAATATTTTCCCCTCCAAGGATCCATTTACTTATTTAAAGCCACATGTGTTAATTATTTTTATTGTGGCAAAATGTACATGAGATAAAATCTGCAATATTAACCCTTTTTAAGTGGGCAACTCTGTGCACTTAGTATGTTCACATTGTTATATAGCTTCACACCATTCATCTCCACAATGTCTCCATCTTCCTGAACTGAAACCTGAGATGCACTGGGCAGTGACTTGCCATTTCCTCCCGTTTCCTGTTCCTTACGCTTATTGTTCCATTTTCTATGGTTACCAGTTCCATTCTTTTGGTACATCATAGCCTAAGTCCTATTGTGATAGCTGATTTCCTTTGACATAATGCTGCCTTCCAGACTCGTTCATTTTACAGTATGCCAGCAAGACATTTTTCTTTAAGGGTGAATAATACATCTCATTTTATGTACCCATCACATTTGATTTATATTTTGGTCGTTTTTACTTTTGCTTATTGTAAATAAAGCTACTATGTACATCTGTGTAGGATGTAGTAACATGGAGCTTTCCAAATTAATTATGTCACTTTACATTTCTTTTCTTTTTAAACTTTGTTTCCCTCTTTCCCACTGGGCTATGTGTGACATTTAAAGGAGTAACTCTATGACTATTTAAAAATTACTGGTACATAGAATCCATGTAACATTTGTTGCATAAACAAGGAAATAAATGAAATTGTGCCTAAAATTTAACTTGTTTGGTCACATTTTTTTCTCCTTAAAATGTGTGCACATTTCTTAGTGGTTTTTGGAACCTTAATACTGAAAATTTGTTATTCTAAGACTGGTTATATCTGTGCCCACCAAACAAGCTTAATAGTTCCTGCTTTTTTTTTTTCTACTTCACATAGAATTCTTTTATTTATGTTTCTAATTTTAAAGATCTCCATGTTTGGTTCAGAAGAGAGGACTGTTTTGTACAATTTTGTTTCAAATACCATTTTGACTTTTGTTTGGTTTTTAAAATTCAGAAAATATCCAGTATGTCTTTAGTTACTGTTTTATCCAATTATGCTGTTTTATTTTAGGAAGAATTCTTACAAATATGAGATTCAGGATGTTGTCTCTTACCAGTGCATAAACTTTTCTCTTTATCTTTCTATTCAATATAGTATACTCTGACTCCTTTTTAGTGGTAAAACTTTTTGAGAGTTTGACATCTATATCTTTGATAGCTGATTAATATCCAAAAATCAATGATTAATTATGAATAAGTTTTCTAAATGTTTTTCTAAAGTCTTCAAAGTGACTTTTTAAAAACTCATAGCACTCTGAGAATTAGACCGAAATAACTACCAATAACTTAGCAAATAATGACAAAATCAATTTCTTTTGTACTCTGGATTCTAATCAAACACAATAGCCAATGCAGCACTTTACAAAGAGGTTCAAAAATTTAACCACAGTACATGCTGGTCTTCTTGTTCTCTTGCCTGCCGTAGCTTGCTCTCTACCTTAACATAGGCTACAGGGATATTGGTTCATGTTTCTGATGTAACTTTCTGGGGTGATGCAGTACAGACTTTGCTCCTTAAAATTTGTGTTTTTGATTCATCTCTTCTCTCCCCATGGCCAAGCATCAAAGTGACCCTGTTTTACCATACATCCGTGAGATGGTTTTCAGAGAACATATATAGAGGCAGTTAGAGACGTAGAGTCTATGGAATCTGAGGACTGAAAGGAGGAAGGGAAAGGAAAGGAAGGGTAAAGGAGGCGGACCCTTGGGTGTAAGATGCCTTAGAAGGACTCCCAAGTGGGATGTGCACCCCCAGCACTACGGTATTCTCAGAAAGGGTCTCCCAGGAGTCCAAGACCAACACTGCTGTGCAGTGGTGGACACCACACAGGCAGAAGTTATTTGAAATTTTTAACTTTTCTTTGAAGTTCAGGTTGCTACACCTACTATAAAATTTGAACATTACACAAGTTAACCTCACTATCCCTAAGTTTTTCATATATGAAATGGCAAGAGTATTTCTTATCTCATTTGTCCAGCATGATAAGTCAAAGATACTATAATATGTACATAAATTAATTGGCAGTTGTCTGTAATAAGCTGCATGTAGTAAGTAGCTGTAAATTACTAACAACAAAATTAAACATTTTGCTCATGGTTGAAGGATTATTTTTATTTTACCAATTTATCTTTGTTAACTTTTGTGTAGTTTGTGGGATATTTCTGAAGGATCAGGCTATATCTGCTTTCTTTTTTAAAACTCTGACTAGCTGGATTTCCAACCTTTGCCCCTGGCTTTTTCTGTTTGATCTCTAGGAAACAAATTGGGCCTCTTATTTCCCAAACTCTCTTCCCTAGTTTATTCATTTCATTTCTCGAAAGTATGCTTGATCCTTTTTCCTCCATACCCTATATTGAACCCTCAGCATATCCTTCATCATATTACAAGTATATGTATGATAGGGTCTATCCACTTTCCCTATCTTGACCAACGTTGCTTCAGGTTTTAGCACTCATGCTATGGTCCAGGAGGAAAACATCAAAAGAAATGAGGAGATTTTTATATTGATATCACCACCCTCTCAAAATCTAACTTGAGATGTGCAAAGAAAAATACTCTACTAGAAACTCCCTTGACATGGTGACACCAAACAAGATGGAAGAGCACTGTTCTTCCATTCATTCACAGACCACAGTAAAGACATTCACTTCTGATTTTCTATGCTCTCCTTCCTTCCATTTCTTTGCCCACTTTTTCCTTCTTTCCTACCTTTGTATTGTGTCTATTTACTCTTCATTCCCTTTGCTTTGTATCATCCTTTAGCTGATTATTTATGTTTTAATAGCAGATATTATCTAAATCACTTAATTTCACCTTGTTTTCTCATTATGTACTAATATTCAAAGTTTGAAAACTCAGGACTATACTATCCTAATTAATGGCACAAAAAGACAGCATTTAATAACTAAACTTTTTTCATTACATTTATTTATTTGCATAAAAATTTCTCTAAATTTAGGTAAGATATGTGACAGTAGTCATTCAAAGCTAGCATCTCTCACTCTCTATATATGTAATATATATATATATATATATATATATATATATATATAAAATTATTTTGGTGGAGTAGGATATTACACAAGTAGAGAAAATACCCATTGCCAAAGGAAACTAATGAGTATTTTAATATTTATAAGGTGGTCATTAAATCCTTAACTCTAATTTGAATGATAATGTTACAAGAAGACTTGCCATTATATTCATTTTCATGCACCAGCTTGATCTCTGGAAAAAACACCAAACCAACCAACTCCCTCTTCAAGGGAACAGGATGAACAAAGCACTTTCCTAATCACTGCTGCAGCATGATCTGAATTGATGATACTGTGGGAAGACAGTGTTGCTTTTATATATCACCATTATTTACTTAATACCCAGGACATAAAAAAAAGAGAATTAGAGAAATATACACTGCACTTTGACTATAACACATTTGTTGAAAATCCTCATTTCAGAAAATGGTTCAATTAATAAAGGAAAGTGAAGCTTTGATGATATAAGGCAATCCATTTTAGGAATACATGACAGAAATGTTAAAATAATTTGAAGTGTTATTTAATTATTGGTAGATTGAAATTATGTATTACAATAATAGCTGTTGCATGTAGCATCATTATTTTAAATTACTGGTGATATAAATACATTTTTATGAGCACATACAAAAGTAAATTCCTTGTACCCGAGGTTATTAAATGTAGTACTCTTCTACACTTAATGTATTTTTGGAAAGCAATTGTGCATATTTATGTAAAGTAATATTTCTTTTTTGTGATTTCTGATTGTAAACTTTTTCTTGGCCTGTTATTTCAATACGAATATTGTGTATCTAAGATACAAGTGTAGAGTTCTTAGGTCACATTATTCATTGTTAGTGTCAAGATGAAGTTTTCTAGCTTGTGCTGTGAAAATTAAATGATTTTACATATATAAAGGGGCTTAACGATGCTTGAAACATAGAAGTTGTTATCTAATATTACCATTAGTGTCATTTTGACTATTACTAGAAATATTTTCTATATTAATGTTTATCTATCTCATACCTCTACGTTTAAATATTATTTTTTAGCAGGAAGATGCATTTCATTTGAAGGACCATTAAAGTGGAGATCCTATGTTTTTCAATTTACTGAGTACCTTAGACCATGTTGAAAGTGTTCAATTCAACTCAGTAAGCAAGACATCTATAAAATGTTAACTTTGACCACTGTGTTTTTAAAAGAAAGCCTATGCTTTAATAGAAAGACCTAGACAACATAAGATTTTCCTGTTCAAGTTTTGTTATTGTGCACTGCTGATTAAAACAGCAGCATATGACAACAGCCCATTCTGCCATGATGTTCTTCTTTCTTACATCCGATCTCTCTTTCTCTCAGCCTTTGTTCTGTCTGACTCACAGCCCCAGTGATGTTTTACTGCCTGTGCTGTTCTGAATTCTTCTCTCTAAGCTGCAATAAGATTCTGGAAATTTACTTATATTCATGCTTTCTAAATTAAATTGAGTTTCCCTGCAACTCAGCAATTATAATTTTAACAACAAAATGGCAGAGTGTATTTTTTCTCGATCATCCTATTCCCTTCAGGGTCTACAAAAGTACTAAGTAATAAGAGAAAAGCCAGAGAGAGATTCACAACAATATTAATTCTGGCCATATGAACCTTGTATTGTGTGAGAATTACAATAATGGTGATAATAATGTCTATAAATTATTGATCATTTGCCAGGCATTTTGAAATATATTACACATATTATCTTGTTGATTATCATAATAACACTTAGTAAATAGATTATTATATCTAGCTTGCAGATGTTAGAATTTAGTTCAGAGAATTTAAATCATTTGCCCAAAGTCATATGACCAAAAAAAGGCAAAGTTGGAATTTAAAGCACATTTTAATTTCAAAGTTCATTTTGTTGTTTTGACATCTACGTGAAGTTGTTTGTCCCTGAGAATGTCTTCAGTTTTATAACTTTAATTGTATTTCTAATCACATACTTGGCTGCTGATTTAAACTTTCTTTTATTTTCAAATTCAAAAGAGTAGGTTGCAGTCTTCTCTCTCCTCCATGTAAGAAGAAAGGCCACTCTTTTTACCTGAATGAAGTCACAGCTTCTCCACATTAGTGACACACATCTAAACCATCCGTACTCAATAAGAGGATGAGGATGGCACCATTTGAATTCTATCTTCAATTATAAAAACTAGCTTTAATTTGCTGAACTCAGCTCTATCTGAAAATTCTTGGGCCACATCTCATGCTCCATATTGCATTGCAGAAGCTCTTCAGGCACTTACAGCCTGGCGTCATGTGTTCAACTTGTGTTGATTCCTTCTCTGTTTCCTGTATCACATAATATCATCCCTCATTGACTATAAACTTTTGGATCATCTTATTTCTTCCTTCCCAGATATAGTATTTTATCTGCCCCCAAACCAAGATACTTATTTTTTTTTTCAATTATCTACTTCTTCCCCTTAATTCCCACAATAACTTATTTAGCTAAGAATTTTATAATTTAAAAAGTCATTTTTACCACCTCCAAGTAGCTCTTGGTGGTCTTTTCTTTTCCTTCATATTTTGAAGATATAATTTCAACCAGATACAATGCTACATGCCTTTAATCCAAGTATTCTGGGAGGCTGACTGAGACAAGACGGTCACAAGTTCAAGCCCAGTCTAGGCAGTGCACCCACTTACAGAGCCCTTATCTTAAAACAGAAAACCAAAAAGCGATACTGAGTTATCAGGGTGTGAAGGCCTGGATTCAACCTCCAGTACCACACACAGACACCCACAAAGATATGATCTCATTCTGGTGCTTGCATCTATGTCTTAACTCCTCATTCCCATTTTATTTTATTTTTTTTAATATTCTCAGTACCACCCTCTTTCTAAACTACCATTTTCTCAGGAGATGTCTTCATCTATTAGGAATAAGTTTCCTTGTTTATATTGTTCTTTCCTGTTCTGATGCTCTTGTTTCTACACCTGTTGAAGTTGTCAGTCATTCTTAATTTACATCAACTGTCTTCTCCATAGTAAATCACCTCTTAATCTGCCAAGGTAGTTTAAGTTTCTCCCCATCTTGGTAGTTCACTGGTAGATATTAATAATAGAACAAAATTTTTGCTATCATTTCATTTTAAAGTTAGAATGTAAACACTTCAAAGTTAATATTTGACGAAATTAGACTTCGTAGTGTTTTTGGTCTTTTGTAAAAGTTTAAGACCCTGATTGTCTTATACTTTCTTCCTCACTGTTAGAACCCTTTCCTCACCACCTTCCCTTGCTCATTTACCACTCTGGAAAATAAAAGGTTTATGTACATTTACACTCCTCTTGAATAATTTATTAGTTAATGATTCAGGGCCAAATTATTTGACTTGTATGAGAGATAAGTTCATCTAAAAGCTAGAAATTTGCTTGTTCAGAACATTAAATGAGATGACATGTGATCAGTTTGACAAAGCTTAATTTACATGTCTTGTTTTCAAATCTCAAATTTCCTTCCTCTCTGCTTTTCCTTATTTATTCAAATTGCAATTTTCCTAATATTCTTCCAGCCAGAAATTCTTATTTTCTGTTTTTATTTTACAGTGCTTTATATATTTGATCACTTAAAATTTGATTCTAATCTCCTAGTTTATATTCCATGGACCACTTTAAATTTTCAGGCAGTTTGACTACCATTTGATAGACACCATGAATGTATGACATTTTCAGGATCGATGACACCACGGACTGGGTAGAGTGTAAGCAAGAACAAAACAGGAGGCCAAACCTATCTCTGTTTTCCCTACAATACTCAGACTACTTCAACAGCAGAGTTCACATTAGTTGCCTGCATCTTAGTTCTGTGAAAAAGAGGAGACAAAAGCCTAAGGAAAATAATATTTATTTAAAATCTTCATCTTTTAGCCATAAGTATTTATATGATCTTAAGAGAAACCAGAGTTTTAGCCATAAGTATTGAGAGCTTAGGAAATGTATTAAAAATAGTTAAGGATTTGATTTTTAATTATTTTTGATAAAATATTTACTTAAATTTGAAATATTTATATCAACTTTAAGTTCACATAAGAAATAAGGTTTGTACACATCAAATGTAGTTAGCAAAAAAAATTCACACTGACTATTAATACTGACAAATACTTCATACTTATCGATTTACTATTTTTAAAGAAAACTCAAAGTAAAATCAACACCAGATTAGATTAGTAATATGAATATTTTAATATATATTTCCAAAGGAAAAGTTGAGAGATTAAACAACAGTCGACTTTGGTTTTCTGACTTAAGCAGAAAATAAAATTCTTTAGTATAACACATACATAGATAAAAAGTATAGAGAAGCTAAAACACAGAGTTTACAAGTGGTGGTAAAGGACTTTGAATTCACCTTGATTTCAAAAACCAGGCTCATAGCAGCACTGTTCTTTTCTTACTCTAATTTAAATATTTGGAACCACCCAAAAGTACTTAGAAATCTACTTTATACTTCATTCACAAAAGCAAATTAAAGAACAACAATACAATAATAAAAACAATAAGCAGTGATTACAGTACATGTTAAATTTATAAATTGATTTCATCAGCAAAGTCAAATTAATTTCAATTTCCAATAATGACGCTGGAAACAATGTTAGAGACTGTGGTTTGTCTCTTAATGTATCTTTCACCTAACTCATAGTGTGGCTAAAATACCACCACAAATATTTGAGGCTGAAAGGGCATTGATATCACAGAGAACAGGCCTCTAATTTTATAGGAGAGGAAATTGAAGCCCACAGAGGTTAAATGACTTGCCTAAATGACTTGCAATGTACAATAGCAAGAAAAATTACTATTGCAAATATGTAATATTTCAGGTTTATGATGTTTTTGTGGACTTGTATGGGAACATAACTGTTGTTTATTTCAGTACTTTCACAGGAAAGTATATGATAAGAAGTAAAAAAAAAAAAAACATTATAATCTCATCCAAAAGTATATAACACAACCTAGAAGGATACAAGGCAGGATCAGAATTATATGTAGAAAGCAAACAGGGAGATTTGGGAATGTGATTCATTGTTCAAGAGTTTTCTTTGTAGAGAGAAAGGAAATCATGATTGCAAAGTATGACTTACATGTCAAAGATGGTGTTAAGTACATTGTTCTTTTCACTGACTGAATAATTTGACTATTTAAAAAAAGAAAAAGAAAAATAGAAAAGTCCTTATCTTGATATTGTTCATGGAAGATCACTGCAAAAATATACTCATCAGACATAGAGTTTTAATGAACATTCTAGAGTTTTTTGGAACAGGAGAGAATTTAAACCCAATTTACTTATTTTAGACTTTAACTCACAGTGAGTGATTACAAGCTGTTAATGTCATTGGATGGATAAAGAAGGAAAACACTTCACTTCTTTCTTCAAACTGGCTAAGGTCTGGACTCATCCAGCTAATAAACTGCTTATGTAGCAAGTGTTCAAATTGTTTTTCAGAAAAGGCCTACAGAATCCACTCAAGAAAAGTTTGAAACCAGCCTTTCTAATATTGAACTTTCCAGAACAAGTCAGCTTATCTTTCAGTTGATCACCTCATGATGCTACAAACTCAGAATTCCCCAGGCAGAAGGTAATTGCCCCAGAAAGGAAACACTGGTTCTGTGAAGAGGAATAGCTCCTAATTATACCTGCACAAAATACTTTAAAATACTTCCATTCTAGCCATTCAGTCACTAAGCAGTTTCTTCCAGCTCCCTCCCTATAAATTCTCTGGCTACCAACCCTATAGTGGAGGCTGATTTAAGGTGTTTCTCTTGTCTTTTTTTTGCCAGAAGCCTCATAACAAACTTCCTTTGTGCACAAACAAAACAAAACAACAGAAACAGTGCTACAATGTTGGCTTCCGTGTTCATTGGGCAGTGAACTTTTGTGGATATCCTTTTTTGAGTTCTCCCCCTGAAACAAACAGCAGATATCTTCAGCACTCATGACAAATATCCAGAAAAATGTATAAATCTCGAGTATGTGATTTTTAAACACAAGTTTAAAAACCAGTTTGCCTAAACAAATAAAGAAGGGTGTGGAGAGACTGGTAAAGGCGAAGTGACCAGGAAAAAACTCATCCAATAAGGATGATGCTTCTTATGCAGACTTAAGTTTTTTTCTACTGTTATGCTTTTTAGTGTTTTGAATTCACTCTTCTCTGTTTTAGAGAGGGAAACACTGTTAAAAATGGACATTTCCTTTATAAATCTAAATTTCCCTCATAAAAAAGTACCTTCTATTCCCTCCTTCCAAGTCTCCCTATGGTAGTGTTGCTGCGGATGAAACCCAGGTCCTTCACACTGAAGACTACATCTCCAGGCCTGCAATTTCTCTTCTTGTTTTCAGAGCTCCAACATCTGCAGTTTCTCAAAAATCCTTGTGGAGAAGAAGAAGCATATTTGGTGTGGCATCTTTTTTTTTTTTCCTGCAGATATGCCTTGTATCATATGTCTCATGCTTGTCTATTTAAGTTTTCATGTTTTCAATATTGACTTGAAATACCTTTTACAATTTCTTACCTTTATTCACCTGAAGAAGTTTATTTTTGGTTAAGGAACAGGAAATTAATTGTTTAGATGTTTGTTGGTCTTAGCACTGAGCACTTACACTTAGCACTAATGAGAGGAAGGAAGGAACCACAGGAAAACAAAACCATCCACAACATGCAGGAGTGTAGAGCAGTGTGGTGTCTGCGCGTCCTCCGGGAAAGGATGTGGATGGCTCAGAGGAACCAAAGGATGCTCTGGCCCTTGACCTCTTTTCCTGCAAAGCCATGGGCAGGCGATATTCTGCACCACCTCTGCACAATCTGTAACCCTCTCCTGCTGCAGGTTATGGTTCCCCCATGCAATTATCTTCTTTTGTCTTTCAAGATAAATTATTTCAACTTCTTTGCAAGGGGGATTGGAAACCAAAGTTATAAGTTATTTTTAGGGAGAAATAAATTTTTTCATGTAACATACAGAAGTTGTTGCTCCTCAGGCAGCTGAGAGAAAGTGAAAGGCACTTCCAGTCATTTTAAAAGCCAAATTCTGATGTTTAGCTTGAGATCAAAGGGAAACTCAGGAAAAGGAGGGAAAAAGAGGATAGATCAGAATACACAGCACTAACTCCTTTGAAGGTACTGCCATTACATTTCTGATCTTTGAACTCAGCAACTTATTTTGTGAGGATGAGCTGTATTTTTACCAATTGTAAAGCTAATAACCAGAAAATTTGAGCTACAAATACCAACCTTACAAGCAAAAAGCAGCCTGCATTCTTGAGCATGATAATGCAGGCACATTTAGACTAATGCTTGTAACCACACTGAAGCAGGTTAAAACACTTTCTGGCATTTGTGGAGTCAAAATTACATCTTTTAACAGAGTATCTTGTAGTTCCTCCATCCCAGACATTATTTCAATGGTGTAATATTATTTTTAAATACTCAACTCTGTGTCCATAGCCCTATATTTTGCCAGCAGAATCTCTACTTCGTGAGGATGAGAGCTAAGGGAAATTATGAATTTCTCTGTGCTGCAATTTACTTTTAAATATGTTAATAATGTAAAAGATTCATAGGATTAAGGCCAATTCTAAAACTGAACGTGTTAAGTGTTTGCCACATTGCATGTTCTATACAACTGTTTTGTGTTATTCATCACACTTTGTGGCAAGATGGTTTTCCTTTTGAAAGATGAAGTTTTTCAATAGTGTGAGAAATTTTTTAACACTTACCTCATTCACTAAATAAACAGAACTCAAACATTAATTCCATAGTAAATGATAGTTTGAACCCAATGGACATTTGGCTTCTCACGGGTTTTTAGGAAAACCTAAAGATAAAACTAGTCACCTTCGACCTCACTGTTCCTCTCTAATATGAAGAGATAAGAGGGGAAAAAATAAAAGAGAAAGAGAGACAGATGTTTTGGGATAGAATCAGGTCATTTGTGGGCTTGTTCTTACTCCTCATCATTCAGTCAAATTCATCGTAAGGTTTTTCAGCTTCTGGTATTGATTTCAATTGCATCATGATTGTTTCCTAAATTTATCTTACCTGAAGCCATTGAGACTAGAAATCCATCACATTTTATTGCCTTGGTTATGGAGACACCCACAAGATACGATTTCAAAGCAATGTGCACCGTGTCAGGTATTTCATAGTGCAATTTTATCCCATGGGAAAAGAAATGACCATGACAACCAGGACATATTTTAATGTTTCCTGCCTCCATCTTCTCCTTGGCCTTAATATATATTTTTCACCTGCTGCTGTGTTGGTGCAGTTTTTATTTTCTCTGCTTTCCCTTTAAGTGACTCTGCTAACACAAGACAGACTGCTGAGACAGATTCTTCAACATTGTAAATATTTGAAGGACAAGGAAGAATTCTAAATCCTGATATTAACAAGATCTTAAGAAGGAACATTATGTTTTCATTGCATTTTTTAATATTTGAGCTAATTTTGATTGAAACTTATTCGGGGATTGTTAAAATGAATTAACTTCATTTGCAACCTGTTATACATGTAGGGTACGATTTGGTTTTGAGTGTAAGATCAGACTTGATATGTGATACCTAACTGTAGATAGTCTCAAACTATATGAATTCTAGCAATATTTCTTATAGAAAAATAATCAAAACTGTTTTAGTATATATTTGATACTTACATTTTGCTTCTCTTTAGTAGGATATTATTAAAACTACTAGAGTGATGCTATACTTGTTAATATTTTTCTACTGAAATTTGGTTTGGGTTGGGTTTCTTCCACTCATTTATATTTTCTGCCTATTTCCTAGCATAAGTTTGGGTTTAGGGTTTATTCATAATTCACATGGAATTTCAGAGGATGCAGATTTCTTACAAGTGTAGATACTCAAATAGTGCATGACAGAATCTTAAAGCAATTCCAAAGGAGGCAGTCCACTTATGTTTTATCCAATGACAATATTACTACAATAGCAAAATACCTTTAACTAATGTGATAAAGTGATAAAAGTCACTTAAGCATATAGATTTGGCCAAGTGATTAAAAATATCAGTGTCAGTGGTCATAAGCCTCTCAAAATCTTTTGAAAATATAACAATCTTTTCCCCAAATTGGACAGACCTTAGGGTTCTAGCTGAAAGTAAATTTATTACTCTTCAGGCTAGTGAGAATTGTATTTCTTCCAAAAGTCCAAAATATATGGCACTTATTCACCTATTGTGCCCAGCAAAATATTTGCTCAGTTGAAAAATACCAGGAGCAATAATTAAGGAAATATTTCTGGGAAGGAATCAACATTAATTCTGGGAAGGTAACTTTGATTTTTTTCCCAATATTCCTTATTCCTTTCTTTAACTGCTCTTCATACAAACCTCTTCTTTCTCCACCTAACAAAAACTATTTAAATTATGCCTTTATGTGTCTACTGACTACTAAATTCTGTGGTCTTTCAAAATTCCAATCATGTCTTATGTACATCTGAAAAACATGGCTCATCCCATAGTAAATCATTCATAGACATTTGGTAATGAGTGATTTACTGAATTATTTATTTTTATTTTCAGTGACAAATGTAATAAAGCATATCATAGATGGTATTAGGTGGGAAAATTCTAGTGAAGTTAAATGACCTACATTGTGAGAAGGAGTGATCTGCCCTTGAGATGGAGTAATTTTCCTTATAGTTAACAGGAGTTTTCATGGGGAAAATGAAACGATACACAAAAAAGTGTAGACTTTGTTTTTGGTTTAGGTGTGTAAAAAGCTTGAAAGGAATCAATCATAACTTTAAAACTAATGAAAACTAAATAACCTGAAAAGTTCATGGCTTTTCTTATTCCGTGAGAAAACTGAGATTTTAACAAAGATGCAACCTCCAAAGATGGAAAGATAAGGGAATGTAGAAGTTGAAGGTCAAGATCTAGCTTCCTGAAGCAGAAGCTGTTGGATGTATAAGTTGGGAAGTCTGAACAGAGCTAAAATCTCAGTGTGGACTATGTCAAGGGAATAAAATATCTCAAGTACTTAAGACTTAGAGGAATCACAAACATCCATGGATTTTACTTCTGTTTTCTCCACAAGGATCTAATGGTAAAGGCTTCAGAAATACCACTCATGGGCCTGGTGGGAGGAATGGAAGAGAAATAAATCACTGTGAAATGTACCCAAAATATTCACCATAACAAAAGATTACTTTGTGATGGGAATCGATTCACTGTAACCTTGTGGAAGCTGAAGAACGATAATCTTCCCACTCTACACCTCTGCAGCCTGAAGATCTCTGAAAGTCCTGGACCTGAGACACAAACCTTAACAAACATTGACTTTAATAATGATATCGTGGAAAGCTTCCCCAAGCTCATACAGTGTTGCAAAACAAATAGGTTTTAAGTGTGATAATGTGATTGCAGCAAGACACAGATTGTTTTACTGGCATTGAAGGAAAACCAAAGTCAAAAGGAAAGAAAGACACTTTACACTAAAGGAATTGGAAACAGCTAATACACACACACCTACAACAAACACTAAACACAGCTCAACTCTTAGACTGGTATCAATTCTCACTCACACAAGGTCTATCTAATACAAAATGTTCTTATTCTCAGTACAAAATGATTAGGCATCAACAAATTTTAAAGATATGAAAATGTAAATTTCTCAACTGAAGTATAAAAGGAAACAAAATATGAAGAAAATAGAAAAACACTATATGAAAACTGTAGGACAATTTTAAAATATGTAAATGTAATCAGAATTATAGAAGAAAGACATTAAAACAGTGTTTTTAAAGTATGCAGTAGTGGCCAAGCACTATTTAAAATTATCAACAGGAGCCAAAACATTAGATATAAGAAGCTCACAGAACAACACGCAGAGTAAATACCATAAGCTACAGGCAGGTGAATCATATTTAAACTTCAGAAAACTATACACAGAAAATATTCAGAAAGAACCTACTGTGCATAGAAGTTATACCTTATCTATGGAGAACCAAGTCCAAAAGTTACAGAGGGTGTCTCATCAGAACCAGGCGTTTTAGTTTGTTGGTGCTTTTATACTACCATGAACCGGGTAGTTTATAAACAACTACTACTTATTGCTCCAACTTCTAGATTTTAAGAAGTTTAAAGTTAACATACAAGAAGATTTAATGCCTTATGAGAGTCTGCCACTCATGGATTATGCCTTCTTCCTGTATCCTCATGTTTAATGGAGTAAACAAGTTGCTCAAAGCTTCTTTTATACGTGTACTGATTCAAAAACTGCATCTCTTAATCCCTTCAGGTAGTGACATTTGAATGCTGAGCAGACCCAGACATTCAGACCATAACATTACAACAGTAATAGAGTAAAATGAAACATTTAGAGAGCCACAAGGAAAAAATGAGCAGCAGTCAAGAATTATGTACACTTTGAGAAGATCTGTCAAAAATTGAACAGAGGTATTTTTTCATAACAATATAATTTGAGAGAATTTATTAAAGAAGACATATAATGACAATTAGCATATGAAAATATCTTTACCATCATACATCTTTGGAGAAACAATAAAATTCTACCTGTGAAACACAGATCCAAGATTTGACAGTAGTATTTGCTGTCATGGGTGTGGACCAAAGGGTCTCTTATTCACTACTGGTGGGATTTAAAGTGGTACACACAATGGGACAACAGCTGGGAAATTTCACACAAAGATAAACCTAGTTTAATCTCATCATCCAGCAACTACACTCCTTAATAGTTGTCTGACCTGAAAACTTATATTGATATAGAAAACCTGCATAGAAACATAGCAGATCGATTCACAATGGCCCCAAATTGGCTGTAATCAAGGAGTCATCAATAAGGGATTGGATAATCTGTGGTATATCCCCCCAAACTGAGTCCTAAAGGCTTGGTTCCCAGCTAATGGACTTTGAGAAATTGATTTATACTGAAATCATCAATTCAGTGAATTAATCTCTTGACTGGTTTATAGATGAATGGGCAGTCACCACAAACAGCAAGCACAAATAGAGCAAAAGAAAGAGCAAAAAACAACGCCTTCCTGCCCTTACACTATATGCTGGCTCCCCCTGGGTGGGTGCAGCACTCACACCACCAATCCCAGCACCAGACAGCAAATCAATCATGAGTGCCAGATTCAGCTACATCCATGACTGCATGAGGGTTGGGAGGCCAGCCATACACAAACCATCACAGGGATATTAACAGAATCAGCAATTCCAGGAGGCCTAGATGCTGGGTACAAATAGCTGGGAGTCATGAGACCAATCAAATGATGTGAGACTAAGTCTTTCCTGGCAGTTGAAACAGGAAGCCTCTCTTCTCACAGGCCTGGAAAAATGAGGGTGTTCAAGTCTCTATGGAGACCACAAGTAAACATTCTTTAAACTTAATGGAATGCCTCACAGACCTACATATTTTGTCTCAGGACCCAAATTTATTTTATACAGTACTCACTCAGAAGTGTTATTGAGTATACACTAGTTCTCTTGATCAGTACTTATTTTCTCAATTCACATGCATTAAAAATATATCAAAATGTTGTACCTTTCTGCAAGTTTAAATCATTCTCTTGAATACTCAATCTAGAGCAAAATGCGTAGAATAACAAATATGTAAAAATGATGAAATAAGGCATAGGCTGTTACCCATGGTATCTAATCAATATATTAATGTCAATATGTTTAAAAACCAATAAGTATTGTACAATGAGTTTCAAAACTATCTTTCATGTGCAATAATTTCTCAATAGAAAAAATTAGTTTGAAGTGTCTGGGCTGTATTATCTTGACAAATGTTACTGGGCACCAATATTTTGACTGACTAGGTAAATATAGTTACATATTCAACCAGTGTCCCTATCTGTTAAGTGTCTTAATACTACTTTCCTTATGTTACTATTATAAATATTGAAAATTATATAGCTATTAGAGGTGTAACATGCCAGTAAAATAGTAAATATTGTTCTTGAATTTATTATCAAATGATTTTAATTTATAACTTAATATTTCTAATATGAATTTTAGTAGTATTATAATCAATACATAATAACTCAATTTATATAAAAATCATAGTTAGAATGAAATGATAAAAATCAAGAAGATAATAACTTGGAGTGATTGACACTAATATGTCACCTGGATGTTTAACCCGTAAATATTTAAGCTTCTACATGAAAAAAAAGTTTTTCTTTTCCTTATGACTAGGAAAGGGTTGCAGTACTAAAGTAGATGAAAAAATGTTTGTTTGAGTTCTACATAGAAAATTACATTGTGTTCATATAGTTAATAAAATCATGTATTCCATTTCTTCAAGAATTTTTTGGGGGTACCAGGAATGAAACTCATGAGCTTCCTTTTGCCAGGTGGGCACTTAAGCTGCTAAGCTAAACCCCAACCAAGAATTCTTTACTAAACTTCTACTACATACTAAGGCTTTGTTTTAAGATTAGGAAATAGACCGGCAGACAACAATAGAAAATTATTTGTTTCAATAGAGCTTATATCTTCTTAGAAGATAGTAGACAAGTATATTTATAACCGTACATAGTCATCTAGTGCTAGGAAAGAACACAAAGGAAACAACACACAAGATAATGAGGTAGAAAATAATGATGTGGAAGGAAATTTTTAAGTGGGACAGTCATAAAAGTCTTGGCTAAGTGGCTTCCACTTGTGTGGAGACAAGATGAAGGTGGCAAAGTAGTCATTCCTGGGGAGGAGTATTTCAGGTAGCCAGAAAAAGTACAAAGACCCTTTATTAAGGTCAGCTTGTTGTGTCTGAGAAACAGCAAGAAGCCGGTGAGGCTGAGTTGGCACGAACAAGGGCAGAGTTTTATAAAATAAAATAAAAGCAGTTCTCAGGAACTGGATCACATATATACATCTTTTAAATCATAGCAGGGAGTTTTAAAAAATAGACTTTATTCATAGAGCAGTTTTAGACTCACATCAAAACTGAGATGAAGGTGTAGAGGGGTCCCATGTACCTGTTGCCTCCATAATGTACATGTTTCCTCATTATCAGCATCATGTGTGGGAGTGGCCTATCTATTTAAATCAGTGAGTCTCACTGTAGATGTTTTGAATCTCCTCTTTATGAAAATGTGGTCCTTGGACTGAAACCTAGGGTCTTCAGCATGCTAAGAATATGATTTGTCACTGTACTACATTCCTATCCCCTAGAGTTAAGGAGCCCTTGGGAATGCAAAAGGGATCAGATAATTGAAAGTGTTCTGACACCACGCTGGCCTCATACAGAGAATGGACTATGCGGAGGGTGATTAGCAAGAGTGGAAGGAGGAAAAATCATTAGAAATTTATTACAAACTAGTTGAGAGATAATGGCTATGTGGATTACAGTGCTAATGTGGGAGGAAATAGGAAGTAGTTATGTCAGGATTTATCTTAAAGGCAGAAGTGACAGCATAATGGATCAGATGTGGGAGGTGGGGAAAAAAAGAATGGTGAAGGTTGACTCAAGGATTTTGCATATGTAGAGATCATTTCAGAATATACATAAATCTTAGTGCTTTTCAGAAATATGAGCATTTGATCTCTAACACACCAGTGATAAAGATGTGGAAGATCACAAGCAGTACTGTATAAATTTTTCATTTTGAAGACTGGGAGTATCTGTTATGTGCACCTTAAAACTTCCTGATTTTACCTTAGAGTTTTACCTTAGGGTCACACCCAGAGTGCAGTGAGATTTACAGAAATTGGTTAAATAGATTAAGGAAAATCCACTATGAGAGAAGAATATTCTCAATATCTGGGTTGAATAATACATAACTTCTTCAATTTAAAAGGACTTGATTTGAAGTTTGATGGCATTCTGTGAAAAATAATTTACTAATGAGTAGCCTCCAAAATCACTGGCTAATTACCATGAATTTATTAAATGAAAAAGAGTAGCTTGTTCATTGCTTTTAGTCAAATGACTTTTATAAATGTAATGCCAGAACATGTCATTAGTATGAAATATGCATGAATTAATTTTAGTTTAAAATTTGGTTTTGGAATCTTTACTTTCTTCTGAGAGCTCATACTAGTATAATTAACAACAGTATTAAATTTTCATCAGCAAAGAATACAGTATTATATTTCTCTGACCTCAAACTTCAAATCCTACTACAGTGTATAATCTTCTGTTACATAAATAATAACACTGGAGCTTTCAATCATCTCTTTGTTGTATCCATTTTTCTTTCAATCTGTTTCCATTTATTGTGTTTTCCATTTGTTTTCTCTATTCATTTGTTTTGTCTTTAACTTCCATTAATATATCTTTCCACATTTCTACTATTGTTTTATGAGTGTCTCTGTGCTCCTCAAATTTTTATTGTCTTCCCAAACTGTGGATTTCCCTATTTTAATTTATCAAATGCCTACCTTACTGATTTTTTTAGCATCCACTGATAACATTCTACAAATATTATGAAGATTAAGATAGACAAAATGCTAATATTTCTTTATTGTTGCTTTTGTTATTGCTTTCTTGTTGATGTTTTATCTGAACTGTGGGTTGTTAATTCTAAAAATACAAATAGAAAGATTCAAGGCCATGAGAATGAGTTCCTTAGGTCTGAATGCAAGCCTTTAATTGACAGAAGGGCTGCAGCATCTGGAGGTTTGGTGGTGAATTTCCTCTGAGGCCAGGGTCAGTAGTAAGCAGGGCAGTCACAGAGCTTGTATGACACCATCCTTTCAAAAGTAATCATCATCAGTTGTAATGATTTATCTATCAGTAGCCAAAAGGCCACAGTTACCTGGAAAAGTAGCAATATTAGTCAGGAAGTTTGACTTGGTTAGAACTGTGGAAATAGTCAACAGATTATGTTGGCTTTGGGGGTAAAATATACAGACAATGAGTCACCAAGAGTGTTGCTTAGTATTTATAGTTTTACAAAATGTAAGAATGGAGGAGTAAGAAGTTGATGTTAATCTCCAAATTAAAAAATAAAAAGAAATCTTGATGCCCTTTTTATTCTTAGACCTGAATCAATTTTGAGTTCTAGAATCTACTGTCAAAAATGTGATTGGGTCCCAAAGAGAAAGCACCCTTAAAAATAATGATGTTATCAGTCTTCTCTTAAGGACCCTAAGACCTTTATAAACCAAAGAAAGGGAATTAGCAAGACTTTAGCCATTTTGACTATTATTGTTTACAAAACCTAGTGATAAGTTTCAGGATCTAACATTCCAAAGGTTGCAGCATTGTAACCCCCTTTCCCTTAGTGAGAACCTGTGAAAAGTAATTGAAGTTACTGACAGTGGGTTCTGTACATCCACGAACCCATATACACTTGGACTTGTCATAATTTCCAAGTGCTGGAGGGTGTAACTACAACTGATTCTCTTGACATGTGGTATAGCTTTCATGTTGGCTTTCTACACTGTTGCATATATTGCTAAAGTAGAAAAGTCACGTGAAATTTTATAAAATTGCATAATTGCTTTTACTTTCTAATGTTCACTAATCCAAGGTAATCAATAAAAACCTATCCATGGAAAATGCCACCATTAAAGATGTAAGTGACACAGCGGTGCTAGCTCCTATCATTTTTCTATTTAACTTGTCACTAGAACACTAGAGACTTAACCAAGCAGAAGTCCTGACCCCAGCTGCTATAACCAGATGCAGTATCTTTGTTACGGAAGATTAATATGTCCTTAGGTACATGGTGAGTAGCCATTGATTTGGCCTAAGTATTCTTTTGTACTCCTATTACAAAGGGAAAATAGATTAGAAAGAGTTTATATTCAGGTGAAACATTCAACAATATTAATTTAAATATTTGTCCTTTCGTATTAACTCTCCACACTTTTTAAAAGACCTTTGCTACTTGTGCTACCCACAGAAATCATACTGATTAATTACATCGACAACATCATGATGACTGGTCAGGGTTAGTAAGAAGAGCCTGCAATGCGATTGACATTGCTAAAGCAGGTGCAGAGCAGAGGAAAATACAGATGAAGTCTCAGGGACCAGCAGGGCATTCAGTCATCAGGAGCATGCCAAGGGACACTATCCAAAATGAAAGAAAAAGGCTACGCCTTGCATCCTCTACCACAAAGAAGGAAAGGCTACAGCAGGGAGCTTCTGTGGATTCTGAAGGCAGCACTTGCAGTATAAGCTGCTCCAGCTCCTGTACTGAGCCAAATGAGTGGCTGTCTGCCAGCTTTAAGTGGGATGTACAGAAAGAGTAGAAAAGATTACTTCAGCCTTAGGTCATTGTTCTGGCCTGAATGTTTTTTTGCCCCTAAATTAATACATGGACACCTATTGCCCAAGGTGATGGTATTGAAGGGTGTGCTACTGGATGATGATTACCTCTTGAGGATGAAGATTTAATGATGAGATCATAAAAGAATCTTTAGGGAACATGTTTGACCCTCAGGTAAGCCATCATCAATGAGAAAAACAGAAACTTGACAAATATAAGATCTACCTGTATGTTAATTTTAAATTTCTTAATCTTGAGCATTGTAAGCAAATTCCTGCTGTTAGTCACTCAGTTCATTGTGATTCACTACAGCAGCCTGGATATGGTATTCTGAGTGTGATCCTAGTCACAGTGCAATCAGCCCTGCCAGGCAGTGTCATCAAGCTGACCCTAGATTGTCAGAGGGGTCATCAGTGAGGAAAATGTCATATGAAGCTTATACTAAACTCCATGGAAGAATCAAAACATTTTGAAATTCTTAAAGAAGGCTGTGAATTCCGTAACAGAAAGTGACATGTATTTGTGAAGCAGATCTCTGGGCCAAGGTAGACATGGGAAACTTTTTTTTCCTTTGTTCGGCAACAAGCAATCACACATTCAAAACTGCCACTCAGGAGTTTTGAAAATTACAGTTGGACCAGTTCAGTCACATTTCACTGAAAATTGAAAATATTATGTCTGGGATTGAGCTTGAGCAGGACTAGAGACCACAGTAAGCTGTGGGATCAAGTAGACCAATCCTGCTTGTCACCCCAAGACAGGTCCTTTCTCCGGCTTGCATTTGCAGTTATATGGAGACCTTTGATGACTGTCTAAAAAAGGAGATGGAACCTTTGTGGTTGTGAATGAGTCATCTTGTTGCATGTATGAAAAAACAAATAGAGCCTAAGGGATTTAGCCCCAAGAGATATTCAAGAAGAAAAAGTTACTAAAGAAATATACCTTGTCATCCACTGACTGGAAGGAGAAGTGTCCTGAAGTGAGGATACAGGAGGCGCTCTCCTGCCTTCCACCCTGCAGAAGATGCAGCGCAAGACACCATCATAGGAGGAGAGACTGATCCCTCACTGGTATCGGAGCAGCTTCTGAGGGTCAGTGCCCTGATGATTTCTGTGGCCTCCCTTCTCTGATCTTTCACTGATACTGTAACCTCTAAAGAAAGAGGAGTCTCGGCCATGACTACTTCTTTCTCTAGTTTTATGGCAAATTGTGTTTGTTGTGTGATCAATAAACACAAAGGACATGCACTAACTTGAAGAAAAGTAATGTTTTTATTCAAAAAGAAAATGTATGTAACTATCCAAAAAGAAGATGAGGTCCTTTGCAATGTTCTGTGAAACAAGAAAAGAAGATGCCTGTTTCACAGATGATTTTCTCAGTATGGAGATTTCCTGTCCATTGGACTAACTGCTCCCCTTTCCTTTCCTCTAGGAATAGCCTGCATACCCTGAGACAGAGATTTGAGGCAAAAGGCCACACTGTTATCTTCAGGGCCACAACCTAATTCCTTTCATCGATTCTGTGTCTTAGATTTGCAGTCATTTTAGGAAGGGAACCACACACAATTGATAACAGTTAGATACTTAATTCACAGTGCTTTGATCTAGGACTTCTCAACTTCAGAATTTCTATCATTTATGAATTCTCCAGTGTTGGGTATTTGGTACAGCAAGAGGGACAGACATTAGATGGGCTCCTTGCCAGTTACTTTAAAAAACGCCCCTGACAAGGAAGAGTTGGGTGCTCTATTCTCAGGAAGAAGAGTACAAGATTTTAGGGCACTACTACAGTGGTTCTGAAGAGGGAGACATATGTAAGGATAAAAAACTCAGGTGTACTTGGACCTTCCTTCCTTCCTTCCTTCCTTCCTTCCTTCCTTCCTTCCTTCCTTCCTTCCTCCCTCTCTCTCTCTCTCTCTCTCTCTTTCTTTCTTTCTTTCTTTCTTTCTTTCTTTCTTTCTTTCTTTCTTTCTTTCTTTCTTTCTTTCTTTCTGGATATCCACTTGGGATCAGTTTGCCTTCCAATATAATGTGCATAGACCCTATTTTAAAAGCAGTATCCTTACCAGAAACCTCATTTCAAACACAGAACATCTGATGTCAAACCTATGTGTAAAGCTTTTAAATCTCTCAAGTGCAAGATGTTCACTGCAGTATCATTTTTGTAACGGAATTGAATGCACTTTGAGATGAAGAGAAGGGATAGGAAAAAAATTAATGCATGCACAGTATGGGACCATATACAATTGTTAAAAGAGGCTGAAGTGTAGTTGATCACAAAATAACATAGATAGACCTTAAAATATAATGCTTATTGGAAAAATTCAGAAATTAGTGTAACTTTCAATGTAGTAATAATAATTAAATGTGAACACATGTTAATGAACCAATGATAATGTACATTTCAAAAAAAGACATGAACACATACCCTGCGTTAAAGTCGTGGTCTATTGTTGGAGGCTGGGGAAGGAGCTAGGTATGTACTGAGGTATAAAAGTAGAAAAAAAGTCTTAAACACCTCTAAGGCAAGTAAAATTAAAGCAAAATTCCTACCTACTAATCTACAGAAACCTTCTGAAAGCAATCACATCTTTCTGTGCCTCACGCCCCTCTCCACCCTGCTTCTAAAGAACCCTTTATTCCAACACTTAAATTCATGTGGACTGAGGTGCATGGCGGCCCTGGGCATCTCAACACATTTTCCAGATGAATAGTGGTGGATTTGTGCAACGACTCTGTCCATCGTGCCTCACCAACAGTTTCTCACTCAGTTTACACTGCTTCCTAAGACTGTCGAATTGTCATTTGGCTTTGGTTTCCTGCTTACATTTCATCCCCTTGGCCTTAGTCCAGTATAGTTTTCGGTTCTTGTCTAGCTGCATAAAATGTACAATTTATGTGTAGAAACCCAAATGCCATTTAAAAACCTTTTTTTGAGAACTGTCATTAGTCTTTAGTTATTATATGTTTTAGAGGTAAGGGGCTTAGGTAATATGAATTTAAAAGAAAATTAGATCATTAAGACAAAGTTGTATGGCTGTCCCACAAAAGGTATCACATATACATTTCTCCAAATTATTCATTTTATCAATGCATGAAAAGCACCCATTGTATATGCCTGATAGATTCAGGCATTTGTGTATCACTTCCTCATTATGGTATGAAAGGCTTTTGTTACTGCATATGACCAGGAAATATTGTTCATTCAAAATGCAGCCTCTTTAAAAATATATCCTAAGGATAAAGCATCAAGTTCAGTATTCTACTTTTGGCATTTAAAATGCCTTGAGGGAACCAATCAGTATTGGTTTTGTTGTCAATTTCATTAAATAAGCATAAGAATACATATTCTGTTCTAAATCAAAAGCATTCACTTACTATACCAAATAAAGAACAGTCATAGGTTTATATTGTGTATAAAACCACACATTTTCCAGTACATACTGAGCACATATTATGCATGTAGAATAATGTCACATTTTTGCATGTATTGATTCACAACAGACCTGTGAATAGGAACTAGAAGGTTTTTCATTAAGGAAAATGAAATAAAGAGTTTATGCAAATTATTTATATTCACAAAAGATTAAACAGCAGGGCCAGAGATTGGACACAGACCTCTGAATCCACGCCTTTGATCATTCCACCCCCTCCTGCTGTCATTGCCAGGCTGGCTTGCCCTGCTCTGTGGAGTAGAGAAGAAGCTGAACAAAGAGGAAAAGTTCGCCTCCTCCAGCTCCTACCCATGGTTTTCATTTTTTCCATCATTTTTGGAATTTGTGAACTATGAGCTGAAGAATTTCCCTCCTACTATCATAAGTCAAAGATAATCTTTTCTTCTTACCCTACACAATTGATAAAGATGTTTTAAACAACCAGAGGCCTAAGGAATCCTGTTTCTCAGTTGTTTCAGCACAAATTATACACTTTAACTATGATATTGTTCAATATGACACTTCTTTTTTCAATACTGATATTGCTATATTACTAGTTTAAAAATAAGCAGGGAGTTATGGTTAAAGGCATATGAGTTAAAATTAGATGACTGGACATTGGAGAACAACATACTATTCACAAGTTATATCATATCTCTAAGCCTCACCTGCTTATATTGCTCCATGGGTATGTTAAAACTTAATTTAGGGGATTTCTATAAGGATTAAACCAATTAAATCATGTTTAGTGATCAGCACAGTGTTTGGATGTTAAGCAAAGTGCAGTGTTAGCATTATGATCGTCATTAGATTAAATAATAATCCTACAATAAGAATTAATTAGATTTAAATTTTTTTTCTTTTCCATTTTTGATGAACTGAGAAGCATTGTATTTTAAGACGCTTCTGCTTATTTACACATCAAACCCTCCAAGAAATGAAATTTGCCTCATCAACTTGAGTCACAAAGTTTTAATGTATCTGCAGTAACAGCTGGAGTGGATAGTATATTTTTTAGTGCAATAGTGCTATGTCTTGAGGAAGATGGAGGACAAAATATCCAATATCTAAAGGGGACATTTAGAATTGTAACATGTATTTCTGTTATATGACCTTCCTGGTGGAAGAGATGGATAGAAAATTGTTAGCTCCTTTCCTAACAGCTAAACCCATTCCTTTCTAAGCCCCAATCCATCAACAAGAAAGAGTCTCATAATTTTCAACCAATGAGGTGAGAATGAAAGAGACTATATTTTCAAGGTTTTCTACGTGTTGAACTATAAATGTTGCGGTCTCAGAGATTAAAATGGCTACACTTACAAGAATGACCTATTTTATAAATTAAAAAAATTGGGAAGATGTTTCTCTAGAACTGATTCCTTTAAAAGTTGTGTCTTGGCAATCCACTTTTACTCTGCTTTACTCTGAGTTACTAAAGGTTTTTGTTTCCTCTCTGCTATCTGCTGACTAGATGGAAAAAGTCTATTTTGTGTTTTGTTAAAGGAGAGTACTGATGTGAAAGTTGAGAACACTATTTTAAAAAAGAGATAAATAACATATAACACTTCATTTCATCACTCGAACAAGCTAAGGGGGTATTAAAATTCTATGGCCATACATAACTGCAAGTCACCACATATTATATAAAAATGAAGACTGCTTCAGATTTAAAAAGCAAGACTCCTAAAACATCATCCCTTTCATATTTTTAGGTCAATACTGGGTAGATCGTCCTCTCCACCATAATGTAATTTTGAATAAATACATTTCACAAAAAGCAATTGTTCTAAAACACATTCCAAGCATCTGAAGAGGTCTGCAAGTGGCTTCGTGCTGTGCAGACAGCGGGGCCATGTGTGTACTGCAGGGCCTGTGGCTCTGTGCTGCCGCAGACAGATTGCGACAGTCTGACTCTGAGGGTGTGCACATCAGGGCCATCATTTTTGATGTAGATTGGTAATTGCTCAGCATGCCATTTTGAGTCCTGTCTCAAGCTGTTTATATTCCTTTTTACTAATTCTATCCAATGTTTTCATATCTTAAATTGAATTAATAGTGGAGAGGCTGTTAAAATGTCCAAGTACATTTTGAGTTATTAAATTGATTTATAACTTCATTATTTCTTGACAATTATTAAAACTAAAGAAAAGAAAAACTATGAAGATTTGTACCAGGTCCTCAAGATCCCCAATAGTGCATATTTTACCTCACTCTTAGATAAATATTCTTAGTCATGTTCAGGTTACATTTTCAATTACTTGGTTCATTCATTCAATTGGGCATTCAAGTGGGCAGACATTTGTTAGCGTAGTCTGTGACAAGACAGCATAGATTTGAGGAAACATGGAGTAAGCATCATTTCTCTGAAGGAATTTTGGTATTGTGAGTAAGGGACAAGAAAGAGCGGAAATAGAATTCAGAGAGTGAATGGAACTTCGGAATTTCTGTTAAGATATAGAAGAATAAATATGGGACAAAGTTAGTATCTCATATAGTGCTAATAAATTTCTGACTATCTAGCAATATCCAGTCAAAATAGAGTAAAATTGGTATTTTAGCTGTAGTAAAACATAGGTGTTTTATCACAAGCTGAAGAAACTGCTTGTCATATTTTTGTACATGTAATGATTTTCTTACCCAATTTATCCATTTTTCACATTTTTTCCTTTGCTCTTCTTCTTAAGACGGTGACTACACATGTCAATTTTCATTGCTTTGTGAATGTCTTCTGGATTTCATCTTGAAAACTTGGTAGCTCTCCCTTTCTGTCTATTTCAAATGTGAAAATTCATGTTTTAACAAATACATCAGGGTGGTGGTGCTCATAGAATGGTCATTAGACCAGCAACACTGGCATTGCTGGGAAGTACTAAGGCATAGAAAAGATTAGACTTTTTTGCATGTGGTTCTGATTCCACAATCTACGTTCCCTCAAGTTTTATGATGGTTTTGATGCAAACTTGGCATTATACTCCCTCAGTGCATTATAACTTCAAGCTAGTGTGTCTGCTTCCCATTATATTGAAAAGCACCTGAGTGCAGGAGGTTGCCTTTTCTCTATGAAAAATAAGAGTGCTAAGCATAGTGTCTAACCCCTCCTGGGCCATAAATGAATAATTTTGGGGAAAATCAACAACTAGAAGTGAAGATTCATTCTTTTACATTAATATTCTCTGTCTGTGTAAACCTCAGATGACCTGCACATGTCTGAAACAGACTTCGCACTTGAGGGAGAAGGAATATAATCCATAAGCAATCATTAACACTTAATGGGGAGGTGTGACACTATGTTTTATTGAACAACTTTGAACAATGTAACAATGGAAATGATACATTTTTAATTAATAATCAAACCCTGATTCCATCACTTTAATCAGGGACAGTGAACAGTTTTGAGTTAATTAATAATCAAACCCTGATTCTACCACTTTAATGAGGGACAATTATCATTTTTCAGTCTTTATTTTCTTGTTTGTAAAACAGTGGTGATATCAGATAAATCACAGTATGTACATAAACATGAGATGAGAAAATGTATGTAAAAAGTCCAATGTCCAATAGTATACTTTAAGTTATCACAGAGCTCTGGTTTCTCTGAAAACTCTGGATTTGCTATTAGATAAATCAATTTCATTTTCCATTTTCAGTTTCTTTGCACAAGGTTTTAAGAGATATAAACCTACCAGGTGTCTTCAAAAGGGAAATTATATAAGACAAATTTCTGAAACAAGACAGCCCCGTTAGTCTTAAGTGGAAAGGATTAGAGCTAAAATGTGAGAAAAATGAGGGAAAACATATTCTATGCTTCCAAGAGTTACAAGTAATGTAGCTGAATGGTTTGTGGTTCATAGACCATGCCAGAGTTTCAGTGCTGCAGAGCAGAAAACACAGATACCCTCTTGTGTTCAAAAGGATGGGCCAGTTACTAGTACTTCTATTTCTCTATTTCAAGCCAAGTTAGTCAAAGAACAGTATACCTATCAATAAAAGAATTAACAAAATTTGCAGTAGATAAAGTAAAAATTGCAATAGCTTATCATATTTCAACGTTCGTTCCATGTTAGGCAGTATGTTAAGTATTATAGAGGCATTATCTCATATATCACCCATGAAAGGTGTAGAGTCCTATGAAAACTGAAATGAAACTTCAAACCTAGGAAATAATTGTCATTAGAATGTAGTATAGTAAAAAAAAATTTTGCCTCCTTCCATAGTCTGTCTCTAGATTCATAATAATGTCTTATATTTGTTACTTAATGTCATTCAAAGTTAGGAACTAAACTTTTAAATTATTAGTGAATTTTATTTCATCTTGATATTGTACAATGACAATATCAAATGCAAATATTTTAATAACAGTGTATATTTTGTAGCTTCACAAGTATAATTTCTTTTTCCATAGTGTAACAATGGAAATGATACATAAAACATACAAGTATTCTATTACACTTCTTGTTGTGGGTATACTCTACCAAGACTATTTTTGGATTATTAATTAGTGAGGAAGAACTGAAAGAAATAAAATGTTTGCATTACTTTCCTCCTATGGTACACTTTTAACCTAAGTAACAAACCGGTTAGTAAATTATAACATAATTCCTTGATCAATATTTTGAATAATTTGACTTCTTTTCTATGTTATTTGTAAAATTTAATTCTTACTGAAATCATGACATTTTCAGGTTGTCCAGCTATGTGTGGACACACACGCTTCTTATATCCTCAATGTGTCTCCTGAATCCCCAAATACCACGGGTTTCACAGGAGTTCGTGGTCATAGGGCATCACAAGTACTACATGGGAATAGAGTATTCTGGAACGACCTATATGCATGTTGTATGCTTCTCTTCTATCTATATATATCTCTAGACTTTGAATCAAAACACAAATTCAAAGACAAAATATATTACAATAATTGCAATGCAGTGACAGCAATGCATTAACACAAGTGTTGGCCCCTGACCTGCACAGGTCCCTTGTCAAGGATGCTGTCTGTGGCTCATCTCATCATGAGGAGCATATCTCTGCCAGTCCATTAGCTATGTTAAAGCACAATTTCCATTTTATTAGAACAGGACACTGGGTCATAGTGAGTAAATCATGTGTGGACCCATTTTCCACATTGTTAGTCATTTTTCATGAGGAAGCAACACTTTTTTGATATTTATTATATTATGTAAAAGATATTATATTATGTCCAAGTACTTCATGGATCCTTGTCACCATTGATACCTTATAATAATCCTGCTAGGTATTAGGTAGTTGTCCTCAATTTATAAGTTAATATTCTGAAGTTCAAAATGCATTAATGTATTGTCAAAAATTACCCTGCTCAAAGGAGTAAAGATAGATTCAAACCCATACAATTGACTTCAAATATCCTTCTTATTATCATGTTAATATGTTCCTTAATGATTTTTACAGGTAGAAACACAACACAATTTTCATATTAATTTTTCTATGTAATAACTTTTTAAGAAAAATATTTGTAGATTTGCTAGCTAGATGTATACTGACAAAAGTAGGACATTTGAATATGCATTGCTTGGATTGCATGTCTGTGATTAACTCTTGAATGATTCACGTTCATTTTAGTGGATCCTAGGTTCTGCAGGGAACAAAAAAAACACAGGTAGAAAAATAGGAAGAACACATTTACACCATTTTCCTTTTTTCAGTAGGAAAACCTTGTTTCTGTACTTATTCTAAGGCTTTTCATTTTGAATGGCACATCACAAATGTTGAAGACTTTACAGAGTACTTTATTTAAGAACAATGTAACTGTATTAACTCTTTGAATTAACTTGACAAGTTCCATGTCTCAGTGTCTGCTAAAAAGACCTTTTTGTACAAAGCAATTGTCACAAGAGCTACAGGTAAATTACAGTTTTCATTTTCAAACAGTAATAAACATGATTGTATCTAATTATATATTGGCAGAAATATCCAGTAATTTTCTTTAGAAATGTTATGTTAGATAGCTAGCCTGGAAATAATCAATTACATTACCCTAAACTGTATTTACAAGAATTGTTACATCCACTGCAAAAGTGCAATTATATTTTCATTTCTGATTTAGCTTTTTAAATTACATAGGTCAAGTTTAAATTTTGTTAACCTAAATACTACATGTTTGTGAAAGTAAATTTTTTTGAAGGGTTGAATCTCAATATTCTAGGAATTGTACTATTTGCATTATTATGTGAGGTCTTTATCTGAATAAAATGGTAATTATGAATGTACATATGGTGCTGATTTGCTCTGGCAAGTTTAACTTGTCAAGTACTACCTAGATCCAAAGATCTGATTTACTTTACCTAACAGATGAGCTTGGTTGTACAATTAGACTAAAATTAAAGGATGCATAATCAGTGTCTTGGTAAAATGTATAATCAATTAATTGGGAAACAAAATTTTTGTGATTAGCTAATATTTTTACATGATTGATTCTTATGAAGGTACTTTCATTCATTCATTCATTTTCAATGCTAAGACATTGATCTTCATTGCTTTCTTTCTTTCTTTCTTTCTTTCTTTCTTTCTTTCTTTCTTTCTTTCTTTCTTTCTTTCATACCAGGGATTGAACTCACAACCTAGCACTTGCCAGGCAGGTGCTTTGCCACTGAGCTAAAACCCTGGCCCAGATTCACGTTTTCTTTAATCTCTTTTTTGTATATTTTGTAAACAGTCAGATTTAATTGTATACTATATTTAATTTCTACACTGGATATACTGACCAAAAGCAGCATTATTTTACTACTATGAACCATTTAAACATCTTGTGATTGTAAATTTATAATAAAAAGACAAAAATAATCTTTTTGCCATATACTTTATTGACTTGATTTGGATAAATTATTTTAAAAACCTCTACTTATATTTAGTTTATTGATGAATCTAAACATATTTATTTTAAATCTATAGTTTTATCATATGTGGATTGTGCACAGGAAAATGGTACAGAAAGACAACCAAGGGAGTTATACAAAGAATATTTCAATCATCACTCTATTTGAACTATTGTCTCTCCTCTATTCTTGGAAATCCATTAATTTTGGTTTTAGAGGCTCAAGAAAATTGCTTGGTTTTCCAGTTACCTATTCACTAAGTTATTTCTGTTTATTCTGACTTGGAACTTTTCCTCTACAAACCTTTGGCAGTTGTTTATCTATGTTCTATTTTCTAGGTACATGTTGAAAACGTCTATGGACTAGCATCTTCTATGTCAGATATCTATATCACTGTCCTGCTTTTATTTTCTTCTTCTTATGAAGGATTAGAAAGAATGGAGCATAGTCTACATACTCTAGCTATATGTGATACAGGATCTCTGTATATTTTCTTGTTCACACATAAATCATAATCAGTGGCTCAATAAAGCATTGTGTATACAAATAAAAGATATTGTTGTTTTAAAATAAAAAATAAAAAAAAAAACCTTTACAGTGTTTTCTTTGTGCCTAGGAGGACATCTGAAGTGTCATACATTGTGGATGGTAACACAAATGATATAACCCTTATGGTGGAGAAATCACAGATACTTATCAAAAGGAATACATTTGTTTATCTCATGAACAAGTAATAGGACTTCTATATGGTTACTCTGAAGACACATTGCAAAAATAAAACTATGTATAAACATATTAACTGGAGTATTATTTAAATTGGAAAGATTATAACTGTTCTAAATAGCTACACATAGTATGATTCTTAAATAGTCTAGAGTATATTCACACAAACCAGTGCCATGGTAATTAACTTCATGTGTCAAACTGACTAGACTATGGAATAGAGCTGTTCAGTAAACACTAGATTAAGTGTTACTGCAACAGTATTTTTTTAAAAGTTAGATATGATTGATATTTATAATGTTTAAAGTTTAAATAAGAACACTGCCCTCTACAATACGAGTAAGCTTCATCCAATAATTTGAAAGCCCAAAGAACAAGACCAATGTTCCTTAAAGACAATGGGATTTCTCTTTTACAGGCTGAAAAGCTTACTAGCAACCAATGGTGCTAACTCCACAGGTGTACAGAGTACAGGCACAGGTACATCTGTATGTGTGGGGACATGACTGCCCCCACCTACATCTCAAATGATGCTCCAAAAGGACCAAGGTCCCAGGCTGAGAACTTCCAGAAAGCAACAAAAAACAATTAAAGATATTTCAAAAGACATGGAAACCAGCATGAAAATATTTTCAGTTGACCACGTTGATAAAGAAGAAATGAAAATAATTTGATACAAATACTGGTGATAATGTGTCATATTTAATTTAATAAAATAAAATGTCATAGCCACATATTTATAAAAAACAAAGAAGTAAACAGAGCAAATAAATCAAGAAATGGAGGAGACATAATTAGACAGATATCATTTTGCCATTTGTTATGGTTTATGTCTAGATGTTCCCCCAAAGCCTCCTGCAGTCTTGGGGGCAGGCTTCTAGAGTTCATGATTGATTCATGGTCCAATGTCGTGATTATGGTTGTAAGTGTACATCTGTGCATATGGCCTACATACAGTATAAAGGACAGAAAGAGTTTTTGCTCCATGCTCCTTCCTTGTTAATCTTGTTAATTTTGCTGTTTTCTGCCATGAGCCACCTTGCCTTGGAGTCAGCCAAGTATGGACTAAAACTTTCAGCAACTGTGAGCTAAATGAACCTTCCTATCTTTAAATTTGGGCATAGGCATTCTTTGTTTCAGCAATGAGAGAAAAGTAACCCATACAGTATTACTATGGAAATATTTTTTAAGATTACTAAATGTGTGCTAAATTTATTGAATAAAACAATAAAGAACAGAACTTTATATAATTTTAGAGTACATCCTCACATGCTTTTTAAAACCTGGATGTATGAGACAGATTTTGGACATCATTTTAACTAAAAGGACCAAAGGAAACATCAATAAAGGATCCAAGAAGTGGTGTCATGTCCCTTTTGATGTTATACTCTAAGAAAGAGAAGATGTCACCTGTTATATATTCCTGTAATATATGTGTGACCCAAGTATGATAATGAAGGTACATCAGACAAACTCAATTTCAGAGGCATCCTAAGGAATCACTGGCCTGCATTCTTCAAAACTGTCAATAAAGAAAAAGAAAGGTTAAAGGACTTTTCCAGATTAAAGGAGAACAGGAGGCAGAAGCAGGTAATGCAAGAGGATATGTTTGGGAATATTATTGTGTCATTTGTCAAGCCTAATATAGATGCCATATTGGAAAATAGTATCATATTAATATTAAATTTCCTGAATTTATTTATTTTAAGAAGTAATACATATTTTTTTCTTTTAAAAGTATACTAAAAAACTGTATTACTTATGGGTAAAGGGGCATGAGATGTTCAATTTACTGTCAAATGGTTCCAAAAATGTCATTCATCTACATATATATATTTCTATGTGCACATACATATAAATGTACATCTATGCTTCTACACATAGATGCATTGAGAGAGAAAGCAAACATGTTAAAACGTTACTAGCTGGTGAACTGAGTTGCAGACTAACATGCTGAATATTTCCTAGGTATGCAATTGTATCACAATAAAAAAAGAAAATAAAGTAATCGCAGGCTTGTATAATTTTCTTGTTTCATAATACCAAATGAAGTAATTACACAAAACCAAAAGAAATAAAACAGACAGGAGAAGGAAAGTGGGTATGAGACACAGCCCTGCCAATCTTCCAGGCTGGGGCATTCCAGCTGATAAACAGGTGGAGAATGACACAGGCAGTAACTTCAGAGTAACACAGAAGTCCCTGGGAAATGAAACTGGAGGAAAGTTGGAACAGAAGTGGAGCCTTTTTGTTTTATATACTTCTGTGATACCTAAAGCTGACTGGTAGTAAACTCATTTCTATGTGCTACTTTAATGAAGAAACAAACTCACCAGAAATTTCCCTTTACAATAGAATGACACAGTGTCCCCAGTGTCCCACATGGGTGGGATGTGGATCTCTGCAATCTCCTCAGCCTTCTATCATTGAAAAGGAAGAACTAAATTGTAATCCCAGGAAAACTGGTCAGTAGGTATAGACCTCGCGAAGTAGGCAACTTGGCGTCACTGGATTGTATTTGTTTGGCAGTTTTGGTAGTGACAATCCTGGGCAGAAAAGCGTATTCCTTCCAGAGCCCATGTGCCCAAGTGCTCTCCTTCTACAACTTTAATTTTTTGCAGGTCACACACTCTGTGCTACCTTTTTATTCATGACAGTTTTCTCTTACATCCTCCTCCCCATTTTGATTATTCCTACCTTTCCTCCAGGTGCTCTAATGTATGTAACAAACACCTTATTGGCAGGCCCTAGAAATTCAGCTCTGAACAAGGTAGGAGAAGTTCTGCTGTTTTCATTTGGAGAAGGCCAGAACCCAACAGCTCTCCAAAATGAGAAGATTCTGAGAATGTGAAAGCTCAAGTGCCAAAGTACCTAAGGTGACTTTTAGAACTAGGGAAAACAAATGGAGAGCATTCAAGGAAGAAGGTCTCACCAAGCAGAGTTGCAGTGAGTAAATCTGTCAAGGAAAACAAAGTGCCTGCTTGTTCTCTGCTCTCTTACTATAACAATTGACCCAGAAAATTTCTATGGTCTCAAAACATGTGGAGATTTCTCCCCACCAGAAAGCAAGCAGTCATTCTTGCTCAGTGCCATGTCCTGGAAAAGCATGGTCTCAGGACCATGGTCTCAGAACTGGCTGCAGGGAGCTATGAGACTAGAGAAAGAGACAGATACCACTTTGCACAAAGTGAAGCTCATCAAGGACCTTCATGAGCAGTGTGGTCCTGAGTGGCAGCAAGACCAGTGGATTTTTGTAGTTTGGTCCAGAAGGAGGAGGTTTAAAAAATGGTCAGCACAAAAATGACTCCTTCTAAGTCAGAATGCAGCTGGTTTATGTCAAGCTGATGTAAAGAATGTCAGGCCTATTTCTGACACTTGGCATTGATTTTGTTGGGACCTGGTAGAAAAATTCCACATAACTCTCTCACAGCTTTAATTATAGCATGCTGCCAAACTATGTAAAGAAAATTGACCAGGGGTACTGAGGGGTAATCTTGGTGCTTAGGACTCAGGATTATGGCAGTGAAGTTAGGATGAATCCTTACAATTCTCTTTCTTGCTTTTCTCAGGAAGTGGGAAAGAGCAAGGCTTAGAGGAAATGAATGACTTAAATAAAAACCCTGAAGAAATACATTAGAAGAAGGACACATGAGTTATAACACACTCTTCAAGATTTGGAAATGAGAAGTATTATTAACAAAACAAAACAAAAACAAAAAGACAAAAATAACTAAAATACAGAACATTGGCTGGTTGGGAGGGTAGAAGTCCGTGGAAACAGACATAGAAGGACAGTCTTCCTTCCAGAAGAGCAACAATTTCTTTCCATGGGAAATGAAGCCTCCTACAGTTCTGTCCTCATGAAATTGGAATTTTTCTGTAGACTCCAGAATTCCAAAATAGTCACATCAGAGGGAGATCATAATGGAACGTTCTTTTAGGAAAAGCGACATCATTAATGTTGTCAACGGCACAAAATAGAATTTTAAGGTAGAAAAAGACTTCAGAAACTGATTTTGCAACATTTTAATTAGAATGAAAATTATATTAGAAAATAGTTAATAAATTCACTTAGATTACATACTATATAGTTCTTCCATTATAAATAATGAAATACATAAGTAAATCTACTTTTATGTTTATTAGTATAGAATAAGTGATGAGACAGCATCTTGTAATAACTATGGACAGCAAATTTTTCTTAAAGGGTACATGATACAATTATTTGTCAAGGTAGGTGATGTAATAGACCTAATAAAGTGAGCCATAATAAATTACACTTCTTAAAATTATGCACAGTGAATAAATATGCATAATTGGGACATATTAGAAAATATAGGTATTGGATAGATATGCATATATGGGATTAGTGTATAATTTACTATTTTAAGAAAAGTTTTCTGTATGATTAAATGATATTACCATGGGTTGTTAAATTTTATAATTTGTAGAAAAAAATAAAAGCAATAGGAAAAATTCTTAGATCAGTGTTATTTTAAAAGGCACTATTTTAATGTATTTTGTTTTAGAAAATTATCTTCTCTAGATAATCTTAGTGCACATTAGACAAAATGTATATCTGGAGAAAAATATGAAACTTGTAAATATGTCATTTTATATGGCAGTAATAAACATTTTATTCTATTTTATGTCTACTGGCAATAGATACAAGTAATATCAACAAAAGTGATTTTAATAAATCTCCCTGTCATTAGGTTAAGCCCCACAAAGCTCTGGAAGGGAATATCTATGTTGTTCATGCTGTTTTTTATGACCCTTGTGGTGCACTAAGATGTCTGTTTCTGTGCAGCAGTGTTAAATGGAATAAGAGTAATTATTATTGACACATAATATAATTACCAATAATGTATTGGGTTCAAATGAAGAGGAGCATTTTAATCTTCACATGGAGTAATTGATATGTTCAGCTCCCATTTGTGTTAATGGCAGAGTATTCCCATGAATCCCAGTGTCAACAATAGGGAAATGTACTCTGAAGGATGCTCATCAGAAATTCAAGCTGTTTTATTCAGCAGAAAGAGAAAGAGAGCTCCCTGAAAAAGATCTATTTTTTAAATGAAAAGCAATTTCTACTCCACTGAGCATAACCAAAGACTGCCTGCCCTTCCAAACACTTCCTGTGTACTATTTTCTACTAAAGAGCATGATTTCTTTCAGGGTTTCTGTTATACAAAGTGAAACTTTTATTCCGAAGAAATAAATCATTTGTGCAGCATTGTTGCCAAATAATGTGCTTATTGAAGATTCTGGGAATCTTTGCTGTGTACAATTGAAGATAATGCTAGAGAATTATCTCTGGGTCCAAAAAAGTTTCTTCTTTCCTTCTCATGTTTATTTTCTGGTGGAAATGAGGAGTAATTATTTTTCCAAAATGCAGATAAGAATATAATAGCTCATGGCATTAGGCTAAAAACATAGGTTTCCAGATTTCATCCTTAGTGTAATTTTCATGAAATCAAAATTTCACTGAATTTATTTATTACCTTAAGAGCAATGAAGCACAATAATTTAGAAAAGCTGTATCCAAATTGACTTCGTTACTAATTTGAGTAAATATCTACAACAACACAGCTTGATTTATATTAATTATTTACTACTGTTTAATCTTCAAATACTAAGAACAACACTAAAAATCTTACTTTGAGATCCTTCAGGGAACCATTCTATGAATAGACTAAATTTATTTGCAATGAACATGCTGTTTGCCTATAAGTAAAGCAATACTTTTAATGTATCCCTAAAGATTGGTGAATTGTGGCATATTTAACCAACAAAGCTCTGATAAAGATGTTTAAACAATTATTTACTGTTATGAGTAAACATTTATATCCTTCATTAAAAGTGAGTGCAGATTAATATATGAAATAGAGCCTTAAATATAGTATCAGCAATATCAATGCATGCATTTTTATAATTTTCTCTGTCTTTTCTGAGAGAGAGAGAGAGAGAGACAGACAGAGAGACAGACAGACAGACAGACAGACAGACAGACAGACAGACAGAGTTATAAAAAGGAGACATTTGAATTACATCAAGCGTTAGAGTGTAGCATGTCCTGTGGGTGGGAGACCATGGCTGACATCCAGCCTGGGTAACTCAGTGACTCAGTGAGGCTCTGTCTCAAAATAAATAAATAAAAGTGTGGGAATGGATGTCAACCCAAAGACTCTGGGTTTCACCCCAATATTTAAACACAAAGTGATAGCTAAAATTTGGGGTAATTTTTGTATTCTTTTCTTGCTTTTGAGTAGTGAAGAAACATGTTATTGAAATCATAAATGATATTTTAAATAATTTGGTGAAGTTGAAAAGTTATCTTTCCAATACTATCTTTGAAATATTATTTACATATGTACTATGTCGTATTTATTTATTTAATTTTATCTATTACAAAAACTGAAGTGTATGTAGTAATTCTTATAATCACATTTCAGTTAGTTAACTCTCAAATTGAGTTATTGTTTATTTTTCTAATTGATATGTTTTTAGTTAATATTAGATAAGATAATTATATAATGTATTAGATGTAAGAATCTTTAAATATTTTAGGAGAAATGTAAACATATTACCTTCAAACTCTTTGATGTAAACTATCATATTCACCTATTCATTAAGTACTCAAACAGAAAGACAGGGATTAACTGATTTCCTCTGAGATTAGATGGTGAACTTTTATTTTTAGATGGTGAATTTAACTTACAAGGGTATCTTGTTTTTCTTCCCTTCGAGACATGTTTTAAGATGATCAGTGAGATTATAATATCAATATAAGAACCTTGGTCCAAAAGCTTGCTGAAAGCCATGAGAATAATAAAAAAGCTTCATATCTTCATCTCCCTTAAACAGTCAGTCCTTGGAACATAATACTAGATATAAAAATATAAATATTAGTAGATCTTTTTCACTTTGGTTAGAAATTTTCCTTATTTAATGTATGGAATGTAATATGTTTGCAGTGATTTGTTAAAAATTTCTTTGTAAGACATACCAAAAGTAATTACTTTACTATTGTCTTCTACCTAACAGAAAGTCTCACCTCTGGAAATAAAAACTGAAGGTTGAAGATTAAGATGGTAAACTTGTATCCATGGAAATGAATGAGACTGAAAGGAAATGTGAGGCTATAAGTATATCAAATGGCACTGGTAATGCTATCTGAACAGTAGCATGTGACTGAAATCAGGCTCTTTCTAAAAGGTTACTGCAATAACGAACTAACCCTGTGAAACTGTGATGAGCAGGAAAACTATGCAAAGTGAAATCTATTCATTTTAATGCAGGTAGAAGGAAAAAGTTGCTAAGTGAATTTTTTAAAAATATGGACAAAATATTTAAAAGACCTTCATCTAAACTGTAGACATATCTGCAAGTCTTTGGGCCAGATTTTTATTTTTAATTTTAAAGAGAAAAAGCAATAAAAAAGATATAGAATTTCAAAACAGGATAAAAGAAAATTAACAATGGTTAATATATATGTATCATTATCTTCAAAGTAGTTGCTCATATTACACATATAGGCATGAAAAATTAATCAAAAAAATAAGCACAAACTATTCTTTTCAATGGACTAAGAAAAATTAGTAATTACCTTACTATTAGTAATTACCTTAGCTATTCTTTCCCCCATCTCACTTGTTATTTCACTGTGAGCAGGTTCTTCCCCTTTCACAATACCTATTGTAGATTTTGAAGTGTGTGTAAGCACATTATCTCCCTAGTATAAGAAACTGAAAGAGTAAGTGGGTCTGATTTTTTTAATCAGCTATCAAGCAGTAATCAGAATTCTTTTCATTTAAAATAATATAATTTAATACAATATAATTAACTTATAATTAATATAATTTAACATAATATAATTAAATTCAAAATTACAGTAAAAGGAAAAGAAAAATATCAGAAGGAAAACATGAAAAACAAGTCTTAAATTCTTAAACTGTCTATTCCCTAACTAATGAGAATTCTAGATGGAACACAGAATAAGCAGAGGAAAGAATTAGCAAATAAGGAAGCAACTTTTGTGTTGGTTGTATCCCATCTTTTGCTGATCCATATCTTTCAGTAGTACATAGGAAGGTAATAGATTTATCTCTGCTTTTCTAGAGTCTCTGTTCTAAGGTCACAAATGATTGGTGAAATTTTAGATTTTGAATTGTGAACAGTTTTTCCCCCCAGAATCTTGAAGGTATGCTCCACAAGCTTCCAGCATTTGGTGTCACTGGTTGGCAGGAAAGAGAAACAGAGGATCCAAGACACGGGTTTCACTGAGGGAGAGAGACAGTAAGGGAATCCCACCACAAAAGCTGTCCACAGGCCTTGGTGGGAGACAGGCTGGTTGGAAGCAGATGGACGGAAGATAAAGATTGAAGATCTGTCCTGTGAGCTGGGAAGATGTGTCATCTTGTGGGTAACAAATTATGGAAAAACAATTATTGCTGAAGTTTGACAGATTTGTTGGAGTTTTTATGAAAAAGGAACTAAATAAAAACCAAAAATATTTCTTTCTTTCTTTATTTATAAAAATATTTATAGAAATTTGTGAACAATGCAAATGTTTTAAAAGGAAGGTTACACAATAAATTCCTTTTTGTATTTTTTTCTGAGAGGAATAAGAGTTTCTGATCGAGGAATTAGTAAAAAATAATGGGTACAATTATAAAATACAGGACACAATAACAGAAATTTTTATGCAAAGCACGAATACGATCGCATAAAATTACTTTACTTAGCATGGGTCACCATTTACATAACAAATCACTCACACGAACTTGGTTTAACTATAAACTGTGATATAAAAATATTGGCAACTCGGAATTTGGGGCAAGTATGTAATAATAGTGAACACAGGTAAGTGCTCACCTTTAAGAAAAGACTTTACAGTGAAACTATCTGAATTTCATGAACACAGAAATGTCAGCATATGCATATTATTTAGAAAAACCCAATAAATTTATTTTGCTGCCTTCAGGTACCAGACTTGAGTATTAGAAAGGTGGAGAAGGGAGCTATAATACTTTTTTAATATGTAATATTAATACTTTAAAATATGTGCATGTATCATAAGTCCAATAAAGTCAGTAGGATTTCTTTTTCCAGCATAAATTGCATACGTGAAGAATTAGTGTAAATTGCATAAATTCCATGTGTGAAAGGATGCAAAACATGGGCTGAAGACACTGAGAACTAAAGTGAATGCTTCAGGTATGGACATCTCTGTAGTACTGAAAGAGGAATTTGTGAAAGCCTTGAAAAGGGATAGTGTCAGTTCAATTTATATTTCAATCTTTATTTCAGATTCTTAATCTTTTATTAGGAAGGCACTTACTTTGAATTGCACCATAGCTCACTTTCATAGCGTCCTTTCGATATATCTTTTACCAGCACTTTTTTTCGATCATTACAGTCTTTTTACGCCTGTGCTGAACACCTGTCTTTTCCTTCTCAGGCCCTTTGGGAATGACTTTATGCATTCTTAGGGTCCTAAGCAATAGCTGTGCTGAAAGTTGAGGGATGGTATCCCCACTGCTGCTCTTCCAAGTTCAGCACTTAGAGACCCAGCTGCCTGCCTGATATCTTCACTTAGCTGTCTCTAGGGGCACTGACGAATTGTCCCAAACGGAATCCACAGTATTTTACCAAACAAACTTTCCCCCAGGGCTTCACTTCTCAGCAGATGCAGTCTCTACTATCCTGCCCTTCTTGTCTCTACCTGGGAACTCTCTTTGGTATATCGATCCTGCTTTCCCTCCATAATCCATCTGTTGCTTTCCTTTCAAACAACTCTTTTGGATAATCTATTTTTCCTATGTCTACTACCCCTCTCTTATTTCATGCCTTGATTAATACAATAACTGTTTTGCTAGATATCAAAATCATTGAGTAGAATAAAAATAATGAGAAAGGAAGATGATATATAAACTGAAGGAAATAGAGAAATCTTGAAAATCAATATTGAGAAGAGTACTACAAATTGTATACATCTGAAGTAAACCTGTACTTCTCACAATATTTTTTCTATGTATTCTTCAAATTGTGTGTAGTAAGTCCTTCAATGTGTATCCTTGAAATTATACTTCATCGTACAATTGTTTAGAACCCATTTGATAACCCAATTATTGTATGAGTGCAAAAATTCACCTAATTAGACATCTAATACATTTTGTTTTCTGGTAAGGATAACAATGGTAGAATTTCTGGGTGATAAAATATATTTTTTACTTATTTTATGGTTCTATCTGTAGAAATAAACAAGTGCCCAAACTCAATTCTTTTAAAGGTGGGGGATTGCTTTCCTTCAAAATAGAATTTCGGTGCCATCAGGCACTGAATACACTTCATTTTCATGAAGATATCTAGGATTACAACGGGAAAAACATCCCACATATTCCAAAGGTCTAGTAGCAGTATACGCTGCCCACTGTCTGAAAGTAAAATGTCAAAACAGAGTGAAACGGTAGTTCTTAGATCACTTGTCACTTTTGCTGACTGTCTCCCCTTGCATGTGATCTACTCCCTGAGAACTGAGATGAGGAATTCTTAGCAGGGGCAGGATGAAAAGACAGCTCAAAGGAGGGGAAAAAATCAATGGGAAAAACATCAGTGTGAAAGTTGTAAAAGCTATACCAATTAGTTCTCTAATATATGGCCTTTTGAAATGCCAAAGAGCATTTTAAGTGCTACTTTTTTACTTTTATTCGAATAGACTCACTGCTAATGGTACGGAAGCAATCATGGGAAACTAAAAGGAACCCCAAACAAAGCCTTGACAAGCTATAGAAGTATTTATAGTCTACCCTGGGTCCTTTATACTCTTTCTCTGCTTTTCTTGCTGCCTCTCTGTTACCTTTCAACATACGTGGACACATGAACTCAGAGTGCATTTCCATCTCCTGAGTAGGGGAAATGTCGAAGAGATAATATCCTTGCTATCTTTTTATTTTGGAATACTTTCATAGTTTTTTGCTCAAACAAATTATCATTAAGAAGCTTAAATTTACAAAATGGACACAGGATTAGAAATAATGAGAATGGATATTTTAATTTAAAAAATATGTTAGGCTCTTTGATTTTTGATGTAAGTATAATGAAATATTAATAGAGAATTCTTATTCACTATGAATCTTTTATCTTTTCAGTTAAGCTCTTTTTATTTTAAAGAGAATAAAACAGAACAGAACAAAATAATGCAAGCAACACAGGATTTTAAAACAAAACAACAGGAAGTCAACCTTGGCTACCACAGTGTCTCCTGGTCTTCCTCAAACAGTTGTCCATATCTTCACACACACTGAATTCAAACAAAACAGAATGGCATAAAATTGATCACAATAAAAAAATGAAAGCATTACCAGTATTCAAAACCAAATAATAGGAAAATCAACAATGTCTTTTGTTCTCTTCAAAATAACTGTCCATACTTTCACACATATTGAAATAAAATAATAAAAAACAGACCAAAACAAAGAATAAAAGCATTAGTAGACTTCAAAACAAGATGATACAAAATCAGCAATAGCTACCATAATGTTTCATTTTCTTAAAAGTAGCTCTTCAAACCAATCCTTGTAATAAAATCAATTCTTGTAAACTCTTTAGGAGAAGTTCTAGCATGTATAAACCTACACATATACATCTATCCTTTCTGTGTTAGATGGAAAACCAAAAAAAAAAAAAAAGCAAAATACAAGAAAAACAAAAAACAACTGAGACAAATAAATAACAATAACAAAGAACCCAAAACAATAACAATGTGGGCTTTCAAAACGAGGTGTAAGGAACATAACTAAGGTGGTTATTTTGCATGTTTACTAATTAAACTCATGAAGAAAATGTAACATATGCACAAAATTGAACTCAGGATAATAAATCATAGCTTTTTTAAAAATAATAAACTAATTCAAATAAATAGTCTTTGTCATAGCTCAGTGTTATTCCAGTGTTTATGACTTGGTAGGTTACTAATCCCTCCATTTACTCTGTGGTAGTTCCTACCATGGCACCCATTTCCAGATAAAGACACAGTAGAGAGGACAGTAACTTACCTAGGGTGACCAGAGTGACAGTGGTATTTTATACTAGACTTTTGGTACTGTTTGGTTCTTTAATGCTGGTACCTTTCAATAAAAAATTTTGATTGGTAAAGGCTGTAGAACTGTATCTCCTTTAGAGTAGAATCAAAAAAACAGTGCACTAACAGCAAACAATGAGGTTGGAAGTCTGTGGATTTCAGAACAGTAAGCTGAAAATAATAGAAATTATATGAATCAAACAATAAAATTTGTTTTGATTATCCCCATGTAAAAATATAATAGATGAGCAGACCTTTACCAATATCTGATGAAATCTTAAAAAGCAAGCATGCTAGTCTATCAGAAAATACCTCTATCACTGAGACTGAGTCCACGTACAGGTTACCTATAGAAGAATATGTGTGAAATCTTCATCTGACTTTTCCTGAGAAATCCTACAAGAAGAGGTGGATGTGAAAAATGAAATCAAAGGTTACTACACTTTGACTTCACTATATTTGGTAATGTCTCTTAAATGTTTCCTTTTTTAGATCTTTCACAATCGGGACTATTTTACCAATAATTTGAGAGCTCTACTCTTGATTTTATCAGTGTTGTAACTTTATTTTGGTTTCTCATTTATATCTACTATTTTCTTAACTCCTGCTTTCTATAAATTTTTTCAATTCTTGGGTTAAATACATTTTTATTTGTTCTTAGCAACAAATTATTTTAAGTATTTGAGTTTTGTATTGAGGACAGTGGCAATTTCTGCTTCATGTGAATCACAGTATATTGATATATTTCACAAGAACAGCACTGAGGTTAACATTGTAGTATTACACATGAATGAAAGAATGACTCGAGGGCATGGAGTTGTGTTTGCTAACCCACAGAACTCTTTTCTGTACAGCAAAGAAGAAAACAATGCAGTCTTTAGGTATTTACCAAAGTTGCTGAATGATTTTTGACTGGCTGGTAAATAGCCTTTGTTTGCCTTCTCCTAATAAACTCTTCTGAATGAAGGACACATTTAGCTGGGGATACACACAAAGCAGATAATGCAGTCTCCAGGTGATTGATTTGAAGTCTATCCCTTGCATTATTGCTTGCAATGAATTTAGTTTCTCATGTTTAAAATATTTATAAAGAATAATTTACTGTACTTAAATTTAAGATGACTAATTTCTCCCAGTATGTGCTGAAGCTGTCCTTGCAAAACAATATACACAATGACTAGTCATTTTTTCCTTTATTTTAAAATTGACAAATTATTCGTATTCATCATGTGTTTTCAAGTGATACATATATATATCATATATATATATATATATATGAATAATTACGTACAGTTAAAGAACATGAATTATACCACAGATGTAGCATTTTTTTTGTGGTGAGAACAGTTCATACTCAGTATATTCCAACAATACAATATATTGTTGTTAACTAGAATTAATATAATGCATAATCAATCCATTTAACACATTGCTTCTATCTGTAATTTTGTATTCTTTTAATATTTTGTTTGTATCTTTTCCAGATAAATGAATAACACTAAAAGTGGCATTTGTTCCAAAAGAGAAATTTTAGTAAATTAGAAACTTTGTCTGCTATATACATTCGGAGCTTAATATCTTTTAAAAAAATCATATCTAGCATAAGTCTTTAATTTGGAAGAAGCTCAATTTATAATTATTGACTTATTTTTCTTCATATCATCTAAAACTAACATATTCTATAGGCAGAAACTATTTTTAAAAATGTTTTTATTAGTACATTTTTGAATTATAGGCAATTTACAATATTTGGGGATTGGCTACATGTATATAATACACTTTATTTCTGTTTTAACCCCCTTCCTCTCCTTCATCCTCTACTCATTCCCTCTTCTCCCTTTCCATAAGCCATGCGAAGTATTCTAATAACCTCAATGAATGTAAATATTATATGCCATAAATATCAACTAAGTTTAAGAAATTATTTTAAAATCTTGTGATCTACCCTTTCGATGTTTTTCAAAACTTTAATACCCTTAACTGGATCAGCAATAAAATATAAGGACATGTAGCTTTTCGATTAATATGCTTATAGATTTAATGCTATTATTGAATTCACTTCAGTTACTTGAAAATATCTCTTATATGATAAACATGAGATTTTTTTAAAAATGTGTATCTGTCAGAGAGCAAAATATCCTGACTATTTCTACCTCACCGTTGATTCAATCTCAGATGAAAAGCCAAAGTTGCTTATAATTGATCAGACTGATACCTCCTCACTTCATGCTAGGCAAGGGAGAGAGCACATGAGCCACTGAACACTAGGGCTTACAAAACAGGTTACAAATGGATATTTGATCTGTATTACCTTAAAGTTCACAAGCTATGTGAAAGAATTCATCAGAATTTAAGGTTTTTTTGTTTTTGTTTTGTTTTGTTTTGTTTTGTTTTGTTTTCATTTTAAATCATCTGAACCTGTCCTGGAATAGTGTGCTCTGCTGTTCCACAAAGTGATTTTTAGCATTGATGCTACTGATAAAACTAGCCAACAGTAATTCCTAAAGTGGTATTATAACATGTGAAAACATTTTCAATGAGTGCTTGCAATTATGATTATTTTTAACATTTGAGTAAATATCACCCTATTGTCCACCACCCTCATAAACTGTGGGAACTTTGTACTTGTCAAGGTATTCCCTTGCAATGAAATTGCTCTAATAATGAAAGGAATGCAAATATTGCAGAGATGAAATCAAATCCAGGCATGTTTGACACTAGGACTGTGATTATTTTATCACTCCACATTATTTAGAGAAGCAACAAATTTTATTTTAATGATCTGAACTACTTTTCAAAAATGTTCCCTTTTAATATAATTTTTATGTTGGAACCAATAGCAATAATTTTCAGTTTCTTTTTTTTTCTGCTTCTGAATAAGAGCTGAAGAATGTAGGAACTGGAATAAATTACTCACCTATAAAGAAAAAAAGTATGTAGGGACCACAAAGCCAATGAGTTTTCAAGAAGTAAATCTCCATTTTATCACATTTCAGTTAACCTTGGCAATTGTCTTCTCTCCATCATACAAGCATGGCAGCTGCTGAATGAAATAGGTTAAGTTGTTAAGTCTCTTAGCAAGTATTCCACTTATCAAAATTAAAGTCTTCATTAATACTATTTTTGTTAAAAATTTTTCCACATAATCATTTTAGCTACAAATTACTGAGTGCCTGTAGATGCCAAACAATTTATAACACTTGCAAAAATACAATCCGAAGTGAATTTTATTATTCCTAGTTTACAGATGAACTGAAACTTGGAGAAGTCTATTTTGCTATAGTGTACTGCTAATTAGTGTTCTGACACAAATTCAAATTCGGGCACATCTAGTGTTATAGTATACACTTTCCCCATTTCATCCGTCTGATTACACCAAATTAATACAATTCAGGCACCAGGAGAGGAATCCCATTATTTAGGCAGCCGTGTTATCGTATCAATATCTTTCATGTGCACTTCAGTGTCTCATATATATAAAATCTCATTTAACTCATCAAACATGCAAAATCTGACTGAAATTATAAGGGGGGAAAGAGTAGGAAGAAAAAGTGAAAAGAAAGTGCTTGCTTTGTTTGGAATCACTGAGGAAAAGAAAGGTCACATTGCCAGCTGGAGCTATGCTGTCTGTCATCAGGTTTTATAATATGGTGTAAACACAGGGTCTGTGACACTGAGCAAGTAGGGAATAGCTTATTACCTCCAAAAATAGTACAAATGCCAAGCAACTTTAGCTGGCTTAGCCTCAGGAAATTTCTCCATTCTCTGAGAATGTAAGGTTACATTAAATTATTTAGAAACTTAAGGTTTGAGTGTATGAAAAAAGTCAAGCCTGGTTGCATTATTGTGATGATGTTTGAATAAAGACTACTTCAAATTAGACTTGCTGCATTCTTGAGTTCAAATTTTATAAAGAGTTCTAATATTAAATCAGGTGCTGGATTATGAAAAATAAACATAATAGTCTATTATGTGAGATGAACTATACATGCATTAGTGAAAAACCCACTTGCCATATTTCTTTGAATTTAAAATGGAGAGACCATCTTCCAGGCAAAATCTGTCTGCCAAGTGTCACTCTGCAGAAAGACTTGAAATGAAATTATAAATCCCCAAACAGATTTCATTATAGTGGAAAAATCTGACAGAATCTTAAACAGGAAGCAGAATACTGTAAAGGTTATGAGGAAAACTGACTTTATCAGATTCTCAATCAAAACAATGCAGTAGTAAATAAGAATAATTCTATGATCATTTACATTGATTTATTGATAAAAGTATCATTTTTTTATTTTTCATAAAATGCATTTTGATGATTTTCTTTGAAGAAATTCTTTATCATATTACAAAAGCACTCTAAAGAACCATCTGATGTAAGACAACTTTTCCATTTAAAATAAATTGTACTTTTTCTTTTTTCGCTGAAAATGTCCAAAATTTAAGAAGAAATGTGATCAAGCAATATCCACACCCTTGCTTATATTGTCTAAGTGTGTTTTGTCTATACTAGGTGCAACTTACTTGGCAATGTGCTACAGACTTTGTCAGGGAGATCCTATGTTAAATTAAACTGTGTACAGAGGACTGATACTTAATACAAGAGGAAATGCTGGTTCCAGATTAGAAGTGGAGAATGGAGTGAAGAGACTTTCTCGGATGACTTCTGCTGTTCCTCCTCAGTGGTATGTGAGAGGTTCCATGAAACACAGGTACTTCAAAGAATAGTCAGAAATCACTGGGATAAATCATTCGAGCATGCTATCTGCTGAGTTTGATTTGTCTAGCTTCCATTCCATTGTTAGTTGTTAAATACTTATTTGTATTTCCCAATTTCTAATACAATTTTATTTTCAATAATAAATTACTATAAGAATAAACAATACATTAGGTTATTTTGTGTGTGTAAAGATATACTCAGAGATTTTTTTCAGAGTACAAGATATCTGTATTTAATTGTCCAAACAATATTAGCACAGAACTTTTTTTTCAATGAATTAAGGGAAATTAACTATCATGTATTTCCTTTCCTCCTTTTCTCCATACCTCATCCCAATTTCTCTTTCCTTTTGAAGCCAATTCCCATTTTTACAGAACCTATTATGCAGTTCATATCTTATTTACCATTCCAGCTTCTAACACTAGGGAGATAGTGCAATGCTTACCCATGTGCATCTCATTTATTTCATTTATGAATATGCTCTCTAGTTGCATCCATTTACCTATTAAAGTCTCCAGTTTTTATTTATTTATTTATTTATTTATTTATTTATTTATTTATTTTGTGGCTGAGTAGCACTTCACTGTGTAAAGAAAACCATATCTTTTTCATCCATTCCTTAGTTCGTGGGAATTTGTGTTGCTTCCAAGATATAGCTATTACAAATTGTGCTGCTATAAACATGGGTGCAAAGATATGACTCCGGATGATGCTTTTAGTTCTTCTGGGAAGACATGCAGAAGGGGAAAAGCTGGGTCAAATGGGACCTCATTTGCATTATCTCCTACTTTTTCATCGAGTTCGATAAAACTTACAGTATTCTTCTTTGCCTTATGTAGCAGCTAGTGGATTGAGTTCTCATGGTCCCTTGATATTTCAAAGAAATCTTTCTGTACATGATTGTAACTGCAAGCCTTTCTTCTATAGCTGAGATCCTCCTCTTACACTGGCTTAATCTGCTGTGAGTACTTTCAATAGAATTTTTATTCTCCAGGATATCTGCTTGAATCTGCCTTATGAATTTCATTTCTTTCATATGCTGAGCATTTATGATTTCTATTATTTACTTAAGCTCATGCATTTTTTTTGTCTGTATCTACTCTAGAGTCACTAAGCACATTATTCTTTGTGGATACTATCTCTGCAGGTATTTCAGAAATTATTTCTGATTTGATTTCTTTCCAGAGCCTCATTCAATTGCTTTAATGTTACTACTCATAGAGGTGGGAAGCTTTCAGATTGTCTCACCTCTCTGACCCTTGGGTTTTCCTTTGGTGAACCGGATGTCAGATGTTGCATCTTGTTTAAGTGTTTTCTCGTTTTCTTTTCTTTTTTTAAGTTAAATTCCTGGGGTGATGCTTGTAAATTGCTTAGTGTGAGTTGCTTTAGTGCTAGTATTTAGAACCCTTAGGTAATGGCTACTTCTCTATCTTTCAGGTATAGCTGGTTTTGGAGTGTTGAGTCTATTGGAAGATCCCACTTCTTCAATTTGTTGGAGAGGAGAAGTTGAGGCTTGTTTGACTCACTTCCTGGTTCTTTGGAACTATGCCATAGTATTTTCTGTGACCCTTAGTCAATCTCAGCCACGAAATACTAAGAATAGCTGTTTAGAACAATTAAGTCACTTTTGGTTAGAGTGGTGTCAATAGCATGAAACACAGCCTACAAGATCAACAACTGAGTTAACCTTTAATTTACCACTTTCAATCATATGAACTAGATTTATGGTTACATTAAAAAATCTAAAACAAACCAGAAAATTATATGGAGTATAAAATTCCTTAATATGTCAATTTTTCCCTCAGAGGTTAAGAACTAAAATGGGTTAGGGAAAAAATAGTGAAGTGAAAGAAGAGAAGGAGATTACAAGTAAGGTTTCAAGACAAAGGGGGATTGCACTAACTTTGGGAAACTGGTGCAGAGGACTAGAGGGAAAGAGAGAAAGTAAAAAGAACAGAACAAACCTCACCACAAAGAGGCTAGAAAGCATGTTCGCACTCAGTTAAAAGCAAGATCAGACAATAAATGAGGAAAAAAAAAAAAAGCAAAAACAGACATAAATACACTGAAACAAAAACAAAACAAAAAAAAATAAAATAAAAACAAAATGAGAGAGAAAGAAAGAAAAAAAAAAGAAACCAAGGTTTAATCCCAGGTGTGCCTCTACGATCACTGGTAGACAAAGTGTTTAGGCAGAGTCCAGATCCGTGCTGATCTATCCCAGCAAGCCAGCAGTAGCTTTTTGACAGGGCAGTGGATAATCTCAACAAGCCTGCACTTTTTGGTGAAGAGCACTCAATTGTCCTGCAGCTATCAGTGCGACTTCCTCAGGCCTGTGCCCAGTGGGACCCACTAGGTGAAATGGTAGCATCTCTGAGTTCTCCTAGATGATTCCTGGCTAATCACTCTCTCCCTCAGAAGGCCTGAGCCTTCTGCACTCACTGTCAGCCAGCGTGGTCCTCCTTGTCTGCTGCTCCCTTCAACTGCTGCATCTTTTTGGAGGCCTCTGAGGTCACCAGCTGTTACCACGTGTTCACAGGTTTGAACCTGCTCCTCTTGAGCAGTGAGTCCTGTCTCAGGGAGAAGGTGTTGTTGGGTACCTCCTTCTTCTGTGTTGAAGTTTTTCTCTTCACTTTCTTTCTTCAATTCACACTTTAAATTGTTTCTGGGTCCAGGGGCCCCACTACCCTTCTCATCGTCCTCATGTTGCTACATTCCAGTGTTTGGATGGTAACTCTCGGAGAGACTTTTTATTTGCTGCTTAGCATTCTGCGGCCTTGGTTCGCTCCTTGGTTTCTTTTAGAGTCACTATGAAAAAATTTTGTGGGAAGACAGAATACATCAATACCATATGATATTGGGATTTTACAGAGATATGAAAACAGTATATGCCTGAATATGTGTGTACAGTTATGTATGAGTATAAAGAATCAATTAATTAAAATCAGGAATGTTGGGACAGATTTAAAATCTCAGCACTTGGGATGTGGAGGTGGGAGGATCATGAATTCCAGGCCAGTTCATACAATATAACAACACTCTGTCTCAAAGAGCAAAACAAAGCAAAAATAAACCAATTCGGTAATATAATTATGGGGAGTGAAAAATCTGAAATTTCTAGGTTAAATTGCAGGATATAGGAATCAATATTTTGATACAGAGTTTGAATATATTTTTGGGAAATTTAAGATTTTACTCAATGTACTTAAATTATATAAGATTGAACCATATTATGGAGAGTAATTTCCTTTACTTAAAGTCAACCGAATGCATATCTTAACCATGTCTACAGTGTAGCCCATAATTAATAAGTAAACAAATGTTTGATTAAATATTTTAGACTAGCTAATATACTACTAACCATTAGAAATAAAATAAAATAATTTCCACTTAATAACATTTGATGATAGGAAAGAGTAAAAACAAAACACAAAAGAAATGCTAAATAAAATTCTTAAAGTTTAGAGAAAACACAGCAGATGTTTAGATTTTAAAATTACTTTGAATCTGACATTTCAAAATGTAAAAAAAACTACATGATGGCTTTGATTTTTGCTTCATAATAAATAATCCAGATGAAAGATATTTTCTTTTATGTTAGTATTCTCTTAGTTGAATTGTTAAAGTGAGTCAAAAGCATCTCTCGTGAGCACACAAGTAAGTCTATATGAACTCCTCTATTTTTTAATAAAGAAAATCTTTTGTCCTTTTTGATTTTACTATTAAAATTAGTACTGTTTTTACAAAACAGATTTCAACTTTCAAGTTCAACTCTCATTTCAAATTATTGACACTGCCAACTTATAAATCTTTTATTAAAGTATTTACATAAAATAAGTAATGAATAACCTAACCCTTGAAAACTTCAGAAAATATCACTAGATAGTATTCAAATAATGTACATCTGCTATTCAACTCAAGAGCATGTGTAATTTACAAATGTACATCTGCTATTCAACTTAAGAACATGTGTAATTTACAAATTTAAAGTCTTATTCTGCTTTAAAAATGTATTTCATGGAATACAGATCATAGAACTTGTGTGACTATTCATCAATATTTATTATTATTATCTTTTATAATATTTATTAATTATATGTCATCATTTATATTTAATTTGTTTTTAAGAATATCTTGTTATTCATGAAAAGGGTTATATACAACATGTAACATGGCAATAGCTTCCAAAAAAAGCTTGTGACCACTTCTTTTATATTTGCTCCTGACCTGGTTCTCAGATTTGTCAATTTTGACTTTCATCTTCCCATATCAGTATATCCGTCTCGTACTTTTGACATGAAAAGTTTCCTTTGAATGGTGACTATCTCTGTGCTGATGACCAAGTTTTCATTTTCAAGAGGAAATTAAAAAAAATTTATGCTTTTATATTTTGACAACTGTTTTTTTATTAGTGCATTAGTTGTTGAATGCTATATAACAAATACCCTAAAATTAGCAACTTAAAAGAGCAAAACTCAGTTTCTGTGGATCAGGAATCAAGAATCTGGGGGGCAGATTAACTGTCAGATCTCCCCTGGAGGCTTGTGGAGTTCTGTTCTGTGCTATTCATGTGGCTGTTGGCAGGTCTCAGAAGATGTTGTGAAGCTTGTTCACATGACTTCTTTGATTAAACTGTAGCTGGAGAATATAGGAGAAGGATGCTACATGGGCAGTGACTTGGGGAAAGTGTGATATAAGACAGATGTGGTTGGAAAAGGACCTGTGTGCCCTGCTAAGTCATTTCATTTGGCTATTATAATAAAGAACACCCGGAGTTTTTTTCTTTTTAAATAAGGAACTGACTAAATGCATTTATTATATATTACCATAAAATAGAAAATGATGATCTTAAGAGTGCAAGGTCAAAAGTTCATAAACAGCAAATCAGGCAGTGAGATTTCTGGGTCAGGGTTCTGAAAGCTACACAAAAATCATACGTCCACGTATCTGGAGACAGAAGGAGGTCACATTCATAAGGAAGCTGTGATCCTTAGGGGGTCTTGTGACATTTTTGGTCTGCATTAGAGTCTGAGCTAGGTTTAATATCAAAGTCTGTGTCTCTGGGCTTTGACATGGTATTCACCAAACATCCAAGTACACCCATCATTTCGTTGGGTTGTTTTGGATGTTTCTGTAACTTAAAAAATATGAATTGACAATGTGCACCACTTAACACAGCCATGTCCTCCTCTATGTGGTTTACCTGCATTGTTTCCTTTGGTCTTCAGAACAATGCTTTAAAGAAAGTATTATTGTTTTTCAAATTTTACAGATATTATAAATGAGTTATAGAGTACAAATATTCCTTGTTTAACAATCTACCAGTTTAATGTCTGTTTGGACTTGCAGCAGGGGTATGCTGTTCTGATTTACAACCTGCTGCTCCTACATACAACCTGTCTTTTTTTTTCTTATGTTTCATATATCTTGTTTATAGAGCCTCAATGTCCCTTTTCCCATACATAGTACACCTTGTTTATACAGTACTATAATTTTTGCTGATTGTAAGTGCAGTACTTCAGTTTTATGTTCTGTTACATATTACAGTACTGCATATAAGAGTTATGCAAATAAAGCAAAATCATCAAAAAGTCGGAGTTCCCTTTGACTATTTCTTTGTTCTAAATAATGTAAGGTACATTCTACCTACCATTCCTTATTTAGCAACCAATTCATTTAGGGACACGGTCATTAAACAAGGAAAGTCCGTAGTTAGTAGTGCATGGCCACATAGACAGCAAGCGGTCAAGTAGAGATTCAAACTTAGATAGTTGAACAGGAGAACTAATTTTCACCACTGCATTCCTGGATGCTGCATGGATAGCCAAGCATTGAATTGTGCTCATCTAAAGTCAATGTCTTCTATAGACCGCTTAAGGGAAATAAGCCTAAGTGAACTTATCTAGAAGTATAAGTTACACCATGATATATTTTTAGTATTTCTATAGTACATGTTTCTTTAAATTTTATTGATATCAACATGATAAGAATTGGATTACAAAACAGTAAGATTTAGAGGTATTGGGCTTTTAAACATGTCCTGTCTTCCTCCTCGGAATTTCTGATATCCCAAGTATCTTTCCATTTCAATTTTTAGCAAGATAGGATGCATTTTTTTCTTTAAATAATAATCATAATGACTATTGTGATTAACCCATTACTCACTGAGACAAGACACTTATTCAATAATAAATGAGTTATGCTACTACTACATGGGTTTGATTTCAAATTAAATTTCACCAATATGACAGACTGGAATTGGTGATCAGATATTTTTTCTGTTGTTCATATCTAGTCTGAGTGGCTGCTCTGTAATAATCCATATTTGTAAGTTCAAAGGAAATTACATGACTTATTTTGCATACATATCCTCAATTCATTAACTTGCAAATTTGTAGTAATTACCTTGATTATTTCTGACCTACATCTATTTGTATTTAAAGAAGGCCTTAGGTATTAATTTTGGTAATTCTCAGCTTGCTGTGTGAAGAATAAACTTAGCCCTTAATTTGACTCATTTGGAGCTTATATCATTACAAGGAAAAATTACTAAGCCTCTTTTCATTTTATCAAATTTGGTGTAAGAACTTTTTCACATATTTTCATATATTCATACAATCTGGAGTAAATGTAGAGGATTAACAGTATTACTTCTTAAGTGAATTTGGGAAAAAGTCAAGTTCTTTTCAAGAATATGTTGTGTACTCCACAGCTTCCAGGTATGTCACAAATTGCATTCTTCCACAACTTTTATTTCTAAATAAGAAGGTGATATAAATTTTCAATGCATTGAATCCTCTTACATTTCATTTCAAATGAACTCTACAGAACATAACTAGCAAAATATTATCTAAACACTTATATATAATGAAAAGGCATGTTTTACAGCCTACGTGAGTCCAGATAAATGAGTTCTCTGTTCGACATCTGATGTACTGTTAATGGTGTCTCTTATGATTGTGAGGCCCTGTACCTGTTGTACTATAAGGATTCCTCCTGTAAATATCTGATCAGTGTGCAACCAACTTTTCTTTGAATCTGTGTTCCGGAGCTTTCTTCTCATATCTATAATAGATATGTGCATGGCCAGAGACTCATCTTTCTGTGGTCGTCACTCAAATATCTTCCTCAAAGAGCTCTGGTATGTAAAAGAATGACAGAAAATCTAAGCAGCTCTGGTGACAATGACATATCAGACAGCTCCAGCTGTTGAAATATCTACTATAAGGAATATAATTTCTTTAGTTTATTGAGGCACCCATAATGAAGTATTACAGACTAGGTAGCTCAAAATTTGTTTATTTGTTTGTTTTTTACTTTGTCACAATTCTGGAAGCCAAAAGTCTGAGACTAAGGTGTCTTTAGGTTTAGTTTTCCTGAGGCTGCCCTGCTGGGCTGGTAGATTAGTGATTGTCTTCCTATGATACTCTTTTCACATCTCTCTTTCTCTCTCTCTCTCTCTCTCTGTACAAACACAGGAAACCTGTTTCTCTATGTGCTATACTATACTTTTATAACAATTCTAATAAGACCATATTAAGGCCCACCCTCAGGAATATATTTTAACATTTTAATCATATAATACAAAATGCCTTGTCTACATATACAATCAAATTCTAAGTTATAGGAGAAGGCTTTAACATATGTATTTTGAATAACACTGTTCAAATCATACCACCAAGTTTTATGCAAAGTCTTCTTGGATTTCCACAGCTCACCAGTCTTTGCAGCACTACCTCATGTCTTAGCTATATTGTGCTATATGTAACTGAACTTATCTGCAAAGGCATGGTAATTACTGTAGCACATGAGAGACTGTACATCTCAGAGTCTTTTCTTCTGGGATCATGATTGACTAAGACCTTAAGTTGCTATATTCTGTGTCTTTCACTACAGCTGTAACAACTGACGGTTTACTCAGCTACTGCCAGACTGTGACCACGTCCCTTTCTTTAAGATGCAGGTCAACTATAGTGGAGACTTTGGTTTGAGAAGTGCTCTTCAATCTTATCAAACTTAGAGCTGCACCACAGCCCTTTTTTTCCATCACCCTGACAGGCATCAGACTGGCCCATCAAATTGACAACTTCTTATCTTCTTGTGTCTTCCACTCCATTTTTATATTTTTCTTTTATTAATTTCTTGTGCATCTAGTTGTCTTCACATCTTCTTGTAAGACCTGCACATGGTCATTAACCTTCTTGTCAGCTTTCCAGTGAGACACAATAAATGACACCTACAGTTTAAAGGATGACAATTTCAATCTAGCTCATGTTTGGAGGTGGGTGGTTAAGTCCATTTTGCTTTGGAACCCAGGGAAGCTCATTTCAGTGGAAGGCCTTGGTGGAGGAGAGCTGTTCACCATTTGGCAATCAGGAAGCAGAGAAAGAGATGAGCTAGGAACAAGAATATGCCCTTGTAGGTTAGGCCCTCAGAGACCCACTTCCAGCCATGACTCACCTTCTAAAGCCATATTCAACTTCGGATTCCTCAGTGTATTAAGCCATCAATGAGTGTAGCGCCCCACATTCTGGTTACCTTTCTAAAGCTCTGCCTCTGGATTCTGAGACTTTTGGGGGACAATTTAGATCTACAAAATAGCATGTGTGTGAAAAATGGTGGCTTTTTTCTCTCCAGAGTATATGATATAAACTGAAACAAAGAATTTCAGAGTTATAATTCCAGTAGACTCTTGGAAATATATGACAGTGTGGTCAAAATATATGGCAAGCATTTAAACTTAAAAAGTATTTCAGTCACATTGCTATTAATCCTGCTCAAAATAATCTTTTTTAAGCACAATTATTTTGCCATTCTTGTTTTCTCAAGCAGTTATGGAAGTGCTTATTCTTGTGTGCCTTTATAATTTAAGATAAGAAATTGGGGAATGCTGTTTCTAAGTGCCATCCAAGGCAAAGGCAGGCGCTTAAAACCATTACAGTGTGTACTCATCCACCTTATGCACTGGATCTGGTACTATTCAACTTCTGACTCTTCTTCAAAGTCAAAATGACAGTGAAAGGCAAACTGACCATGAGAGGCTTTGAATCAGTTTAGGACACTGAGGCAGAGACAATAGTGCATATAAAGATACTCACAAAAGAAGACTTCTAGGGCTCCTTCAGAAAGTGGTAAGAATGGTGACATGTTTGTGGAAGCAAGTGGGAGTGTTTTGAGGATGATTAATAGGCAATATGTCTTTTATTGTAATACTTAAAAAATAAATATTTACTATACTTTATCATATTTTATATATTTGCAGAAAGGTTACCTACCAATAAATTAATGAAAACTTATTTATTTATTTTTGGTACTGGGGATCGAACTCACAACCTTGCACTTGCCAGGTAGGCACTTATGCTGCTAAGCTAAATCCCCGGCCCTTTAATGAAAGACTTAAAAAAGTTAACTTGAATTTAGAATTTCTTTTTTTTTTTTTTTCGGTACTAGGAATTGAACTCATGACCTTGCACTTGCCAGGCAGGTGCTTATGCCACTGAGCTAAATCCCCAGTCCCTAGAATTTCATATTTCTAAAAAAATTACAAAACAGTTTCGAGTAAAATTTTATGTTTCACAATATTTCATGCTGAACGCAAGGGTATTTAACAATCTATTATACATCAACTATACATAATTTTCTGCATCAAAATTAGAATGATCAGTGACAAACTGTCATCAGGGCTCCTGAGGAGTAATTCCAGCACACTTGCAGATTTACTGGCTCTGTAACTCTCACAACAGGGGCAAGATGGACCTGCCACCAATGACCACCTAGCTATTGCTTTCTGCTCCGAAGCCAGCCTCAGCTCATCATGTTAAGCCCATCACCTGTTTATGTCAGTCACCACAATGATTTCCAGGTTTCTTTTTTCCCTCACTGTACACACTGTAATTGCTCTGCGTCTTTTCATGGTCTCCCTTATGTCCCAATTTTCTATCCTTTCTAATTCCTAAGTTCCTTCCACTGAGCATTCTGAAATTTATGGTTCTTCATAATTAACTTCTGTGCTACCTTTATAAAGCTTCCTTCAGTGCACTCTAAATGAAACCGCGTCTGCCCTAAGGATACTGCCTCCTTTGCAGGGTCTCAAAGGAAGCCTCTGTTCCCTTCAGCCTTTACACACTGTGCCTAGATGTGGGTATGAGTTCTCTTTGCTCTTTGCAGCCAGGTTCAGACAATAACCTCTCTTTGATCCTAAACATATGTAGAATTTTTTAACGGTAATTATTATTTTTGCCTTGCATCTCCTATCAATCAGTAAACCTCCAAGCACAATATTCACACCAAATCTCCTCAAACTTGCCACATGAACAATTATCACAATCTTATGATTTGCTGTCGTCTCAGTTGATAACACATTCTCTATCATTTACCTGGACTGTTCTACTCCTTCATCTTATATTTTCAATATCAAATTTCAAACAAACCTGCCCTACCTACTATGTTTAAAATTGCACCACCCTCCAGTATATTTCTTATACTCTACTGTTTGTTAGTTGTTTTCTTCCTAGCGGTCTAAACCCTCTAGCAAGATTTAAATTTCAAATATGTGAACCATATTCTTCAATGCTGTATAACCAGAGGCTGAAGTAGAGCAAGTAGTTGCTATAGTCTGATGTTGGTTTCATTTAGTCTGAAAGTTTTTTTATATTAGAGTCTGACACTCAATGTACTAGCATTACCCTCTGGGGGCATTGGGTAAGTGCTGCAGACTGGAGGGCATCTCCCTCATGATGGGATTAATGTGCTTCATTAATGCTTTTTAAAAGACTTTAAAGAGAGGTTTCTTGCCCCTTTCCATGTATGACAATGCAGTAAGAAGATATTTTCTTTGAAACAGAGCCCTTGCCAGGCAGGCATCAAATATGTTGTAGGTCAGAATTTGTACTCCTAGACACCAAAGCTGTGAATCACACATGTAAGTTGTTTGTAATTCTCAAGTCTTAGATGTTTTGTTATACCCCAATAGAGTAAGATAGAAATTAATAAATATTTATTGAATACATTTAATGAATTGAATTTATTGAAAGTACATCCTTTTTTTTTTTTGTACTGGAGATTGAGCTCAACCTCTTACTTGCCAAGCAGGCACCTGTGCCACTGAACTAAATCCCCAGCCCAACAAGTATATACTTTCGATCAACTCAAGAAGAATTTAAAAACTCTTAAAAGATAAATTGCATTGATTTCTGTTTCATTCCAGGTTTTCCTATGAGTTTCACATACAGAGTGCTCTCCAAGAATACCTTGTATATGAATAAAACACAATTGCATTCCTTGAAAATTCCATTCCTAGCTATACAGACAAAAATAAATATAGATGATAATTGCAAGGATAAAGACTTGTGCATATTTAATTTTCAGTTTACTTCAGGAGATATGGAAAGGTAGTTTTGCAGGAACAAACCTAGACACAGGAAAAAGCAGTCAACAATGTGATATGATAGCATCATATATTGAACTTACTTTTAGAAATTGAAAGGTTCAGACAAATAGAAAAAAGTTTAAGATGTAAAATAAGGGAAATATTTTAAGCTATATTTATGAAATTATGAGATAGGATATTTCTATATGCTAAGTTAGTGAAGTATTGAAAAGGAGAAAAGTATCTGACTATTTTGATGTCTGTGTTAGGTACACCAGAATATACTATGCACACTGGAAATATAAAAGCTCTTTATGGAAATTCTGGGTTGTTGTAGTTAGGGGTTGTGCAGAGAACAATTAGAAACAGGACATGGAATTTATAATATTATTTTTATGATGGTCACTCAAGAAAATGCAGGAAATCTATCCACAACACTAAAAACAGAATGTTTAGTCAAGGGCCTAAATTTCACAGCAATGTCCCACATGAGTCCAGATGAAGACCCAGAGCTCATGACAATGCCTCCCATGAGTCCAACTGGAGGTCTAGAGCCCACACCTGTCTCTTTCATGGATCTGTGCTGGATAGGCACAAAGCTCAGTGGTGGAAGCCAGAAAACCTATGCCAGCAGGGTGAAGGAGCTGTACTGATAGGGTGAGGGTTCTATGCTGGAGCCAAGAAGTCACACTCATAGCAAAGAGCAGGGATGTCCTGGAAAGCACCATAGCCATCCTCAGTGACACAGAGGCCCCGAGCTCCTCTGATGATAAGCACAGTCAAGTACTTGCCAGGAAGCCAGCGTGGCGAGTTCATCCTGGAGACCAAACAGCACACATCTTCCTCTCCAGAGCCAGGAAGCAATGCTTGATGTGAAGACCAAAGCTCTTCCAGGAGAAGCAATGGCTCAAACAGCAACTCGTACAAGAACCCACAACACCTCAATGCACTAACATGATAGCTTCTCCTTCTCCACATCTCTATTTATGCTGGCAACTTTCCTCAGGTGAAACATCTATGCTCAGTGCCATGCTGATGTAATCCAGCTGGTGTTAAGTTGGCCACCAGTTTTCAATCCATAACAAGGGTAGAAAAGTACATTTGAGAATTTTCAACAAATATGTTGGAGTTTACATAATAAAAATAAATATGATAACCTAAGACAATGTGTGAAGACAAGAAGCAAAGACTAAAACATTTACAAAAAAGAGAAATCGCTTAAAAGACAAAATATCAGAGGCCAGAAAAAGCAGGAAAAGAAGAAGAAAGTAAAGAAGGAGAAGGAGGAGGACATGAAGAACTGAAGATTGTACCTAGGACTTCACTCTGAGCTGCATCCTCAACCCTTTTTTACTGTGATTCTGAGTGGCCAAGTGGCTAAAGCTTACCTCCAACTTGTGATCCTTCTGCCTCAGTCGTGATGTATTTGAAGTCCAACACAACTTTAAGTAATGCCAAGAATGAAAAACTCAGCAGCATTCCTAAAAGTAGAAGCTTGTTGAAATCAGAAATGCCTTCCAAAATACACAAGGAACTCCTATAACTCAATAGCAAACAAAAAACTATATAGATATTTCCCAAAATAGGTGTATGAAAAGATGTTCAATATTGCTAATTATCAGGTGTATATACAAATTAACATCATATTGGTAAAACATGTCTTACCTTTAGAGGATACTAATATAAATATATTCATGAGACTCTAGAGAAAAAAGAACTCATGTATACTATTTGTGGGAATGTAAATTGATTCAAACTTTGGGGATAATTTTGGAGAGTTTTCTTTAAAAATATATACATATAATTGCCATTTGATCCAGCAGTGTTACTCGTGGGTATATAACAAAAGAAGTTGAAATGTGGATTTCAAGGAGATGCTTTTTGAAGAATTATTCAGAATAGCCAAGTTATGATAACAACTTGAAGGTTCACTGATAGAAAAATGACTAAAGCAGGAAAGATTTCACCTTCTACTTGCAATCATATGAATGTTCCCAGATGATGTTATTCTAAGTGAAGTAAGTCAGACATAAAACAAAAAATACAGTACAATATAATCCTACTTATATGTTGAATCTAAAGTAGACAGACTCATAGAATGAAAGGCAATGCCGGTGTTCAACACTGAAAGAAGAGAGAAATTAGAAAAGTTTCATCAACTTTAATTCATACAACTAAATAATCTCTGGATATATGCTATAAAATATAAACAGAAGATTAATAATAGTCTATTGCTTACTTAAAAGTTGATAGAAGGGTAAGTCTCATAGTGTTCTTACTATGAAAGGAAAACAAGAGAGACAGTGAAAAATCTTTAAGCAATGAAAGGTGAATTTATAACATTGATTATGATGATTGTTTTATGTATGAAACCAACCAACACATCATGTTGTATATGTCGGCTATCTACAGCTTTTATATGTCAGTCAATAATCAAAACAGTCGGGAAAGTAAAAAGTTCTACTGGATTCTATATTAGAAAGCCACCAATAATGACAAAACAGTTTCAGTTCTACAGAAACAGAAAACAAAATTCTAGGGATTCATATTTGAGTGTGTGGGTAAGCTGTAAAAGTTAGAACAACAAAACTTTCAGCAATCTGAGGCAAAAATGGGATGAGGAAATGGACAGTAGCTTGTTGGGCATTAGCTGGGAAAAGCCTGAGTTCCTTTAGAGACAAAGAGATAACAGAAAGAAAGGTTTAGAAAATTCAGGAGGAAGAGTGATTGACTGGTAGCATGGTGTTTTAGACTTAATAGATCAGAGGAGGATAATGGACTGAGTAGGAGACCACAAGGAACACAAAACAGCAACAACAACCACCACCACCACACTGAGGTTCATTACCTTATAGAAAGGGCTCTGGATAGTATAAAATCACAGTAAAATCTCCTCATGTTTTTAGGAAAGAGATAGGTTTTCGGCTGATAGTTAGGCAGGGGGTTGGAAGAATGTTGCTGTGATCCTGATTCCTCATAGATATGTGTGAAAAGAATGATATTGGGACATTTAAAGTGGACTTTCAATTTGCTTGTCTTCAGACATGCCTAAGAAATTAGTAAAGCACTCTTTGGGGTGTGTCTGTGTTGATTATAAAGTCAGGATCTCGGGTACTGTATCTATTCCTTGTTTTCTTCCTCTCTGGTGCAGAGTCCACCTTGCTGTGCTCATCAGCTACTGGCATTTAGCAGCTCTGGCCTCCCACTGTCTTCCATCATGATAGTCCTGCCTTGCAAATAACCAAAAATGACCCAAAATAAAACTCTTCTTTCATATTATGAGTGGCAAATATTTTGCTCAGCATCAGAAAGCTAATACAAGCATGCTAGAACAGAGAATCAGAATACTGCTGCTGATTTTTACAGCATTAGTCTACATGGTGGCATATTCTCCAATAATCCAAATGTGAGTATGGTATGGAGAGGCTCAACATTGTTTCTGAGTTAGAGTTTTGCTATAAAGTTGCAAAAAAAAAAAAAAAAGAAGGTAAGTGAGAAATAAGAGAGGAAAGAATTAGAATAGATGATCAGCCACATATTCTATAATGGGACTAGGAAGAAAGAGAAGCCAGCAAGATTTCATAGAGTTTAAAGGGATGAAAAAATAAAACGTCCTTAAATTTCTTGAAGTCAAAGAAGTCACACGCATGTGAGATGAAAGTGTAAAGACAGAGAAGGATACCCTAATGGAATTTCTCATGAGTATTTATTCCAGATATTGCAAATTCAAGGAAGTGTTTGATACAGAAAGGACCAAATAATTGATTGCTAAGAATGTTCAAGAATTTTATGCTAGATAACATTTTAGGTCCAAAGGAGAACATGGACGTATCCTAGCTTAACTTTGAGGAGAAATAATTTGATTGAGATCACATGACTATTCCGGTGGAATCAAATTTAAAGTGAAAGCCTTCCTGAAGGAAAAATATATTTTTTGTTTGTTTTAATAATGCTACTTAATATTGAGGAATATTTTTTATATTTTATGATTTTTTCTGGAATGTAAGAATTAATTGTTTTAAGTAAATGAGATCTTTCACAGCAGAAGGTTTCAGAAAAAAATGATAAGCAAGGTGAAAATTTACATTTCTTTTTCTAATTCATTCTATAGCCGTCATTAATAAATCATCTTTCTGCCCTTATACATTAGCATATAGACTTATACAAGAATGTGATGAGATTGCTTAATATTTTTATGGAATTTATTTTGTTTTATAATTTTCAAATACTAATCAAAGAGGAATTCTGATAACTAAGGTAAAACAGAAAGTTATCATCACACTGACACACTGAGCTTTATGGATTTGTGTAGAGTTGCTGCATTACTTCACCTAAGCCTCCTGTGTTGAGTAAAGTTCACATAGAAGTCCAAAGTTTGTGTGCTGATGTGCTGATTATTTGCCCACAGCAAAACAAAACAGCTAATTTACAGACAGTGATAACAAGTCATGGTATGCCAAAAATTGTTTGATGTTAGCATTTCAATAAGAGGGGCCTTTGCATCTATGGAGAGCACAGAACAAGTACTATAACAAACTGACTCTGTCAGTGGGGTTCCAGTTAGCCTTCAGAAGATAAAGGAAATTATCCCCTCACCTTCAAAAGATGGATAATTTCTGAACACATGTCAAATGACTGTGACTGATTCTATGAAACCAATTGTCAAATGACTGGAGATCAGGGCATTCTGATTTTTGTAGGTTGGAAAGTACTGTTTTACAGTAACATGAATAATGTGATTAGATCTAATGAGTCGATAATATATTTTTTTCTAATACAGTTAAATTCCTATCTCGTTTTTCTAAAAGAGAAAAACAATAAAAACAATTATACAAAGTTTCAAAACAAGATAGTAGGAGAGTAACAATGGTTAATATATTTTATATTATCTTTTAAGTAGTTGCTCATATTACAAGGTATAGGCCTGAAAAACTGATCCAACTATATAGGTGCAAACATTTCTTATATATTAATTATTAATTTGCTTAAGCCCCAGCTGTTTGAAAACAAAATAGACAATAATCATAATCATAATGCTGTTAATTAATAATTTTAAGGTAATATATTTAAAACATGTATTTATAATTATTTGATATAGGTAATAGTTCAGCTTCATAATGATACTTAGATTTTGAGAAATGTGTCCCAAATTAAGGGTGCACAGAGGTTCAGAAAATCTAAGAATGTTTATGGAAAAACTACTGCTTCAAATTAATCAGTGAATTTAAGATTACAGATAAGGTATAGATAAATAAATCTAGAGTACTTGGAGTTAGATGTTGAAGCAAATATTGATTATATAAAAATCTGAATGGGAACCAATCAGGAATAGTAAACATACATATTATCATGCACAAAAGTTAAACTAAATAGTGTATTACAATTCACAAGTAGTATTTTTTTTTTTTTTTTTTGGTACCAGGGATCAAACTCATGACCATGTGCTTGCAAGGCAGGCACTTATGCCTCTGAGCTAAATCCCCAGCCCTAGTATTTTCTTTAAAGATCACAGTGTGAGGACATTGATAACCCCCACTATTCACTTTCTTTTCTTTGTGCTTTTCTTTTTCAATCTCCCCAAACCCCAGTTTTGAAAATTTCACTTCTTTATAGTCTACAGATTATAGCTTAGATGTTTAGCTAGTAGTTAGACTTTAAACAGCAACTGATCTTTGGCCCAGTTTGCATAAGGCTTCCTCTTTTTCCTTAATTGGCCATAAAAACTATAGAAAGAGGAACAAATGTTTTTATCTCAAGGTGACCAAACTACCCTTTGATCACATCTTGTATGTCATTTAACCAGATGTGTAAGAAGGTCTTATAACATACCAAAGTAATAATGGTGCTGAAAAAGTTGTACCCATAGCAACCCCTTGACCTTTGAACTCATACATGAGTACATAAGGAAAACAGAACAAAGACACCAAGGTCAGCAGCCTCAACCGCTTTACTCCTGCTGACCACAGCATCTCTTGAAATAAAGCTCACTTATTCCCTGATTCTTGGTTTCTCGTGGGTAACTTTTCCTATTGTGCTATTATAATGGGAAATATGGTGCCTCACCTAGACTGATTAATAATTACATTTAATTAGGAAATATTTAATAATAATAATTTTTGTGTGTTTGTGTGTGAGAATTGAACTCAGGACCTCATGCTTTCCAGGCAGCACTATGCCACTGAGCTATAACCCCAGCCCAATATTTAATAATTAATTAAATTAACTGTTTTTGTAACAAGTGGAAATATACATAAATATTTGTGAGACATTCTTTTTGAAATAAAATTTTAAATATTTGAATTTGTTAACCTTTTTGCTATTTTTCTGTATTTTATAATATTACATTTTATCTTCACAAATAGCTCCTCTGAGCTTAAATCTATTATTAGTAAATTATAACTGGAGTTCGTTTTTCAAAACCTATGTTCTTAATTGACTATTCTGCCTGCCCCTTGAACACATTCAGGAAGTCAGTCTACGAACTGTTTCCATGATCTCATTCTGGGGTGGCCATGACTGCTGCACACACAGCATGCTTCCATAGATTTGACCAGTTCCTTTTATTTGTGAAAATCTATTCAGGTCAAGTTTTAGTGAAACTGCCTTTTATATGAAGTTCTAATTTATCAGTAGAAATTAGTTTCTTCTTTTGGATTATCTTAATATGTAACCCTTATCCAAAGATTAGGATAGTTATTTTATTTTATTTTTCTTAAAATAAACCACCCAAACTCCTTAAGCAAAATGCTGTTACTTGGAGAGGTCAGTTTCTGGCCACTTCTGTATCTTCAACATGATCTTTGATTCCTTGACTTAACAGTCTATTTCCTTTCATAACCAAGATGATTAGTCTTTACCAGGAATGTTATTTAATCCCAGTCTTCAGAACTGTTTCTAAACAAACTAGAACTTATTCATAACAGATTTAAATAATAAATGCATTCATTCTTCCACTGATGCATTTTATTTTTTATGATAACACCATGAACTTGTATGTCAGTAGCTGTGATATGGTGACATAGTTGATAATTATTCTGTTCCTTCATTCTCAATAATTCTGTTAGCATGTATTGTGAGGAATAGCATGTTTAGGTTGTTCAATCCCTACCCAGGTACCCAATTATTGAAGCTAGCATGCAAGAGTTAAATGTCAGTTAAGGGAATGAATTCATGAATGAATGAATGCATGAAAGTGATGCAGGAATCACTGAATAAGTGGTTAAGGTGGTGGAGTCATGTGCTGATTGCTACTGTCCCATAAGTGCACGCAAAGAGAATGCCTCTCCTAAGGTGTAACATTCTCCCATTACGCAGTTTTTTTTTTTCTGATCAGAAGTGTGCCGCCAGAGAAAGAAATGCTTACAGTAAAATCCTGCACTCTCCGTGTGATAAAGAGTATGAGAAGTCCTTTGATGAATAGTCTAGCTAGTATTCAATCATGTCACTGATTACAAATATAAACACTGTAATATAAACCCTTTGAAACAGTAAAGGAAAATCAAGATCATTTACATTTTATTCTTTATATAGAAGAGGCTCTTGAAAAGGAGAAATGTTGAGCTCCACATCTAACTCTCGAAACCATTTGCACCAGAATGTAGAAGGCAGCCTTGGTTTTCCAACTAGCTGTCCCATGTTCATCTCATTAATAACAACACATTTATGTCAGTATGACTCTGGTGATGAAGTGAGCTATTACAACTTAACTTTCATATTTCCTGACTAGCAATTAAATTCTTAATGTGTTATTGTCGCACCACAAAATTGCCGGCAGTATTTGTAAGGATATATTATTGCATAAAGTATGATTTTATTTTTATTCCAGTGTTGGGATTAAACCCAGGGCTTCACACATATTAAATATTGGCTTGATATCACATTTTTACAGGTATTTTTTAAATATGTCAAATAGCTCTTTAAGTGGAGGAAATACGAAGTAAAATTTCGAAGTAAATATTCCTTCAAGTCTCAATGCAATAACATAAAATGGAAAATAATGGAAGCCTCTGGAGGAGCTAATAAGAGGCCCATGTTTTGTGTCCCGGATGGATCTTTGCTCTCTGAAATTCCTCAAGGAAAGAAAGCCATCTGTGCTAGTGTCACTGGGATGGAGTTGTCCCAAAGGAAGTTAAAATGCTATTTTGACAGGTGTTCCTTGTTCTTTCAATCCTAAGAAGACTTCTGTGAACACATGAAGCAATAATGGAAGCAATAAAGTCAACTCTTGTCAAATGTATTTATCTTCTTACCTAAAATAATAATGTATATTCAAAGACTCAAACAACTTTTTTATTTTAAGAAGAAAAACAGAGTAAAAATGATGTTACAGTTTCAAAGCAAAATAATTGATTAACAATGGTAATTTTATACAATTTGATCATCTTGTGGTGAATACAGATTCAAATCCTATGTTAGTATTTAAAAGTTTCTGAGTTCTTGGTAAGTACAAATAGTATTTTTACACAGGGAATTTTGAAATGAGACTTTTTGAAGCAAATATTTTGCTATGAACTATTATTATAGTGATAGTGAATGCTATATAAAGCAGATTTGAATATACCAGATTAGTAGATTAGGCACACTGTCTGCATTTGTTCATTAAGTAGAAAACCCTTAGAGTAGGAATGGTGAACCTTTCAAAACTCACAGTAGTAACAGGCAGGGGCCCACGTGCAGGTTTAACACCACTGCCCTAAAAGAACAGCATGTGAACATTGTGAAAGGAGATTATATGTACAATGTAATTGCATTAAGGAAGGGAAAACAAAATGTTAACAGGTAGCATATTAACTGAGTGCAAGGAACTGACAGTCTCAGGACTTTGAAGGGTAAATCGGAAGTTATAACGTGGACATTTCTTTTATCTTCTTTTTTATAATTTCATAGCAAAATGAATTTTCTGCATGCACACTCTTCTGCTCAACTCCAAGGTGCCTGCATTGATCTTGGCATATATGGTTGAATACTGTTTACAGAAAATTGAATATTGTTTGCAGAATATTGTTTATATATTTTTTATAGTTACGGTGTTTTTTTCCAGGATTTCTTAGGTCACATAGCTCTCCAGCTGTGCTTGACTTTCAAAGGATTCTCATATGGCTGTGTCAACTCTATAAAGTAAAACAGATTTTCTGAGTGGAGAGTATAACAAGGTAGTGGCTTCCCTTGTAAAATGGCCACCAGTAATCAAATAAGAAGTAAATGACATTTTTCTAGGAAAAACAATTTTTTAAGTGGTAGGGTGGAGAAGTTATACAGAACATCATTTTCAGGTCCAATATTTGGCTATGACAACCTATCTCTTCTAGCTTCGTATGTATAAATTTCATATGGCGTTGATTTACTTGGCTCCTCTCTTTTGACGATTTTCATAGTACAGTATACAGGCTTGTAGGAAGTGATGGTACCCTAAGACTTGAAGTAGAGAGTTTTGCATAAACATATGTGGAGCTCAGGACATTTCAGCAGGGAGCTGGAAAGTCTTCACCTCACCTGGTCCTTCACTGTATCCACTCTGTATCCACATCACTTTTTGGAAGAACATTCTGTTCAGAGATTATTAAAGTGAGCACTGGTAGCTGTTTTATCCCATGCATCTTTGTAACTATGCCCTTATATTTACTGCTTTCATTGTATGCCTTGCCACAGCCTTTTGTGTATTACCTTTTTCTACTAGCACTTCTAGTGTTGCTGATTTAGGGTACTTCCCCCTTTCTCTTCTGGGAGTGACCATAATGGGAAAGAAGATGATGGCGATCATTATGGTGATGACGAAAAGAGTAGGAAATGAGACTGTAGCCCTTTAATTGTTAACTTTTAATTACTATCCTGAAAGCTTTAATTTTGCTAATGATTTATATTAGTGTGGATTTTGACCTGAGCGATTGAGTTATACAATGGATTTTATATGATTTTATTTTAGCATTTATTTTCCAAAGAAAAGTACTATATTGCAATTTTAATTCTTTTGTTGAGTCAGTAACTCCTAAAATGTCTTCATGCTTTGCTAAGGCATTTAAATTATAAAAATCAATGCTCTGTAATCAGGGCTAATTACTTAATTTTTGAGAACAAAAATATATATAATGTTTATATAACCCAAATCCAAGCTTATTTAAACAGAATTAAGATGACTCTACCTTCCATTGAATCCTGGGAGCCAAGGGCAATGACAAGATCTGTGCTTGGATTGTACTTTCAGTGGATTTGATCAAATGGTATTAATATGATTTGAACTCTGAAATTCCAGCCAGAGCCTAAGCCCTTTACTCAATTCCCCTGATACCTGAAATCACTAAGTTTAACACTCATCCAGTTCTAATCCATTAAAGTTAACAACTTTCAGAGTCATTAACAATAACAACTTCCTCCATCACAGTTTCTCATAGTAACCCCCTGCGAGGAGTTTACACAAAAAGTAGATCACAGAAAAATAAACATTTTCAGATATTTTACTACTCTGACGCTAGATGTAAGGAGACAGCCTGTGGGGAGGGTCTGTTTGCCCTTTCATTGTGCAAAAAAGAGCTCTGCCAACTCTCCAGAATGGGATTCCTTGAGGTTTTAATTAATTTAGAAGTGTCTTTGGGTGTAAGCTTTATCAGTTTCTCCTGTCTGAAGTTCACAAGTATTACACGGATACAGCCAAGAGATTCAGTCATTTGCTGTCAACTCCTCTTCCCTGTCTGTCTTCTGCTGTCCAAAGAAACAACATTTTGTAGAGAGACATTTTCAATCCTGTGCACTAGTACATGCCTTTCTTTTATCTCCACCTGGGCTTTTGATTTTGTATTTGCAAGCTGGAGATTGATATCATGTTTCTGACACTGGTTTTAGATCAGTCCTTGAGCCCTGCATTACATTTCCTTTTCTTTCTTCCATTTGGCTTTCTTCTGAACAAAAGCTTGCAAGGTGGGAAGAGAGTGTGAACAAGAAAACAATGGCTGACAATAAATGGTTTTTCATTTTTTAAAAGTGAAAGTATGGTTATTCTCTGCTTTAAGTTATGCTAAATCAAGGTTTTTGTGAAGATATGTATTTTTCCCTCTTTTTCTGTATTATTTTTTCTGTTACTTGGAAATTCCCGGTGATTTTTTAAATTTATAAAATCCTAAGTTTAATAAAAAAGTATCCCAGAAGTTCTGTGGTCCATTCTCCTCCCCTTAGAATGTATAGTAGTTGCCATCTCCTTTAAGTACTATGTAGTATGAACTTGATGAAATAAAGCCCTATTAATAATAAGGCTCACATTGTATCCTAACATGCTCTAAAGTACTCTATAGCACATGGAACTTCATTAAATTGTTTCATCACGATGATTTCAGTAATTGCAGGACTGTTGTCTGCAACAGTGGGGTAATATAATAAATGGCATTTCATTGTTAAACTTTAATTTCTAATGAAAATGTGAGAATTATAGTTTTGTTATGTGTCACAGTTCTTCAGAAAAACAGAAACCAGTGGAATATATGAAATATATATTCCATTATATATACAATATGAAATATATATATATATATATAATGAATTTATGCATTGTCTCATAGTGATTAGAGACTGAATCATCCCACAGTGACATCTTTAGGCACAAAACTAGAATCAGTCAGTAGCTTCTCAATCCAAGAAACAAAAGCCTCAAAACAGGAGAGACTCTGATAATCCAACTTTAGTCACAGACCAAAGACCTAGAGGCCCCCTGGAGACCCACAGGTTCAAGTCTTTGTTCAAAGTCTGACCATCCTGGAATCTGATGTCCACAAGTGACCGCAGCAGAAAGTTACACACACTCAAGTGGAAGTGGGAGATTCCTCTTCTCCACCTCTTTGTTCTTTCTGGGCCCCCGGTATATTGGATGACGTCACCTACATTTGGGAAGGTTCTTCCCCTCTCAGTTCACTGACACACCAGCCAGTTGTCTCTGGAAATGGACTCCCAGACCCCTGAGTAAATGTGCTTAGCCATTTTTGAGTCAGCCCTGAGAGTTTTGAAGTTAATAACCAAAATTAATGATCATACTATGTCACAGGAAAATGAGTAGACTCTTACTGATTGCTAGAACAGCAAAGATGTAACCATTTTAATACATGAAATTTTCTTTTTTTATTCCTTAAACATCTAAGTAGGCTCTCGTATATGTACTACTTAACACAGAGTGTGAATAATTTGTGGCAAATAATTAAAAGTAAAAATTCCAACATTTTTATCCATATACGTTTTAACATGCTTATAATTTTCATTATTTTTTCTGTTATCCATACTCATGGGAGCAGCAGCAGCTATGACTTCTGCCCTTTGTGGTTACAGCAAGAGCTATGACATTTTATTCTTTCTATTTTGCTAGAGGAACTTTTTTGTAAGTAGAAAGCAGGTCATATGTACCTCTTTCCTGACTGTGATTTTGGTCATTGGCTTGGTCAGTATCCTGACTGGTTTCCATTTTGGTACTTTTGTTTTGTTTTGTTTTTGTAATTTTATGCACTGTACACTGTGGATGACAAAAGCTTGAAGAATGTAAAACTGTACTGCACAAGTCCTCAAGGATATAAACATACCATTTTGACAGTTATACAGTGTTTCTAATATCTTAGTGTTACAAGAAGATCTGAATATCCTCATTACTATTTAACATGAGAAAGGATGAAGATCACAGGCACTTACTTTAATATTGTTACTCAGCATTCTTATTGTATTAGTCACTTTCCTTATTGCTGAGACAAAATATCCAACACCAACAATTTAAAGGAGTAAAAGTTCACTTTGGCTCACAGTCTCCATCCGTGATTGGCTGGCTCCAAGGCAGACATGGCTGAGGGGAGGGGCTTGGCAGGAGGAAGTTGATTACATCATGGTAACCAGAAAGCACAAAAAGAATGGAGAAACTGAAGAGGGAAATATATCCTTTTAGAGTGTATTTCTAGAGTCTCCTCTGACCAGATGCTATCTCTCAGCAACATACTCTGCTATGGATTTATCAGTGGATTAGTCCACCAGTAAGTATAGCACCCCCATGACCTACTCACAGTCTAAAATCCTCACACCTGAGCACATGAGAATTTGGGATCAAACCTGTGTCATCAATATTAAATGCTTTTTGATTTCTTTTTTGTTCCTAGTATTACAGCTTTGTCTTTTCAAATAAAAACTTCTACTTGCATGCCATGTATAACTCTTCCTCTGTATCCTAGTAAACCACTGGAATTAAGTTCTCAATAAATCCTTACTTCTCCATCAAAATATACCAATGTTTGAAGAAGAAAATTTCCTTTTGGCTCCTTCAACTGGAAGTAGAATTATTCTGTGTGTTGGCCTATGAAGCAATCCCTTGTATATTTACAGAGATTTGAAGGAAAAAAATAAGGAATGCTTAGAAATTCATCATTTATCTGATGAGTTTGGTTCTATCCTCCCCTCCTTGAATTCACAATTTGCTTTACTCTCTCTGTCACTCTGTCCTCCTTTATAAGTCTTGTATTCATTATTTCTTTAATTTGTTTTTATTAGTTTTGCCAGAATCCACATCTTTATTCTGAGGTGAGATTTTAGCAAAAGTTCTTATGGTCGTGAAGCCTGTATTTTATCTACATTAGATCGTCATTCAAGACAACTTTCTCAATCCAACATGGCATGACATCCACTGTGGTAGAAACCAAGGAATAGTTGTGACTCCTGCTCAAAAGTAACTCTACTTAGTGCATTAGATGAGACCATTGGAATATAAAGTGGAGTGTGATGCATAGGGTTAGTTATCTGAGATAGCAGAGGAGGGACAGTAAAAAGAAAGGAACATAATTAATTCAGGGAAGGAGTCAGAGGAACAATCTGCAGCTTTAAAAAGGATGACTCATGATCTGAGCCATGAAAAATCAGAAGGAGTGCCATAGTAAGGTCTTTTATTTTTCTCAGCTGTCTTTATTTTCAGAAAATATCTCTGCTAGTAAGACATCTTTTTTATCCTTTATGTTTTTCTCCTGTTACCAACCTATTTCACTTTTTCTCATCGGGTCTCACCTGCTTGGAAAAGTCCTTTATATTTGCTCTCTCTACTTTCTTACATCAATCATTGCTCTCTAGATTGCATTCCAGCCACAGCTCAATCACTACTCAACAGTTTTCAAAGAAGTCATACTAATTGCCTAATTCAATGCTAGCTCTCTGTCTTAACTTGTTCGATGTTTCCATACCATTTAGTACAAGTTACTACTTCTTTCTTAAAACTCTGCCATCTGCTCGTTTCTGCTACCAATATTTTTCTAATTTTCTTGACATACATATCTTAAATGCATTCTTTTTTTCTTGGACAAAATACTCAACACCCAAGTTAAAGGAAGAGAGGTTTATTTTGGTTCACAGTTTGTATAAAGGTTTCAGTCCACAGTCAGCTGGCTCTAAGACAGACTGGCACAGCAGAGGGACATGGCAGAGTAATTTGGCAGGCAGGAAGCAGAGAGTTTTCACTCACAGTGACCCACTTCATGTGAGGACACTTCACTTCCCAACATTACACCTAACTATAAACCCATCAGTGCACTAGTCCAGTATCACATACCGATTATCAGTATCATATACCCATGAACCAGTTATCTCCCCAAAGTCTCACCTATGAGAGTATGAGGCTTTGTGGGAACATCAGGAGAGAAATCATAATGATACACGTTAAAGTCCTCCTTTCATAGTTTTTATATCACTTAAAGAATACTGAAGAAGATAGATCTGTATGATTATCTTTGATTAATAATGTATCTGCTCTAGTAACAATAACTGGGCACATGATACACATTTCTATAGCTGAGGACTGCAGTTGAGTTTCTCTAGTCTATGTAGCCAATATGCAGAGCATCATTATTTTGACCCCAGTTGAACTGTGCAGTGTTTGTTAGGAATCTACTCTTTCCTAGAGTCTAAAGATAAAGGAAGTACATGCAAACTGGTTAAGAAATTATCTGCCAATAGCAATGTGAAATTTTATTTGCTTTCCCTCTCCTTCCATTTGTAGACTTGGATGTCTTATTAGTTTTGCAAAGAACTTTTATTTTGACCTATATTTCAAATCACTTTAATTAAACCTATTTGCTTTATTGTTATTTTCTGTTTATAATATTTTTTGCAGCAACTCTGAGCTCCATTCTCATCCAATCTTCAAACATGCACTATTCACATGGCATTAAAGATGATGCTGATGAGAACAGGATGATGATCCATGCTAAGATCCCTCATCATACACTCCTCCCCAACTGGAGAGGGTTTTCCCACCCCACCCCCTGATGTGCATTCTCTACTTCATTTCATCAATAGCTGTTTTAACTAGGCTGTCATTATTTCTCAATTTCCCAAATTTCCTTACTTCATTTTTCTCTTTAAAAAATGAGAGCTGTACCTAACACATTATCAATGGCTCACTGACTTTTATGTCCCTCCTTATTTGTTAGTAAGCCTATATTTTCTCTACCTTGTTTTTTTCTCTTTCAACATTTAAAGACTCTCCTTTCTGGTGTTACTAGTCTCCTTTCTGGTGGTGTTTTTGTATTGCTATTTGCCAGCTTTCTTTGTCAAAAAAATTTTTTGGATTCTGTTTTTGTTTTTCTTATCAGGCTGTTTGTTATTTGTTTATATGTTATATAAGTATAATGTGAGATTGTATTCCATTGGAAGACTAGAAAAATTTTTATGTGTATGCTTTGGAAATTAGCATTTCATAAATTATATTTTTGAGGTTTAATCAAAGTCACACACACTAGTAAACTGCTATGACATGGTAGAGATTAGAAGAGATCGCTGAGGATCTTCCACTGTAGAAGTTACATTTTAGGGGCTTTAACATTGCTTTTTATTTTGCTGTTGACCCTAGGATCGAAGCCGTTGAACATTACAGTCCTACCTGCTGGATGAAACACTGTCAGGAAGCCAAATCTATGGTCTGAGTTTCAGGTTAGAAAAGAGAAAGCTGCTTTTTAAATATGTACTCATTAAAGTCTTTAATTTGTTTTAAGTAGAATGTTATATAACTTGCATTTTATTATAAATATTATTACTATCATTATTATTATTATTAGTAGTAGTAGTAGTAGTAGTAGTAGTAGTACTGGGGATTAAATTCATGACCTTGCATTTGCCAGGCAAGCGCTTACACCACTGAGCTGAATCCCGCGCCCTTTAATTACTATTATACTTTGTTTTTCATGTACTTTGGTAGATTTCAGGTGACGGAAACTATGACACATATTGAAAAACATTAATTACAGTGGATTTCATAGAAGGATCAGTAGAAATATCCTTCTTCTGCATTATATGCGTATCTCACACTTTACATAGAATAAGATGTTACAATACACTGACATGAGTAAAAGAATCCTAACTTACTTTTCTGTAAAGATAACACTCAGAGATTTTGCTTTTTAGTAATCATGTTCTTTTACTTTCTTGTATCTACCAAATCCAGGAACAATCATTTATTTCTCTTTTGTCTTTATTCCTTGACTTTTCTGTGTTGATTGAAAATAATTCCCACTATTTCAGCACTGTTACTTCTTCTGTCTTTTTTGCTTTAATCATTGTCTTTACGATTCTTAATATTTGATGTTTCCGTTACTTTTTTACACTTTAGTAATATGTGAGAATTTCCTATACTACAGACACCTTTTTTGAAGTAAATAATCCTAAGAACAAAGTATAAATATATGTAGAAATCCAGAAAAATTAAATATTGTTTAGCCATAGTATATAATCTACATATACTTCATATCTACAACTTTAATTTTTAACATTTTAATTACATGTGTTTATATAATTTCTTTTGAAAATAAATATCTTTTAGAGCTGCCATTAAATTTTTTTGATTTTAATCACTGAAAATCCAATGAAAATATAATTGATAATAGAATTTCTATGTCACAGTAACAACGAAAATAAATGAAATACCTGAAATGACTATTTTCAGACAATGAACAAATCACAAGACCGTAGATAGCACTAAAACGGAAAAAGAAATGTGAGTCCTCTAATGCTCCAAGCTTGCATTCTGAATCCACTTTCTTAAATGCAACAGAAAGAGGGAGAGTTTAAGTAGATCTCCAAAATATTGCTGGCTTGAAGATATAGAGATCAAAATACTGAGGAGATTGAAACTAGTGAAAACTGACCTATATTAACATACACAATACATGTCTATACATAGATTAAAAAAAAATTAAGAATATCCATAGTGTCCACTAGAGTTTTCCAGGGTATGAGGCTAAAGGAAGCTGCTTAACTTGGTTCTAATTTTTTTAACTGAAAAGAAAAAACTGTAGTTTTTTTTTTCTTAGAATAGCTATATTATATTACTTAACATATGTGTTCTTTCATGACACTTATAAATGTGTTGTGGTGAATATTTAATATATATATTCTCTTAATAATTTTTAAGTACCATACACAAGACATTGTTATTAACTATGATTATCATATATTTCAATAGACCTTTACTTAAATTATTACTCTTCTCTGGCTATAATTTTTTTATCTATTGTTCAGAAATGCTCTATTTCTCATCTGCTACCACTGAAAAATGGAAATCAACATTTTACTCTTTGTTTCATGAATTTAACTTTTGTTGATTCCAAATATAAGAGAGGTATTACAAGTATTTGTCTTCCTGTGACTGGTTAATTTCAATATAGAAAGAAATAATGAGTTCCAGTTTCATCCATTTGTTGTCACAAATGACAAGATGCCCCTCTTTTTGTGGAAGAGTAATAACATATATAGTGGGATATTTCTCATTATTTCTTTCACTATATGAAATTAACCATACATATATATGTATATATACATATATTTATGCCACTTTTTATATATTGGTTTCTCAGTGGATATTTCAGTTGTTTTCACATTATACTGTAGATATCTGTTAGGGATATTTTATATATGTTAGATATATAAACAGTAGTACAATTTCTGGGTAAATGGTAATTCTGAATGTAATATTTTGAAAAACTTCCATAACAGTTCCCATAAAGGTTCCCATGAACGGTCCCCATAAATCGTTCATAATCTGCTGGGTCCAAAGTAGGGTGGCTCATGGCAGAAGTCAATTGTTCATGGCAAAAAGCAAAGCAAAACAAACAACAGCAAAAAGGGAGGAGCACAAGAGAAGACTCTTTCTGCCCCTTATATTATATATAGGCTACTCACCATGAGGGCAGGTGTAGTACTCATGCCCATAAGCTCAGCATTGGACAGTGAATCAATAATAAACTATAAAATCCCACCCCTATGACTGTATGAGGTATTGGAAGGACATCTGAATTTGGAAAATAACATTCTACTCCTGGTCCTCCAAAGACTCATGCACAACCCTTTAAGCAAAAATCATTTTAGTCTATTTCTAAGAGTTGCCAAAGTCCTAACAACTTCAGCATTACTGAAAAGTCCAAGTCCTAGGTGTTCTTTGAGATCTAAGGCAAACTCTTAGCTGTGAAGCTCTGTACAAATGAAAAGATTACACACTCCTAACATTCAATGGCACAAGATAAGTGTTAGCATTCCAAAAGGTACAAACACGATTATATAAGGGAATAGGACAAAATGCAGCAGGGCAAATATTAATTCCTGTAGTTCCATGTGGAACATCCGAAGCTATCAGGGACAAGGTGTGAACTCTAAAGGGTATGGCTCTGCCCCTGAAGCACTTCTGGTAGATGTAGATTTCATGGCTAATCTCTTGGGCCCACTTTGCTCCCTCCTTGCAGGTTTCATCAGGTGGTCCATGTTCCTAACTTTTCCCAACTTCAGGGGTCTCCATGGCACTCTTGGCTCTACCTTCACAGTTTCACACCTTGCCCTGTCAGCAACACACTGCCTGGCCCGCCAGGCCTTATGAAATCAGAGTGGAAGCCTTTTTAATCTCAGAACTCTTCCATTTTGCATGCACATAGAACAACCACATGAATGATGCCAATGTCCACTGCTAGCAGAGCGGTAGCCAGGTTTTCTTCTCCCTTTGTTTTAGGGGTTGATTGTCTGTATCACTAAGCACTCTGAACCTGATTCTTAGGAACAAAGTCTCTATGCTGCCACCATTGTGGAACTTGGTACTGGGGCCATGTAGTGTGGCTGCCACCATTCTGGAACATGGTGCTCTACAGCTTTCTTCTTAAAGAAAAAAATTTCACTTTTGCAGTTTTGAGGCTGAAAATGGTAGGGACTTTCTGCTTCTTATGATGCTCTCAGTCCATCTTTTATATTCTGTTCCTTCTCAGCAATTGAGATCTTCTCAGAACTAGTGTTGCAGTAAAGAGTTTTATTGGAGCTTCCTTTCTGGTCAAATTTATGTTTTAAATCATCATGCTGGGCTCTTTGTTCTTGATTTGCAATATAAATCTGAATAAATCAACATAAATCAACAATATCCGTGCTATCACTTCCATATTCAACTGCCTTAAAACTTCTCCCAGATTAGTCTCAGGCAAAATCTCTAGACAACAGCAAAATAGAGACAAATTTTTTGGCAAGCCATGACTTACACTGTCTGTTGTCCAATGACCAATGCAATCTTTCTTCACAGCAGAAACCTCCTGAGCCTGGACTTTACTGGTTTTCTGGACTTTTGAGCTCTAACTAAAATCTCTCACTGAGAACAGCCTAAGGCATTCCAGCTTTATTCTTTCAGATGACATCCCAAATATTTCCACATTCCATTCCCAAAGGCTCTTCAACCACATGGTCAGGTATAGTCACAACAACAATTCCACTCCTCTGGTACCAGATTCTGTGTTGATTACTTTTCTCTCATTTCTGAAGCAAAATATCCAACACTAAAAATTAAGGAAGGAAAGGTTTAGTTAGGTCACAATTTGTGGAGGTTTCCATAATCAGTGGCTACAAGGCAGGGTGTCACTGAAGAGGAGAAACAGTTCAGGGTAGCAAAAAACAGCAAAAGCAACAAGAGACAAGAAGGAGAAGGGCACAGAGAAGACACTTTTTGTCCTTTATTTTGTATGTAAGCTGCCCACCCCAGGGTAGATGTAGCACTCATGCCCATCATCCTAGCATTGGACCAGGAGTCATTCACAAACTCTAGAAGCCTACCCCCATGACAGCATGAGGCTTTGGGGGAACATCAAGACATAAACCATAGCAGGAGGTAATCTTCATTGTGTTTTTAAATTGCATTTCCTTTGTGACTAGCGCTGTCCAGAATTTTCTCATATAACTCTTGGTTATTTGCATACAGTTTTGAGAAAATATGAACAAATTTCCTCAAAGAAAAAGTATCTAAGCTGACACAAAAAGAAATTAAAAATATATGTAGATAAGCAAAATTTTTGTAAAAATCAAAGTAGTGCTGCATAAGTCAAAGTTTTGCACTAAGAAATATAAAATTTATCCACATTTCTAAATATCTGACAGAAAGAAAGACATTAAACATTTTACTTTCCCTCAGATTTTATTTTTTATTGTTGCTTAAATTTTTCTAAATTCATATTTCTCCATGTACATTGTGTTAAAGTATAAACATGTATAACATATGTATTCCCATTTACATATTACATATTTTTAGAGTATGATATAAGTAGGAATAAATATTCTTGCTCCTAATTTGCCTATATTTGTTATTATAGATTATGTTCTATATAAAGCCATTCATATGCTGCCTAACATATATGAATTACATATTCTTTTATTTTCTCTAAAATTAAATTCTATTTAAACAAATTAATCTCTTCCTTTCTGTAAACACTGTCTGATCACAGGACAGAATATTACTCACAAAGAATCAAAACCTGTACATAATTGACTTCATATTTGGTCACTGTTATAGTACTGTCATTTGCTGACTTACTAATAATTTCTATGAAAAAATTGTGTTTTCAGTGTTAGAAACTTGACTGAGACAGACATTTAAATATTTGATTATAAAACTAACAAGATGATAACATGAATATTTTCTAAGATATTTGTAATAAATTATGGATACATGGTGAAAATAATGCATAGACATCACTTCACAGCCTCAAAACCAGTAGACTGAATTATGAATAGCCAGAACTAGTTACCCTCTTTCCCTTGCTCAATAATATTACTTTATTTATGTAAGCACTTAAATCTCTGTGATTCTGCCTTCTATTTCAATTATATGATTATGTCTTTTTCTTTCACATGTAGCAGTTATCTCCTTTTATAAGAAACAGAATTAATTAATTATTTTGTATGTCTTATTCTAGAAATAATATGTATTTTGTGCCAATTATTAAGAATAGAGCAAATAATAAAATTTCTCATCTGAGTTTTTTTTGTTATCCAATAATTAAGTCAGATATATTTTGTTATGATTTATAATTATTTAGTATACTTAAACATTTTTAGATTATATAGTCCTTTCAAATTACCTGTATTTTATCCCTTTAATGTTGGCCTTATTTCTTAGATATTAACTTTTTGATTTTATGATTTATAGGTTTAATTTTAATTCTCAGCATTCACAATTAGGTATATTTGCTTTGAATACATTAAGATGCTTTATTAAATGTTTACTTACAATTGAAGAATAAAACTTATTAAAAAACTGTACTTTTTTCCAAATGCTTTCACAAGTCATTTCATTATCACATTGTAAATGACAGAACAAAAAGAAGTTTGTATATAGGAATAATAATTTGTCTCACTCTGTCCTGCTCTACTCTCACTTTTTCTCTTTGAGGGTTTAATAACTTCTTAATACATATCCTATGATTTAATATACTTTCAATTTCTGCTGTTTATCAATCTCGAATACTCTACCTCTCTCAGTTTTATATAACTTGTCTGTCTGAACAAACAGACAAGTTTGCACCACCAGGAAGTTTGTTTTGCTTATTACTCTAATCTTTACTATTAAAGCATCCATATTTGTTCATCTCATCAGTCTTTTAATGAAGATCCCTCTGGTTTAAAACAAACATATGAACAAACAACAAACATGGGAATTCATGCAATTTTAAAGTTTTAGCCCTAGCTTAGAAGTAAAATCTTCATAAAAATACATTTGTTTTCAATTGCTGTCTGCAGTTCAATGCCTGCCCAGCTCCCTAAAACACTGGACTAGGCTCAGGAGGTTTTGTGGGCCTGAGTGCACCATGCCAAGTGACCTTATTTCAATCGAGGGAGACAAGGCCACCCAAGATGAGGACCAGCCCACCAATGCTGGCCCAGGGAGAATTTAAGACCATCACTCCCAGCAGTCAAGTGCCTTCCACCTTTCTAAAACACTGACTTGGCTCAGGAGGTCCTGTGGACCTGACTGGGCCATGCTCAGTGACCTTCATTTAGTCCCAGGAGCCAAGGGCACAGTAGATGATTTGCAACATGCCTGTGGAAAGCTTTGGAACATCTATCAAAACACAGAAATATAGGAAAATGACAAGACAAAAGACCAAAATGCAATTTCAAACCTCCAGCCCATCCCAAGAAAGCCTAAGAGCCATGTACATAGAAGAAAATATAAGCCATGCACCTAAAAAGCCTGAAATGATATCAACTGAAATAAAGAAGCAACTCTGGAAAGCTATAAAGGAACTCAGGTTAGAAATAATCTCCAAGATAAAAGAAGAAATGATAAAGGTAGTGAAAGAAATACTGAACACATCTAAAGAAGACACAGTTAAAAAATTAGAGGAATGAAGCAAAAAAGATACAATCCCTGAATGAATAATACAAGAAACTAACAGAATGCATGAAGCAGATTCAAAGTGATATAGAGAAAATCAAAAATTCTACTGAAAGTTGTTAACTCAACAAGAATGAAGATAGAATTTCAGATCTTGAAGATAAGATTTCAGCTAGTGAACAAGAAAGAAAAGATCTTTTAAAAATAACAAGGAATCAGGAAATAATTCAACAGCTGCAAGATGATGCAAAGAAAAACAACATAAGATTCATAGGAATAAATGAAAAAGAAGGGGACAACACATATAATAACAAGAGGCTATTTACAAAAGTAATAGCTGAAAATTTCCCAAACATAAAGAATGGAAACTGACATACAGATTAGTGAAGCATGTAGAACTCCAAATAGCCATAACTAAGATAAAACTACACTCAGACATATACTAGTCACCATCCCAGAAATCCAACATAAGAACAGAATATGAAAAGCTGTTAGAGAGAAAAGACAGATCACCTATAAAGGAAAACCTATCAGAGTGACAGCAGACTTCTCAACACAAACAATGAAGTCAAGAAGAGCATGGAGTGAAATATTTCAGATCCTAAAGGAAAACGACTGATGTACCCTGCCAAACTGTCCTTCAAATTGGATGGAGAAATAAGATACTTCCATGACAAAGAACAGCTGAATAACTTCGATATCATGAAAACAACCCTACAGAGAATACTGAAAGACATTCTAGATACACATAGGAAAAAAACCCACCAAGCAAGGTAAACAATTAAACAGAATGGAAAGTAAAGATACAACAGCAGAAAGATAACATGTCAACAATAAACCAATATATAACAGTTATAACCATTAATGTAAATGGCCTCAATTCACCAATTAAAAGAAAGACAGGCAGAATGGACCAAGAAACAACATCCAAGAATATACTGTCTACAAGAAACCCATCTAACACAAAAGGAAATTCATAGACTGAAAGTCAAAGGATGGAAAACATTATTTCATACGACAGGAACTCCCCCAAAAAGCAGGAGTAACTACTCTGTTTGCAGACACTGTGAACTGCAAACCAAAAATGATCTGAAGAGATAAAGTCGGTCACTACATAATAGTTAGGGGAAAACTTCAAGAGGAAGAGGCAATAATCTTAAATATATGTACACCAAATTCTAGAGGACCCAGCTGTACAAAGCTGGTATTAACAGAAACGGAAAATCAAATAAGCAGTAACACAATTATAACAGTAGATCTTAACATGCCATTGAAACAAAGGGACAGATCAACTAGACAGAAAATCAGCAAAGAAATATCAGAACTGAATCACACCTGTGAACAAATGGACTTGATAGACGTATACAGAGTGCTCCATCCAACAGCACCAGAATATACATTCTTCTTAGCAGTACATGGAACATTCTCTAAAATAGACCATGTACTAGTCCACAGAACATATTTAAGTAAATGCAAAAGAATTGAAATTATCCCATGCATCTTATCAGATCATAGCACCATGAAACTGGAAATTAATGATAAAAGAAACTTCAAAAACCTCACAAACAAATGGAAATTGAATAATAGTCTCTTGAGCAAAGGTGGGTCACAGAGGAAATTAAAGAACAAATTAAGAAAATTCTACAAATCTATGAAAACACAAAATACAACTTACCAGAATCTGTGGGATACAATGACAGCAGTCCTCAGAGGAAAATTTATTGCAGTGAATTCCCACATCAGGAAAACAGAATGAAAGCAAATAAAAAACCTGATGCTACACCTCAAAACTCTAGAAAAAGAAGAGCAAGCCACTCCCAAAGTACTAGAAATACTACCCAGAGCAATGAGACAAGAGACAGAAATAAAAGGAGTAAAGATAGGAAAAGAGGAAGTTAAATTATCCTTATTTGCAGATGGCATGATGCTCTGCATAGAAGACCTTCAAAACTCCATTGAAAGAAGTGCTCCATTTAATAAATAAATTCAGCAATGTAGCTGGATACAAAGTCAACACACAAAAATCAATAGCATTCCTATACACTAACAACAAAATCACTGAGAGAGAAATAAGAGAAGCCACATCCTTCCAAAAAAATGAAATAATTAGGAATTAATCTAATGAAAAGTCAAAGAGCTATACAGGGAAAATTATAATACTCTGAAAAAAGAAATCAGAAGGACTCAGAAAATAACAAGACATCCCTTGTTCATGGATAGGATGAATAAATATTGTGAAAATGGCCATTCTCCCAAAATTGTTATACAGATTCAATGCAATCCCAATGAAAATACCACTACCATACCTCATAAATCTAGAGAAATCATTCCTAAAATTCATCTGGAACCAGAAGAGACCTAGAATAGCAAAGGAAATTATAAGCAGCAAAGGCAAGGCAGGAGGTATCACAATCCCTGACTTGAAGTTATACTACAAAGGTACTGTAATAAAATCGACATGGTACTGGAATAAAAACAGATCTAAAGATCAATGGAATAGATTAGAAGATACAACCACATATTCAAACACACTTAGCCACCTTATCTCTGATAAAGGGGCCAAAAACATTCACTGAAAAAAGATAGTTTCTTTAATAAATGGTGCTGGAAAAACTGGTTCTCCATATGCTCAAAACTAAAACTAGACCCATGCCTATCATCATGTACTAAATGAAAGTCTAAAAGGATCAAAACTCTAAATATTTAAACAGAAACACTAAATTTGTTGGAAGACAAAGTAGATAACAATCTTGAACACATAGGAGTAGGTAGAGAATTCATGAACAAGAATCAAACCACAAGTGAAATACTGCCCAGAATCAATAACTGGGATCACATCTTATTAAAGAGTTTCTGCATGTTGAAAGAAATCTCCAGCATAGCAAAAAGAAAACCCACAAATTGGGAAAAAATCTTAGCAAACTGTTCTGCCAACAAAGGACTTCTATCTAGAACATATAAAGAATTTTTAAAAATCAGACCCCTGTAATTCAAAGACTCAATCCAAAAATGGGCATCCAAGATGAATATACAGTTCTCAGATGAAGAAATACAAGTGGAAAATAAATCTATAAAAAATGTTCAGCATCATTAGTCATTAGGGAAATGCAAATTAAAATCACACTGAGATTCCATCTCTCTCTGGAAACAATGACCAGAATAAAGAAGAAAACTACCAACAACAAATGTGGGGCTGAAAGGAACTCTTCTTCACTGTTGGTGGGAGTGTAGACTGGTGCAACCACTGTGGAGATCAGTCTGGAGATACCTCAAAAAGCTGGGATTAGAAGTCCCATTTGACCCAGCTATTCTACTTCTAGGAATATTCCCAGAAGACCTGAAAACATCATACCATAGTGATATATATGCACCCATGTAACAGCCAGATCTTGGAAACAATCTAAGTGCCCATCAACTGAGGAATGCATAAAACAGATGTGGTATTTTTATACAATGGTGTACTACCCAGATATATAGAATGATTACATTGAGATAACTACTCTTAATTTCTTGTTGGGTGAAACATTCACACCATCCATCCTAGCCCTAGAAAATGAATGAATCACAAACACTAGATTTGGTGAAATCCATAATTGCATGAAGCGTGGTGGCCACTGACATAAACCGTGACATGAACCAGGAGCTAACATCATACTAAATAGTAAAAAAGTGAAAGCTTTTACTCTAAAATCAGGTAAAAGGCAAGAAGGCCCATTATTACCATTCCTATGTAGTATAGTTTTGGAAACATGAGCTACAGCAATTAGAGACGAGAAAGGAATAAGAATAGGAAAGGAAAAACATAATTATTTAAGGATTGTATGATACTCTGAATATATGATTCCCAAAGTCATATATTCCACCAAAAGACTTGGAGATTTAATAACTAAATTCAGTAGTGTAACAGGATACAAAGTCAACATTTGAAAATCAATAGCATTCCTGTACGCAAACAAGAAACTCACTGAGAGAGAAATAAGGGATACCATACCATTCACGGTAGCATTCAAAAAATGAAATACTTAAGAAATGACTTAAAAAAGGAAGTAAGACATCTATTCAATGAAAATTACAGTACCCTGCAAAAGGATATCAAAGAAAATATCAGAAAATGGAAAGATATCCCTTGCTCAATGATAGGAAGAACCAATGTAGTGAAAAAGGCTATACTCCCAAAATTGTACAGATTTAATGCAATCCTAATCAAAATGCTTTTACCATGCCTTGATGAACTAGAGAAAACATTCCTGAAGTTTATTTGCAAATGAAAGAGAACTAGAATATCAAAATCAATTCTGGGCATCAAAGACAAGGTGAAGGGGGCATCTCAATCCCTGACTTGAAAGTATACTACAAAACTACTGTGATAAAATCAGCATGGTACTAGCAAAATAACAGACCTGAGGATCAGTGGACTAGATTAGAAGATACAGCCACAACTCCAAAAACATTCACCCACTGTATATTTGACAAATGGGCCAAATATGTTCACTAGAAAAAAGAAACCTCTTTAATAATTTGTGCTGGAAAAACTGGCTTTCCATATGCTAAAGTCTAAAACTAGACTCATGTGTATCATCATGCACTAAACTAAAATCAAAATGGATGAAAGATTGAAATATTAAAACATAAACACTTATCTATTAAATGAGAAAATATATAGAAATCTTGAAGGCATAAGTGAAGGCAAGGACTTCATGAACAAAACCTAGATCACAAGTGAAATATTTCAAAGAATTAATAACTAGGATTTCATCATATCATAAAGCTTTTTCAGAACAGAAGAAATCACCAACAGAGTGAAAAGATATATAGAGTGGGAAGAAAATTTAATCAGTTTTCCCTCAGACAAAAGACTTATATGCAGAATGAAAAAAGCTGTTCCCCCTAAATTCAAAGGCCCAATCCAAAAAAGGGCATCTGAAATGTGTACACATTTCTCAGATGAAGAAGTACAAATGGCAAATAAATAGATGAAAAAATGTTCAACATCATTGATCATTGAGAAATGCACATTAAAACAATACTCCGGGAAAAATGGTTATCTTCAAGAAATTAAACAATAATAAATGCTTCAGGGGCTATGGGGGGAAAGAAACCCTTTTCTAATTTTGTTAGGAATGTAAACTGGCCAACCACTATGGAAATCTGTGCGGAGATTTCTCAAAACACTAGAATCAGAGATCCCATTCAACCAAGCTATTATCTTCCTGGGTATCTTCCCAAAAGTATTAAAAACAACATACCACAGCAATATGTGTGCACCCATGTTTATAACACCACAATTTGTAACAGCTATATCTTGGAAACATTCCAAATGCCCATCAACCAAGAAATGAATAAAAAGTATAGTCTTTTTATACAATGTAATACCATTTAGACATAAAGAAGGATAAACTTGAGACTTTCATAATGAATAGAGGCAACTTGAGATCAGAATCATAAGTGAAATAAATCAGTCTGCCACGTGTAAATACCATATTGTTTCCCTAGTGTGAGAAATCGAATGAGCAAATAAGGACCCAAATGGACAGTAGATAATGTGAAATGGGAAGAAACTGTTCAAAAGGAAAGGGGAACTAGGATGAAGGGAAGGGGAAAGAGAAAAATACAACATATTCATTGTACTAGTTTATTGTACTAGTCTCAGTTTATTGAAAAGAAAGTTTTATACCAACATTGTTTGGGTAATTTTTATGCCCACATCTTATACTTTGAGTGCCTAATTTGTAGATAACAATATGCAATGTATTAACTATTATTATTCTCCTTTTATTTGTATTGTGAAATTTGTTTTACTATTTTTCCACAAAAAAAGTAGAATTGTAGTTAATCCTAGATTATGGCACATCATTAAATGTAACAATGGCTCTTCCAACATGATGTAAGCTAAGTCTGCACTGAACTCAATCTTACACTGTGGCTCTTACTAAAATTTTTCAAAATGGTTATTTTAAAGAGGCCTCTGACAATAACACTGGATATGCAAGAAAAGTCACATCTATTAACTTCAGTTTGTATTGGATATGAGTGAGTTAACTTAGTAATGACTACTTGGATGAATGCTGAATTCATGCTACAAAATGTTAGGGATTAAAAAGTCAAGCACACTAAGTCATTATATCATAGTGAGGCCATCACTCTCCCTGCAATCTTTGGTATCATAATTTTACTGAGTTCTGAGATAGTTCTAAGCACACAAGCAATTGAAAATTCATGGTTCAGGTTTAGAACACTGTCACAAAGAAATATCTGAAAAATTATTTCAAGCTTGGGAATAATTTATAAGAATTAATTAATTTGGCCTTCAGTAAAGTTTACAGAAATGTCACAGTGTTATCCTAGTTATAAGCACCTCAATATCTTTTAAATTTACATTTCCCATCCTGAATGTCACATATCTATATATACACATTCTCTAGATACATGATATGATCTACTTATCTATTTCCCCATATAAATGCATCTGTAGTTAAACAGATATACTTATGCATGCACACATATCTCAAGTAATCAGCAACTACTTTAGGTCAAAAATGCTTATCTATTTTGGTGAATGCACTTTATCTCTTCTCTTTAGTTCATGAACTGGCTCTTCATTAGGAAAATCAAACCATGTGCTTCTGTAGTTGATTTTCTAATTTAGTCACTCATAGACATTTGTTATTTGCATGTTAAGATAAACATGAAGAACAGATTAAATCTCTACTATTTTCATATGTTAGACACTATTGTTTAATTAAGTATTTGTGACTCTCTGACCTAAGCATTGGTTCTTTTCCCTTATAGATCACAGCTCAAACCATACCTACTCTTCTAGTTCTTTGCTTTAACATTGAGCTGGTTGCCTCATGCATTTTTGCTTTGGTAGAGGCTAACTCAATCCCAGTTCTCCAAAGAGTGGAATTATTTAAATTGAGACTTAATCTCTCAGGGTTCTCTTGTTTTTCTTGTCGCAATCAAGCAATCAAAAGTCGGAATTCTTTCTTTTCTACAATCTGTGAAGAGAGGTCAAGAGAAAAATCTACCATCAGGGTGATCTGTGCTTGATATAAGACCATGCTTCCCAGACCACTCTCTTCACAGAGATGATGCAAGAAAGTCCAAAGCACAAGTAAGATGCCCATTCTTTGGCATCAAAGCAGCCATTTTTAGGATATACAGCATATCCTGGATGTTGTGGAGTGAACCCATCCTTCTAAGCTCTCATTTTTCACAGCTTTACAACCACTGATTACTTTTCATTTACTGGGCACTTTTATTCCTTCCCAGTCTTTGTTCAGATGGCCCACCATAAGAAGGTACAGATTCTGAACAAATAGTTCCTGTACTCTAGTCTCTCCCTTTTCTTCATTATAACTCCTGCAAGTCTCCACTACATCTTCTGGTAAAGGCCAAAAGGATGTTCAGAACCAAAATTTCCCATATTCTCAGCCATATATCTGAGCATTTACTGAATTATACTGTTCTACCCCAAATACTGTCCCTCTTAAAGATGTAATTTTCCTTACACAATCTGATCTTGACTACTCTCAATCTCACTGGGAAGTTTTTTTGGATAATTATTCTCTTAAATATTTGTTGTTATGTCCTATTTTCCCTCTTCTTTCTAAATCTCCTTACTTATTGTCAACTTTTGATGCCCTATCTACTTCCAAATTGCTTCCTCATGATTAATGCTTGATTTTAGCTTCTTTTCATTGTACCTTTCTCCAGCAATGTATTTGTCTTAATTCTTTGTGATATTATATGAAGGAGATAAACCAACTCTCTTGCCTTTGCATTCATGATGCTCTTGGCTTTTACCTTTGCACTCATTTCTACAGTCATAATGAAAGCTAATATTCTGAATTTGAGAAATTTTGGTCTTCCAGGAAATATTTAGTTAATATGTTTCAAATTGGTTCATTACAAAGTTTTCCCACCTCAGCTCTCTCTCTCTCTCTCTCTCTCTCTCTCTCTCTCTCTCTCTCTCTCTCTCTCTCTCTCACACACACACACACACATGCATGCATGCACACACACATGCACACAGGCTCCCTCTCTCTCTCACTCTCAGAAATTTTTAGCCCCAGAAGACAATATGTCAGTTTTAAGCATCTTTAACTCTGACTACATCCTGATATTCCAGTAAATTTCCTCAAATTTTCTAATTTAAATAGTTCTTCATTTTCACCTGGCTCTAACTTTACAGAGCTAGTATGCCTTGCTTCTACATGTCATACACTTGATATCTATTTTTCTATTCATGCAGAATAAATATCAGATATGAACAATGAATTAAATATCTACCTGTATCCTTGTCTCTCTCTCTTGATCCTATTGACATCATTGAAGTGCTCTAAAAGGTCATTTTTTGGCAATCTCACAACTGCAGCATTTTAAACTTTGCTGTTATTATGCACAAATTACTGTTTAGCTGCACCTGGCTAGTGAAGAACATAAATCCATTTTGATTGGTCCCATTTAAATGCATGAACTTGAATCTTAACAATGACCAAGCATTATATCTTGCTAATTAAGCCATTTATTCTCTCATTCTTTTAGTTAGATGTATTTTCACTTCTCAAATATGTGTCTATTCCTTTAGTCTTTATGTAGTGAACTACTATTGTTTTTTTAAAGACAGCTTTTTGAAACTACCACCACACGGCACTCTAGCAGCTTCATTCATGGGCTCAGCTTTTGCCTACCTGTTACTGTGGGTAAAATGTCCATTTCCTGCTTAATATCTAATCTCTACTGTGAAGGATGTATTTTCATGTTGCAATTTAATAATCACTGTTACTCACTACATTATTCCTATCCTGTGACATTCATGTTTCCTACAGTGTCTTTCTCATGAGTATGCAAAATCTATTAACTCATAAAAATCAGGCTTTTTCAGCTCTTCTCAACCTATCCTTTCTTTCATTTCTCTGTACCCCTTATCAGTAAAACACTCTTAAAGAGATGCCCACATTCAACCTATCCAGAGCTTCTCTTCTTTTTAACTTTCACACATTTTAATAGTTTTTTCTCCACATTTTCATTCATATTTCTAGTCACAAGTTAACAATAAGTACAGTGTCTTAGCTTACTGAATGGGTAACTCTCAGTTCTTCATTGATTTGAGCTATAAATAATGCTTGACCCAATTCGTCACTTCCCTCTGCCTTCTCTTGGCTTCATGAGCACCAAATGGTTTCTCTTACTTCAGGGGTTACATATTTTTCTGGATCTGTTAGATTATTCTTTTGCTATGTAAATCCTTAATGAAGGACATCAAAACTTATCAACATTCCTTTCATCCCTGCCTCTATTAAGTTTCATTGTCTGTCTCTTCAGACTTTCATGTACTGCTCTGCTTTTCATGGACGCATCTCTCCCTTAGGTAGGTGGGGATGCATGACTATGTCAGACCTGTGGATTTAAGTGAAATTAATTTAAAATATTTCCAGGTTTATTTTTAAAATATGTCACAAAATTCTAATAACCTTTCTTTACTCAATGTGTTATTGAAGACTACGTGTTTCAAAAAGTTGTCATTATAAGGTTAAAAGAGGGTAGCTTTGTAGACCAGTTTTTCTACCACTATTCAGATAAGATGCAAACCTTTCTTGTATTGAGCCTATTGCTTAATTTCCAAAATTCTTATTGAATTCATATACATTGAATCATTTAAAAGTTTATTTGATTTCAAGTCCTGTAATATCAACAAAATTCCTAGGGGTTATAACATCCATCAGTGGACAGTGAAAGTGTCTTTGAATTAACATCAATACTTACTTTTTCCATCTGTGCAACAAGTAGTTCAAGTACATTAGGAAATATGTGTTTTGAAAATTTAAGTAAAAATTAATGTTTAGATTGCAATATTGTACTTTGTAAGCATCCTCTGTTTTCATAAACTTACATAGAAAAATAATTTGTTTATTTGCAAATGCCATGTTTTATTTACAAATAAAATACTTAACTAGAGGATTTTCTGTTCAACATACAGAATTATTTGAAATAATTACAATTTTATCTTCTTTTTCTTCTATTTATGGTCTGTTATTCTAAAAACACATTTTACAGTTAAATATCAATTCTTGGCCCTATACTTAACAGTTGAATGACCATGGTAACAATATATCCTTGATTCGGGTAGTCATATGCTAAATAAATTCTAAAGCTTTCAAGGAGAAACAAAGATAGAGGTAAGAACCAAAAAAATGGTTACTAGCAGAATAGCTGAGACATCTTGATAACAACAGATTTACAGTAAAAGCATCATTAAAGATGCATGAAATTAAAAAGAGATGTAAAATTATTTCTTAACTTCTATTGAAGAATGATGATGTGAGATGAAATCCACAAAAATCCAATGAATGGAGTTTCCTTGTCTGATTTTCCTCCTTCTTTTCTCCACCCCAGCTCTATGTATATGGCTGTATATTCTTGCACTTCCCAAAGCTTTGTGAAATTTTTATTTTTACTTTCTTAAAAGTTTATCCAAAAAAACTGCTACCTTTCTCCCCTTTCCACTCCTGTCCTAATATGTTTGTATGATAACAAGTTAGTATATTTAGTTAAATTCTACTTTATTAATTTGAAATCCAAACAAAGATTGTAAGATTGATACAACAAAATTATTTCACCTCAAGGAGTCTAAAGGAAATAGAAAAAATTAAAAACTTAATAACAAAGTAAGAACACTGAAAATTAATTTAATTTAAAAAGAAACATAGTTTAGCACATCTTCTTAGATGCTTTCAAAAGAGACTTCTAAGCAAAAAAGCCACTGGACTTTGACATTGGATTAATCAGCCCTTTCAGCTTTTAAAATTCATCCTAATTTTACAGATCATTCAAATTGTATGTGTTTAGTGTATCTTAGTCTTTTGTATTTATCATTCATAAAAAAGTACATAGTTTAAAAAAATCAATAAATCTTTAGCCTTAGGTAAGCCTTGCCCCATTTTTTTCCATTCCTAGTGACTACTTGCCTTAATTACTTTTCTCATTGCTGACCCAAAAAAAACCAGATACCCGAAGTTAAAAGAGGAAAGATTTATTTCCTCTTACAGTTTGTACATGTTTTGGTCCATAGTGGGCTGACTCCAAGGCAGTTTGGCAGAGAGCAGTTCAGAGGACAAACAGTTTTTGGTAGGAAAAAGTTTGCCAGTCAGCAAACCAGCAAGCACCACTAGCAGCTCTTCTTCTGTGGTTTATATTTTATCTGGACTACCTAGCCTTAGGCCAGGTAGCACTCGCACCCAGGGTGGGCCACCTTTAATACTAGCAGTGCATCATGAATCAGCCCCAGCACAGCACCCCTAATTCCAGCATCACACACTACATCCAGCCACTGCTCCAAAGCTCCATCTAAGACATCATAAAGCATCTAGGCACAGTTATAATACCACTTCTTCAAAGTAATTCATATTTGGGTATATCTTGTGATGTTTGCAGTGTTAATTTGTAGTGTTAATTTTCATGTACTACATGACATAAGACATTACTTCTTGAAACTCCATTAAGGAAAAGAAAGAATTATCTCTTTTCTCAATTTTCCTCATGCACGTACAAATGCAGGCACACTTCTTCACTGCATGTGTAGACTTGCACAGAATACTATAATGTTTAAAAATGGCTACTACAATTCTTTTAAATAAGTTCTTCATAGTTGTATTCTTTTAATCATTGAAATATTGTGCAAATTAGAGATATATGACATGGTCCCTATCCTTCTAATGCATACCTAAAAATATCTCATAATCCATCAATTTTACCTCCACTGAGTAGTACTTTATTTTGCTCCCTGTTTTCTTGCTATAATCTGACTGTTTCCATCAAGTCAACCTAATATCTGTCACCCTGGAAACTCACTACTCCATCATTCTGCACATTGGATTTCTTTTTTCTCATCTTTCTTCATTCTTATTCTGTGTTATTTATCTTTTAATTACTCTCTTATTCTGATGTATCACTTGCTTAACATCATCTTCAAAAAGACATTAAGTTTTTCATATCCTCTTTCTGTAAAATGTCTTTAGTTTATTTGACTCATATTTTACCTAAATTTAGAGTTCTAGGTTGGAAACCATGCTACGGAAAGGTAAATTGACTTTGTTTATTGTCATAATCAGTTTTTGTCACATTAAATCTTTCAGATTCTTTGTTTCTTTCTAAAATTAGTAAGTCTTATTCATAATATTACCAACCTCAATCCACATGCACATAGAAAACATATTCTGCTCTTGATATTTGTAGCGGTTTTATAAATGCAAATTAAGTCATTTAAGTCACAATGTTTTTTCAAGTCATTGTTATGTTTAGTAATTGTTCACACAATAATTTCTATTCTTTACCTAAAGCTTTCTGTGAAGGAACAATACCTATTTTCTGTCCACTGAGCAATTCCAATTAGAAGAATTCCTAATCAAAGGCAGATGTAGGAACTCAGAAAATATTTTCAGTGCCTTTGACAATTGAACTTGCATTGAAAATAGTGCCATACCACACAAAGAAAATTTTTGTAGTACATATAAATCAACATTTACCCTAGATAAAAAAGTTAACACTCAACAAAGAATTAAATAGTGTAGGATATGTTTTTCTGAATGACACTACTGAAAAAAAATAATTTTAAAAGGCATTTAAAAAGGATAAGACAGATTTTTTTTAAAAAAAGCGAAAACAATTGAACTGTTATGTTACTCATTATTCATTATTTTTATAAGAATATGAGATATTTTATTACCTTTCTTGGGTTCAGTATGCTAAGTGTCTACAACACTCTTGTTTTTGAGTCTTACGAAGAATACTTTGCACATCAAGTTTACTCATTTTATGTGTGCAATTTAATAAAATAGAGTTTAGTAATATATTCACTATAGTAATATATGGTCATGCATTCATTACCAGAATCAAACTTTTGATAACATCTGTCATGAATTCTTTTGTAAATCTTTTTAGTCAGTCCTCGTCACCATCCAAATAAGCATTGTACAATTAGTCCTGCAGCTAAAATTAATATCTGATAGTTGTTTTGAACTAAATGTTTCTGTCTCCTCAACATTCATATCAAAATTCAAATCTCCAATGCAATGTGTTTCACATGGGCAGTGGAAGGTAATTATGTTTAGATGATGTCTTAAGGATGGAGCCCAGTAAAAGAGGTACTAGTATCCTTTTAAGAAAAACAAGAAAAGACAGATGAAACTTCTTCCTCTTTCCTCTCTCCTTCCGTCTTCCTGTCTCTTTTTCTCACTCTCCCACTGTCTCCTTTCTCCTCCAAAACCCACCCAATGTGAGCTTATATGGTTCCTCATAAGGCATGAAACCTACCTATTAAGTTTGTAAGTTTGATTCTGAACTTCCTAGTGCTCACCCTGTGAGACATAAATCTAATGTTTAAGCTACCAGTCAGTAATATTTCATGACTGAAGTCCAACTTAGTTGAGACAGGAGCTACTGGAATCATATTGCTCAGATAGCACTAGAGCTATTTACATCAACTGTCAAGTCAGATGTTAGTCACAGGAGTAAAGTTTTGGCATAGTCTCTGTCACAAACATTAGGGCAGATCTTAGCACACTGTTCAGGCCTTTTAAACTACTGGGTACAAGCAATCAGTTATTTTATCATTATTAGGTAAGTAGCACACTACAACATTTACTGTTACCCAGGTCTAAATTTTCTCATCCAGAAACTTCTCTGACAGCACAAAATGGAAGACTATGAATTTAGATGTAGAAGGATGGTGGTGTCTGCAATTTGCAGACAGTCTACTTAGCTTTAAATATTCAGTAAAAATTTTGTTCAACAGAACATCTTGATAGAATCTTCTGTTTAGTTGGACTTTCAAGTATTCTGTTTCTGTTCCTTATATCTGTCACCCACACAAAGGATCCCGTTACCTGATGCAACTTCATTTTTGTTTTTGATGCAGCTTCATTTGTAATCATTCTTTAGTATTTTTGAAGAAATTTTAATAATAAGCAAATAGTACACATAATCTACTCAGTTTTGCTTTAATATCAGTAGGCATAGGCATAACTGTAGGATCTTGAGATACTTATTACCGTAATTTGTGTAAAGTCGTGGTATCAGTGATAGTTATGGAGTGCAGCTATTATTTCATTGAAAGAAATCGTACATAATTTAATTACTGATTCAGGAAAAAAAAGAGTTTTAGTGTCATTCTGATTATTTTAGAGTTTTTGAGTTATTATCTGTGTCAAAATTTTAGAATTATGTTTCTATATTTCCCACTATCAGTGTTCTGTCTTGACTACCTTTGAATAGAACCATTTGTTTCTAATACATTGAAGATGTAAGTCAGTTGTCATAAAATTTAAATTTTACACATTAGGATACATTCTAATGTATTTGAAAAACAACAAATATCAAAATAAAATGGTTTACTAAGACACTTCTCTATATCACTCAATGATTTAAACCATCTTCTATGTCATCAAGATATTAAATGATACTGTGATATCTGAAATGTCAGTATACTAATATTATAAAAAATGTAAGCAAAGCATTGAAGTTAAAAATCCCTTTATTCTTCCATTTCAATATTTCAAAATGTGAACAAAATTTAGGCAGATGTTAATGTACATATGATTATTTTTCACCCCAAAATTTAACTCCTCTTTTACTTAAAAAGGTCCATATAATTTTGAGAATGAAGTGTTTCCACCTATGAATTAAATACTGAGATTATTATTTCTGATATAGCCATGCTTTATCAAAGTTCTCAAATTCTGAGTTTTCTTTTTTTAACTATTTCTCCTGTTCACTTCCATTTGCCAGAAAAGGAAACAGCCAGGCATCGTGACACACACTTATAATCCTAGCACTGGGAAGACTGAGGCAGGAGGGTTGCCACGAGTTCAAGGCCAACCTGAACCATATGGTGAGTTCAAGGCCATCTTGAGATATGTAGTAAGACCCTGTCTCAAAAAACAAAAACAAAACAAATGAACAAAACAAAAAAAAAAGTAAAGGGTTAAGAGTATCCTTGTAAATCATATACCTTCTTACAAGGAATTCATATTGGGAGGATAACTTTCATAAATTTCAAAATGGCTATCTAGCAGAAGTTTGAAAATTAATGAAAAAATCACATGTTAGAATTTTTACAGTAATATGATTTCTTATTTTTATTTCTTATATTTATATTTCTTTAATTACTTTGACATTTTACTTCTGATTTTAAGACAACATTTTTATCAAATTAATATTCCATATATTTTAAAGTACTTCTGAAAATTATTTTCCAATTACATTTATTCAAAGACTATAGGAAGACTGCAGTTTTAATAATATTGGCCACCTAGCATTCTATGCTACATATGTATTTTGCTCTCAATAGGTACATTTTTTCTTAACATTAAAATATAAAACTCATTTTATATTTTGTTATGTTGAGAGTTGTTTATATTTGTTGAGAATTGTTAATATTTACCTTTTAAGAACTGAATATCACCTCCTAGAATTAGTAAGAAACAACTTAACTTTAAATTGATATTAATGGTGCTTACATATACATACTGTACATAATTTCTGGTGGGATGGTACCAGGGATTGAATTTACAACCTTGAGCTTGCCAGGCAGGTGCTTACACCACTGAGCTAAACCCCTGGCCATTGTGCATAATTTTTAACACACAGTAATAACATACACTAGAATAAGATACAAGCAATTTTTGCTTTTTTCTCTAGGGCTCCAATGAATAAAATTGATGTTGTTATATTAACCCCAGTCTACAAAATCAGTTTTGTCTATGCTATAGCTGGCTACTAGAAACATATAGCTTTGTAACAGTTAGAACTTTTAAGCTTATGTGATAGTTCATCTTGATTATCAACTTGCTCAGGTTGAATAATATATAGGAGATTAGTTAAGAAGACTTCCGGGTACATCTGGATGGGCTGAGAGGGCATGGCCTTGAGAGCTGTGTCTGGGCCCTGGCCCCTTCCTCTCTGATTCCTCCCCTATTCACTACTTTCCAAACGCCCACTCTTCCACCAGGATGTTTCTGCCTTGGTCTCAGCCAGCCACGGACTGAAAGTAATAGAACTATGAGCCAAAATAAACCATTCCTCCTTTTGTGTCAGCAATGGAAAACTGAATAATTTAGTTTATAATTTTTCATAATAAAGGAAAACATTCATCAGTTAGATTGTTGTGATTATAGTTCCTATGAATATTTTATGCTAAGAAAGAAATTTATTTTTGTCATAAAAAGACATGTTTCATGTTTGACATTTTGTTTCACTTACCAAAGTAACTGGTCCTGTCCTACATGTTTAATATTCCAGAAGGCATATCAATTGCAACTTTGCTGTAAGATGTGATAAATCTGACATGAATTAGATGAATAATTTGCTTTCAAATGTTTTATTAATACCAAATGTTTTATTAATGTTTGCGTGACATCTACAAAAAAGAAGTGAAACTATCCCTTATTGCTATGGACTGAATGTTTGTGTCCCCTCTAAATTGATACATTGAAGCCTACTTTCCTAATATAGTGATAATTGGATTTGGGGCTTTTTGGAGATGATTTGATTAGAAGAACAGAGCCTTCATTAATGGGGTCAATGACCTTAAAAAACACACCCTAGAAAGCTACCTTACATTTCTGTCTTGTGAGGGTATATTAAGAAGGTGTTGTTCATGAACCATGAAGCGGACCCCTACTAGAAAATCTGCCAAGACCTTTATCTTGGAATCTTTAACCTCTAGAAATCTGAGACATAATAGTTCGTTGTTTATAAGCTACCAATTTAACAATATTTTTGCTGTAGCCATGCAAATGGACTGAGGCACTTCTATATTGGAAAGACAGTTATCCACCTCCTTTTTTTAAACCTAAAGTTACATTATCTAATAAAATAAATGGTTATTCAAACTCCATTAACCCTACTAAATGGTATAAAGGCCAAATTATATATAAATGTGATAAAATCCTGTGACAGTTTTAATGATAATGAAAACAATGAATTTAGATTTAGAGTAATTGAGAAGTGACCCCCAAATCCTGAAAAGTGCAGGCAAGTTAGCTGTACAGTGTGCTTGAATCATTTAATTAAACTCATAATAATGCATTTTTCCTCTTAGGCAGTGGACTGTAGACACTAATTATGAGCTATGTACTATGATGCTTTACTCATATATAGTGTTTGTGTTTAGTTGATGTTTTAAATATATATAAATGTTTTCATCAACAATTTTCTCAAATCATTGCTAGGCTAGAGTAAGCAGTGATTAAAAAGACAAGTGATAAATAAATTTCCTGGGCAATAGGTAGAGTGATTCATGTTATATGACAAAGTCATCCAACTCCAGAGATTTCACACATTTTGCTATTCAGTTTTGTGTTTTTCAGCCATCCACTCACTTTAAATGTATCAAATAGAGTGCATCTTCTTAGATTTATTTCCCTGATAATTTCCTAACCTATTCTGTTTAACAGCACTCAGTCTTAGAATGACTCAGAATTTACATCACAAAAGGCAATGGTGGTATAGAAGAAAGTTATAATGGGATAGATATTACTTCCAACTTTAATCTTTTTTTAACTTGATACATACTTTTATTTTTTTTATTTTAAAAAGAAAAAAGGAACAAAAATGATGCAGAATTCCAAAACAACAAAATAGGAGATTAACAATGGTTAATATAGTGCTTACTATTATCTTCAAAGTAGTTGCTTGGATTGCAAGATTTATGCATTAAAAGTGGTCAATTTTTTATAGTTTAATTATTTCAAACCATTTTTTATAGTTTAATTATGGAATTCTCTGAGATTTGATACCCCATATATAAAAATGAAATTCTGGCTGAGTGTGATAGTGAATGCCTATAATCCAAGCACTTGGGAGACTGAGGCAGAAGAATTAGTGCAAGTTCAAGGCCAGCTTGAACTTCATAGTGAAACTCTGTCTCAAAAAGATGAAAAAAAAAAAAAGAAAAAAGAAAGAAAAAGAAATTCTGCCCTTGTTCTTTCAATTACTGTAAGGAAAAACATTAATGAACATGAAAATAGAGAGTACAAAAGTTTTGTTTTTACTTTTAATATTTTATATTAGAATAATCATCCAGCTGAATGTTGTAAAGCATCTGCTTGAATCAGGACACACAGCTAAGGATTAAGCCTATACAGCAATATAATGTGTCCAGAATCTGTCTCAAAAAGCTTGGTGATTAGTGGTGTCCAGCATCATTCAGGTCCACAATTAATATTGTGTTCATGTGGAAATGAAAAATGAAATGCTTTATATTTAGAGTTATAGTTTTCCTGATGAAACCTATTTCAATAGGACAAACTAACTCATGTGATTGTGACTATGATGATTATATAGGATTTCTGTTTAATTTCAGTGTTGACTTGAGCAATATGGATTAGAGTAGGGGGCACAGAATTCTAAACTTTCAGTTGCATATGATAGTGTGCACCTCTCATCCCAGCACTCTGATAAACTGAGGCAGGAGGGTTGAGTTGGAGCCCAATGTGGCTATTTATGTAGCAACTTAAGGAGACCTGTCTCAAAATAAAAACAAAAAGGGATACTAGGGATGGAGCTCATTGTGAAGGCCCTCAGTTCTGTCTCACTAGTAAAAAAAAAAAATGAGAATTCTAAACTTTGGCAGGAGAGCCCTCAGCAGGACTGCTGGGCAGGTGGGAGCCCTTTCAGCAGCACGAAGTCTTTGTCCACACGTGTTCAGTAGCTGGATCTTCCTCCATTGTCCACTGTAATAAGTTCAGATGACAGATGCACTCTCTTAGTGCCCCAAAGCCACAGCCTGATGATATCTTTAGTGCTCCTGAGGCATATTCAGCCACACTGAGCCATCTGGCTACTCTCCACATCATCTGTGGATAAACCAATGGTTGCTTTTCACAATGTGTTAATACAGCCTTCTATATATCTACAGTGGCAAGTTCTCATAAGAAATGTCATTACAGAGCATGTAACCTTTTCTTTGAAAGAATATTTGAGTAGTTTAAGGTCAGTAGAAAATGCATGGCTGACTGTGGGTATATAGATGAGTCTTTGTGCTTCACTTCAAAAGTAAATTAGAAAAATCAAAAACACAGCAGAAGTTGATAGAATGGAGGCACACGGTAGGGTGATGTGAAACAAAGGCCAACCCTCAACAGCTATACTGCTGTGTCAGGTCTTGGGATTTTATAGAATTCGTGTTTTCACACTCTAGCCACAGGTTTAAATTCATGAGGAGCTTTACATAAAACCCAGCTTCCAGCGGGTCTTTAAAGTTAGCTTTTCCCAGAAAGAATCTTCAAAATGGTAGGAGAAACCATGTTGATTATTTTAATTTAAAGTATTTAGTGCACTAGTCTTGTGTCTTCCATAGATTTATGCAGGAGCCACAGAAAACAATCATTTAATAGAGATGCTCTGAATCCTAGCAGTAGAGAATACCTGCTTGTACTGGATTAAACACGAATATTGAGCCCGACAGCTTTGCATTCCAGGAAGAAGGATTTGTGAGCTTACAGAGGAGTTATTCAATGCATGCTTCAAAGTTACAGCACTAGAGAAGCTTTATAAACTTATAATTTTGAGTCCTGTGAGATCTTAAGCTTGGAATCATAAGAACACTTACACAAACATAATTCTCCAATGCTGCACTTACTTCAGTTTCAATCAATAACGTTTTCATAGTTATTGGGGTAGTGACTAGAATTCTAAAATAAAAGGTCAAGCTACTTTATTTATTGTCTGTACTTCCCTATTCATTGTTCCACTGGAACTCTTCATAAAAACTCAGAGTTGTTGTGATCACAAATTCTGTTGAAAAATTATGAAGAATGTCTAGTATGTTGCAGATCAGTGATAATGCCACGTTAATTTCCACAGCAGTTACTTGTCCTCCAGTAGGAGACAGCTGCATCTGGAGAGCTGGCCAAAGCAGGAAAAAAAATCTATAAACTCTGTATGGGTGAAACCACAGAGTAACTCTCTTTCTCTAAGGATATATTTAGAATGGGAATACATTTCAGTGAAAACTCTAAAGTTAGAAAATTCAGAAAACTCCTAATTTAAGAATTCTAGGCAATGACCCTCCCACAGGTATCCTGTATTGCTAGGATTCAGAGTATCTTTATTAAATGATTTTTTTCCATGACTCCACAATATGAAGGAATTTCTATTTCTTGTTCAGAAAGTTTTATAGTTTTTCATGTTAAAGGATACAATAAACTCTCAGGTTCATTTTCCCAATTCCCCATCATTACACAAATATCATTGAGTGTTTAAATAAGTTATCCTATAGCAACCGTAGTGTTGAAGACTAATTCTCACTGACTCCACCAGAAGTCATTACATTTAAGTTTAATTTTGCATCCAGTTTGAAAGCAGCATACACAGCTGGAAACTCTCTTAAGGGCATCTGTGATACAGATTGAATCCCTTTCCCAGTAGGCTCATCAAGTCAGGCCTAAGACTCATGGCCTCTGGCTGCCACAAAATCTATGAATATATAATATAAACTTAAATTCAAGTGTTCTCAATGAATTATTCTGTGAAACAGTTTACAGTGCATATATTGAAATTTATTCTAAAGAAATAAACAGATATAGATATTACTGTTTTTTTTCTCTACTTATAACAAAACGCAGGTGTGGGTAGTGCAAAGTATAGTGATTGCTTCATTCCTGATAAATAATTTTTAAAACTTCTGAACTGCTCACCCTCACATTGATTCCAAAACCCTGGGGAATATGTAAATGTTCTATTAGACATCTTCCATCCTTTGAAAAAACATCTGAAATCTCTGTACTTCAAAGACAAACTTCAACATTTTTGCTCTTCTGCAGATTTCCAAAACAAAAGCAGGTTATATGTGGAACAATTTACCTTGGAGGTTGAAAATTGAACACAAGTCTTTCTTTGCATCACTCTAATATTTTGACTAGCTTCCAAAAATGTGCCTCAGTGAGGCTGAAGTAATTTTTAGAAATGAATTTGAGGACCCAAGTAGTTCTAACCCCTGTCACCGTACCTATAACCTATTGGCAGAATTTGATTCCATTATGAACTATGGGGGGAAAAAAGTGTACCAGAATAAAACATCCAGATAAAAAACAGAGTTAATTGATTTATATTCAACCTGCTCTAGGTAATTCTTTAGTGGTCACACATAGGATTGTAAGCAGTTTTAATGTATCCACTATTGTGTTCTTAAACCACTGCACGGAAACAAAAGATTGCAACAAACACATTGACATAGTTCACTTAACAGTTATTGAATTGTTGCTTAGATAAACTGCTTGTCAGAAATTGTTCATTACTTAGCTCTACAATAGCAAATAAGGAACCATTTTCTAATTAACTATTGGACATCATTTTGCTCTGCATTGCTTTGTATTTATAATTATTAAATTGCATATGTATAATTTTTGTTTCTACCACCATGTTAAATTGATGAACACCACAAGATTCATTTTAAAGGGGATTAAGTGTAGGATTGGACAAAGTAAATGGTACAGAAATGCTTAGCTAACTTGATCTATGAGTCTCTATCTTTTGCATTTCTTATTACTTAGAAATTATTTTTCTTATTTATAAAACATGTCTCTTCAGCATTGACTGAAACACTGTCCACATCCTTCTCCTACTCTAAGATATTTTGTTCTTGGGCTTCATCCACCCAATATTTCTACAGTCATACTATAGTTGGAATCTTTGCACGTCATGAAGATTTTATTTTTAATATATTATCATCAATCAAGAATAAAATTTTCTGACCTTCCCTACATTTATGTGAAGTCATTAAAACAGCTAATGGAATTGTTGAAAAATTTAACACCACGATCTATGGAAACAATCTAAAATTCCAAAACTAAAAATTTATAGTAAGACTTTGAAAAACTTTACTTGACATGTAGCAGTTGTATATATTTATAGAATTAAATGTGATAGTTCCATTCATGTATGTAATGTATAATGATCTAATTGGGATGATTACCCTTTTCATTATCCTCAATTTCACCACACCACATATTTTTAGTGAAAGTATATGAAATCCTCCTAAGAGCTACTGAAGTATATAGATAGACATTACATTTAGATAGACATTTAAATGTAAACTCTACTCACCCCACTGTGCTGTAGAACGCTAGAATATATCCTCACATCAAACATTAATGCTTGCAATTACTAGCCTCCTTAACCACATTTCTTCTCTCTTCCATCCCTTCCATTCTCTAATAGTCTTCTTCATCCTTCTGTGAGATTAACATTTTAAACTTTTATATATGAATGAGAAAAATGCAATATCTGCCTTTTATACTTGGGTTGTGCCGTTTAGCATGATATCCCACAGTCTCATCCCTGTTGCCACATGTGAAAAGACTGAAAGTTTTATGGAAAAATAATACTTCGTAGTGTATGTTTGCCATGCTTTCTTTGCCCATTCATCAATGGTTGGACATTTGGGAGGATTCCCATCTTGTTTATTGTGAACAGTGGCACAATAAAATATGGGAGGGCAGCTATTTCTTGCATATACAGAATTCTTTTGCAATGAATTTGTACCCAGTCATGGGATTGTAGGGTCATATTATAGATCTGTTTTTAATTTTTGAGACTATTGTACACTGTTTCCCATAGTGATTCTACAGAGGTCCATTCCCACCAATGACACACAAGCACTTTACTTTCTCCATGTTCTTACCAATGTGTGTGTGTGTGTGTGTATGTGTGTGCATGCATGTGTGTGTGTGTTTGATAATGGACTATCTAACTGGGTCAGATGATATTTTATTGCACTTTGAACTTCATTTTCTGGATGATATATGATGTTGAACAACTTTTCATATAACTACGAAGCATTTTATGTCTCCTTGAATAATTTCTCTACAGCTTATTTCATTTTTAATCAATTATTTGCTTGATTGATGTTAAATTTCTTATATCTTCTGCATATTTGGTTCATCATTGGCGATATAATTTGAAAATACTTTCTTGTATGGGAAAGATTGTCTCTTCACTCTATTGTTTCCTTTTTTATACAGAAGCTTTTTAATTTGATGCAATCTTGTTCTGTTTTTGCTTTTGTTGCCGTGCTTTTTGAGTTGTTATTCAAAATCATTTTCCCTGGATCATTATTTCCAAGCATTTCTGTATAGTAGCTGTATAATTTCTGACATTACTTTTAAATCTTTAATACATTTTACACTAATTTCTGTACTTGGTGAACGGTAAGTTTCAAATTACACTCTGGTGTCCACTAATATCCAAGTTCCCCAGCATCACTTACCGAAGATGTTGGACTGACAGCAGTTCATGTTTTGATATATTTGTTTAACATCAATTTGCTATAGGTACAGATGGTTATTTCTAGGTTCTATAATCTGTTCATTTGCTCTATGTCTTATTTTATCTCAAGATCATGCTTTTATGGTTAATATAGGATTTTAGTATATTTGGAAGTCGAGTAACCTGGTGATTCCATATTGATTATTTTTCATCAAAATTTCTTACAATGTATGAGGTCTTTTGTGACTGCATATAAATTGTAGGATGCTTTTTTCTGTCTACTCAGAATGACAATTTTACAAGTGTTTAACTTAATCTGTAGATCACTTTAGATAATATGGACTTTTTTATGGGAATGTAAATTATTTTCTATAACATTAAGCTTATTGATACATTTTAGTTATAAAAATGATCATATTCATCATAGGGAATTTGTACATGATACATTTTGATTTCCTTATTTTTTCCAACCCTGTCTCCTCCCTTCAACCCATCTTTCCCTCCCTATTTACAAAGCTTTGCTTTCTCATTTTTAAGTAGTTTTTCCCCTCTTTATCCTTGCTTCCTTTCCCCACACTAGTTCTTTCTTTTTGAACAATTTCTTCCCATTTCACAAATCTATTGTACATTTTGGTCCTCATTTACTTTTTATATTTCTCACACTATGGAGAAAATATGATTACATGTGTGAGACCAATTCATTTCCCTTAAGACTGTGGTCTCAAGTTGGATCCTTTTACCTAAAAATGCCACAAATTTATCATATATATATATATAATATGATATATATATATATATATATATATGAAAAACCACATCTTTATCCATTCCTCAGTTCATGGATATTTGGGTTGTTTACACAATTTATCTATTACAAACTGCATTTCTATAAACATGGACATTTTTAACACAAAAATTCTTTCTATTCATAAACATGTTACATCTTATGTTGATACATCTTTTCCATTTTCTTTCACTAACATTTTCACTGGAGAGATCCTTACCTCCTTTTAAATTTACTTCAAATTATTTTTAAATCTATTATAAATGGGATTTCTTTTCTTGATTTATTTTTATGCTAATAGGGAAATGCTACTGATTTCTGTAGCCTAACATTAATGCATTTCTTTATCGATTTTAGTAAGCTTTCAACAGAGTTTTAAGTGTTTTTCTGTCACATAAGATTATGCCATATGCAAACAAGTATAATTTAACTACTTTCTTTTAAAACTGTTTGCCGTTTATTTGTTTCTTTCTCAAAAGGCACTATCAATAGTTTTTATTAAGACATGCAATTGTGAAAATTAAGAGAATTTGTAAAAAAAAGTTTTTCCGTAATTGTGCTTTTGTGAAATGTAAACATTTGATAGATGCTTGTTAATTTTTAAAACATTTTGTTATTAGGATTTACCATAATTCCAATCAATTCTTGTATGTATGTTCATTTAATAAAATAGTGTGCAAAAATATTTCAGGTTAAAAAAATTTAGAGATGGAACATCATGGTGATAATAAAGTACAGGAATTGTATGAGATGGCATCCCTGAATTTCAAAATCTCTTAAATATTCCTTTTTAAAAAGTATATATGACCCAGTCTCCATAACAGAGTATTATGTTCTTTGTACTTCTCATTTAGCTGTCAGGGGACCTGGCAATGAATATACTTGTACTGGGAAACCACCATTCAATTCTCATCATTGCTCACCATTCATTTTCACACAGAAGAATGTCAGCACTCATGCTCCATGGTTAAATCAGGAGAGAAAGTTAAAACAATTATGGGGCAAAAGACTTTCTCTAGTCTTGAAGTTACTAAGAGAACTTGTTTATCTCTGAAGAACTCTTTGTGATACCATTTTTATCAGTATTGGACAAAAGTGGTTTTGGTGAACTATTTGATTTAGAAAAATAAAAATGAAAAAACTAACATGATAAGCAGTTGAAAACTACCTAAGGAAAAGTTACCTATTCATAATTGATAAAAACTGCATTACTAAAGGAATTTTGTGAGACATTTGACTTTCAAATGTGATAATTTAAATGCGTCAGCAATGTATTTACTTTTAGAACTTTAGTAAACTAGTATATAGAAATTCTTAAATGCACATATTTTTTCTGGCTCATGTAGTGAGAAAATTATAATTCCAGTTTAGGCAAAAAGGATTCACTGGTTTACTAATTTAGTAATAAAATCTGAAGAAAGGTAGTATAAGGTTGCATTGGAAGTGATATATGAAAGGATTAGAATATTACCAGTGTTTCCTCTCTCTAGATGCTCTGATAGTCTCTGAAACATAGGGAAAACTAGTCATTGTTATTATATTCCAGTCTTTTCAGTTTGGAATATCTAGTACCAAAGACAGAATAAGTAATTTGAACAAGTTTCTACAATTCATCCAAGCAATTGCAACATGGAAAACTAGGTTCTGTAAGAAAATTTCTTTTATCTTTTATATGAGCATGAACATATACAAGATTCTTGTAAAGGAGAAGGCTGGAAAGAAAATCACGTGATAGATACTGTTATCTTCAAATGGTTTAGTGAAATACTAATAATTATTTCAATTTATTGAAAACTGTAAAAAGTGAATGTACTATCAATCCTATAAAATATTATTTAAAATCAAATAATACTTTAATAATTACAACTCACTACTTCAAATAAATTGTTGATAAAAATTTATTGAATAAATAATAAATATTTGTATAACTGTTTGTTGAGTAGACAAAAGAATACTTTCATTTAGTTCCAAAGAGTGATACACAGAAATAATAAACATTGGTGTGTTTTACCAACTAAGCAATGCCAATGTTATGTACCAGGCAAAAACCAATTAATATAATATTTGTAACTGCTCTATTATAAAATATTCCCACAATAACACTTTTATTGCAAAATATTCCAATAAGTATGTACCTGTAAGTACTAATTCAAACTGAATATTTTGTCACTATATCAAGATGAATATACATTTCAGTTCAAACAATGTCTTAATAAAAGTCAGAAGGTTTTAGTGAAGCAGGTTAAGTGAATACAGAGATGTCCATATTCTCACACGTTATTTTTAAAATGAGTGTATCAGGCTGGGCGTGGTGGTGCACTTCCACGATCACAGCAACCCAGGAGGCTGAGACATGAACATTTGCAACTTTGAGTTCAACCTGGACAATTGAGTAACTCAAAAAACAAAAATTAAATGAGCTATGTAGTTCACTGTGAAAGATGTGGGTTCAAATCCCAGCACAAAAAACAAGTAAATAAATTACTTAATTAATAAAATATGTCTAGCTTTGCTTTTTGGCAGTCATTATTCCACAAATCAGACATTTTTATTAAATCACAGTGTGCACTTTAACCCCAAACTATCTCAGTTGTGAGACCTCTGAATAGACTTCTCCAACACAGTAATAGGTAAAGTTCAGTTCATAAAATGGTGACTTTTGAAAACACAAAATTATTTACTCTTGGCTAAGGCTTGTAAAGATATATAAAGAGAAAACAGAAAAAAATAAAATTGTAAATGAAAACAGAGCATCACAATAGAACTAACAATTATCAATGTGATAAAGAAAATATTTTGTTATATTTTATTTTTAATTGAAAATATTACATGTAGTATATTCATAAGTATATTGTGATGTGATAATACACATTAAAGTAATATAGAAAAATGTGTGTAAAATATCTCAGGAAAATATAATTTTAAATGATATTATGAATGAAAATATGTAATCAATGTGATTGTGTGATTTGTAACTTAAAATAATTAAAACCTTTTTTGAAAAATAGTAAACTCAAAAATAAGATGGTTTTCCACACATAATTCAATAAAAAATTAAAGTAAAACATTCTGGATAGTTTCAGTAAAATAAAAACAACTTAATTCATGAGATCAAAATAATATTATAATTAGCCTGAAAAAAAATTCCATAAAAGATTTTCACAGTCTCCTGTAATCCCAATACTCAGCAGGCTGAGGCAGGAAGATTGCTGTGAGTTTGAGGCCATCCTGGGTTAAATAGTGTGTCCCACCTGGACTACATAGAAAGACCCTGGCTCAAATATAAATAAATTAGACTTCCACATGAACATAGATATAAAATCCCTAAGTAAAATACTTTTAAAAGAAATCTAACAATTTTAACAGTATAACAGAAAAAGTTAATTTCTTAAATCCAAAGTTGGTTGAATAAGTTAGATCAGTAAATATTAATTAATACAGAAAAAAGAAAAAACTTGAGAATCATTTCAATAGATGGATATATTTGGTATTTAATTTTATTCTTTAAATATAACTGACATGGAAACTATTAAAACTTTACATACTTATGGGGTACTATGTGGTATTTTAAATTGTGGAGCATTCAGTTTTGAGCATATCTATCTCCTCTGACATATTTTATATTCTTATGGTGATAACAGTCAGAATATTTTGCCAGACCATCTGTAATAGGTAGGACAGTACTATAATCTGTAATGGCCTGAGTAAGAAACAGTATTCAAAATTAAAACAAAAAATTTTTGTTATATTTGTATAAGTGCATTAGAAATTTAAAAAATGAATTTAGCTAACAATAAATTAAATGTAACTCAAGAAGTACATATAAAAAATCTCAAGGCAATATCATAACCAATGCTGAATGATGACAGTTTTCTCTCTAAAATCTGCATTTCTTATCTGATGCCTTTATTTCATATTGTTTAGGTTTCTACAAATGAAATAATTTTTTGTCTAAAATAATTTTTTGAAAATACATGGGGATTTCAAAATGGATTTATTAATATATCTAGACACAAGTTGACCTAGGACAATCAATTATATACTTATTTATAAGTATATACTGATAGAAAATTAAGATACTAAGGAATGGTATTATGTCCAACAGTATTAAATATCTCAAAGACAAATTTCTTTTTAAATGTTTCTGAAATAAATTATAAATCTTAACAAATAAGAGAACATACAAGTTTTATAAATTGAAGCATCCACCATACTGTTACAAAGTTCATTCCTTAAATTAACTTACCAACCTAATACCATCCCAGTGTAGATTCCATAGTTAATAGGTATGTTTGCATATGAAGAAACAGATAAGTTCATTTAAAATAATATTGCACATGTGGCCTAGAATATCATTTTATCTTGTTGATTAATACACATATAGTGTTTATAAGACCTTTAAAAATGTGTAATAATTAAGACAGTACAGTACTGGCCTCAGGGTAGAATAAAAAAGTGTCTAACATGTCAGAGAAGGACTCCACAACTGAGTTCACTTACATATATTTAATTGATTTATGTAAAGTTTTAGAAAAAGAGATATAATGAATGGAGAAATGTTGCATTTTAATGGATAAGACAATATTGCCAGACTCCAGCTCTTCCAAACTTAGCTAGAAATCAGTGTGACCCTAGCTAAAGCCTGCCTTAGTCCATTCTGTAAATGTAATTCTGATTTTCTAACATACCACCACATGTGGTCTTGCACAATAATTTTACATTTGCTCACATCTACTATAATATTACTTGAGGGTGAGGAGCCTTAGGATCTTCACATGTGTGTGAATTCTATCATCTGGCTCTTGTTCCTGCCAGTCGCAAGTCCTGAAACTAACTCAGGGACTGTTTCTATGGGCTTCATTATGATTATTTCTTCAATTTTATTATTTTGATCTTAAGAAATTTGGTTTTTGGTGAAACATTTCCATATTAGCTGCAAATTCTTTTTACAAAATAGCATAATAGCTCTTATTATTTTGAGTGGTATTATTAGATTGTTTAAACTCTTCATATCACTGGATGTACAAATGCATGTATTTCCAAAGTTTCAGGAAATAATTTTTTATGAGTACAAAATGTAATATGGAGCCATGTATTTCAACATTGTAAGGTTAAGGTGCTGTGAGTGAAATGTTACACTTCCTACCAAAAAAAAAAAGCAAATTTAAAAACCAATTAATGCTTGGAATTATCTATTGTTTTAATGTTTATTCACCCAGAAATGCCAGTATATTCCAAACACCAAAGCTTCTCTTTGATAAAATGAATGAACCTTTTAACCCAAAACTAGGGTATATCTAGTCAAGATTGTGACCTGAATAAAAGCAAAAGTCACGGATTACTTGTGATTTTTCCAGTTGTTTTTGTTTAATGACATAACAATGTATTTCAATAAAAAAAAATCTTTCTTATGCAATGCATAAGTCAGCAGGACAGATTTTTGCTCTCATTTTGTTTGCTTGTTTTCCCAAACATGAATACTAACTTACAGCCTTTTTTTCTGTAGACATGGATCTAGATAGAACTATGGTTTGTCCACTCTTCTTTCCAGGTGGTAGGAGAGTAATCTATCATAGAACCATACATCAATTTTTTATAAAGTTCCACACATTTTAAGCCAGAATGAGTTTTTATGATTTACTAAATTTAGAAAAAGCTAAATATTTTTAAAAACTAAAATAAAATTATTTGCTACTCTATGAAAGTAACTAGAGCAAAACATTGCAGCACGATATGTTAGTCAAAGGACAGATGTATAACAATAATTTCATTAACTTGCTAAATCCAATTATAGAAATATTATGTACATAAATATATACTCAGGGATAATCATCACTATAATGTTCAATTTAACAAACCAGTGGGAAGAATTTAAGTATCCAAATATAATAGAGTGATAATTTTCAAACTTTTAAAAACTATTTAATAATAGTAAATTGAGAATAAAATTTAATAATAGTAAATTGAGAATAAAATATTCTCAAAAATACAGAATATTTACAGAAATGTTATTATGCTTTTACATTCCCTAAAAATTATATTTTATTTTAAAACATAAATGACACATGAAAGAAAATGTGGAAAAAAACTCTGTTTTCCAAAAGGTTAAGGAAAGTATTTCTGGATCATGTAAGAGTTAGAGGTAGCCTTTTCTTTCTTCTTTTTAGTGTTATAAATATTTTAACGTAGAGTACATTATAAAAAATAATAGTGAAGGGAGGAGTACAGAAAATACCTTGTTTCTGAAGTTCTTACATATCCTTCCTTCACCAGAATATCCCTATAGATTTAAAAAGTGTTTACCCCAGGGTCTGTTTCCATTATTTTCAAACATCCATCCTTAGATGATTTTTTTTCTTCAATATTAAGTAGCTAGAAAACTGTGTGTTTGGATTTTCCACCCTTATCTCACTATTAAGATAAAGTTATTTGTTTAAAAATGGAATATGTGAAATTTCCCAATGAAAATTTGTGTCACTTGACAACAAAACTTGATATAATTTTAAACACACACACTGGCATTTATTTGGAGGTGTTAACTATTCTAACAAACATTAATCAGGAATTTTAAGACAAAACATTGATATGTGGCAGCATCTCTCTGAATCAATTATTCTACTTTCAAAAGCAGACTTTTGAGATGAAAAATGAGAATACACAAATATATCTGCCTTAAATTCTTCAACCAGTCTTAATGATATAGCAAGAAGCAAAGACCATATGAAGCAGAGGTTATTCAAACCAAAGCAATACAACATTTACATATCAACCTTGGCAAATTAGAAATATACCATTTTTTCTGTGTGTGTGTGTGTGTGTGTGTGTGTGAGTGTGCACGCGCTTGAGCACTCGCGAATATGTAAAACAGAGCAGGAGCAATTGCAATAGGGTTTATGAAAGAATTGTGAAGTTAAAATTTTTTTAAATAAAATAAACTAGTTTGGCTCTGCTGAGACTCTGCTGATAGTAATGATATACTTTTTATTTGTGATTGTTTTTATTTATTTTTATTTCTCAAATTAAATTTATTTTTAACAGAATGTTTACAATACCCAACAAACAGTAATAACCTTAGTATATACCTGATAAGTGAAAAAACAATGATTTTAATTGCTACACTTTAAAAAAAATTATAATCAAATGTACCTTAAGCAAAGTACAGTTGAATAGCAGGTGCTATTTTTTTTTTTTTTTGGCTGTAGCTCAGCCTCAGATACATCACTTGTAACGAACAGAACAATTGTCCCAATACAATTGGAAGAAAATCTTTAGATAACAGAATCTTGCTCATGAGATAGCACTACACGAATATATAGTACTTGTTTGTTGTTCAAATTTTTCACTTTCCTAGGATAACTCGCTATATTGGAGAGATTACTTATTTTTAAAATCCTTTTACTAAGATCACTCACCCAATTAGTGTTTATCCCTTTGTCAAAGAATAAGGATGGAGTCAGTATTCTTCCTGCTATGGGTTTAAAAGCATGGGTTACTAAACCATGAGCAGCCAATAGCTCTATTTTTTGCATTTATTAGTAATATTCTAATGTTAGATTATTTGTATATAATTGGTTTTGAGTGCATAATTATCAAGGCTTATATTATTTAATCGTAGATAAATTGAGTGAGTTGAATCTGTACTTGTTTTTTGATTTCCATTTGATTACTCAGGGGGACACCTAAATATCTCATCCTATGTAAATTTTAATGATTAATATAACTCTACATGTTGGCAATGAGCGTTAAATTCCAGCAATGGCGATAACTGAAACAATGAAACTCATGGCATTAAATGAGCAAAGTCTGTACTGTGTCTTAAATTGTCATCATGTTTTTCAAACTTTCATATGTTTTAAATTTCATTGATTCATTTTGATTGACAAAAGTATTGCTACATATATACTTGACTTGGGGTCAAGGTGATATTTTAATTCATGAATACTAATGATTAAATCAGAGAAACTAGCATATGTATTAATGAAACATTTGTATTTCTCTTTGGCGAAGAAATTCAAAATTCGCTGGTTTGAGATGCAGAATGCATTGTTAAATAACTATATTCACCCTATTGTGCAACAAGGTACAATACCAACATTTATCTCTCAGGTTTAAGTGTACTGTTGTATGAATTAATCATTGTACTATTTAGTCACAGATTTATTAAATGGTATAGAGACATATTATCCATATTATTGATTTCCAACAAATCAAAGAAGTACAAAAATTGACACAATTGTGACAAAGTAAGCATTAGAGAACTCATAGTAGCTTATCTTTCTCTGAAACTCTTTTCTCATCTTAGATATCTAAGACAATGCAGAATGAGTTGTTTGCACAGATTCCAAATAACTAAAATTCATCACCAAGAATAGTTTTACTTATTCACACTTTTTAAATATCACATGAAACCAAGAAAACTTTTACTGTGTTCATACTTTTTAAACATTAATATATATTTCTATTACAGAGAAGTTATATTTCTCATTTAATAAGAGGATTAAAAAATGAAATATTATTCATATTGCGTATTTTATCTATTTAAAAACATATTGAGTATATTTAACTCTATGTAGTAATGTTGGGTCTATTTCTTTTTAGGTTTACTCTTACAAGAATCAGCTTTGTCTGTTTTGAATGACTCCTGCATTTGCTTCCTCTAAGCTTTATCTTTTGGTGATTGTACCATATGTTCCTATTCTCAGTGAGCTTCTGTATCCCCTCTTTCTAAGTTGCTCTTTCCAGTTTTAGAGACTGCTACCTTTTATTATCCTGATTGTTTTATTTGTGCATAAACTGATATGTATTTTATATCATATATATATATATATATATCCATGAGATTTAATTTTCTTGATTAGGGAATTCTAATTTGGAGACTTTCAGATAACTGAATTTGTTTTGAGATAGAACAGTAATGATAAATTGACAGAAAGATGCAATAAACGCTTAAAAGAAAACTTCAAAATTTTCAGAAAATTCATTATGAGTATGCAGACAGTATTTATAGAATTCTAGAAATTTCTAGATGCTGTTTGCTACATAATTATAATCCTAAACAGGAATAAGATTGTACCTCCTTCAAATACCTGCTTCATCTAGCAGTCAGAATTTATTTCTGCAAGATGAAAAGGGAGGCTACTCATCCTAGAAAAAAAAATGTCTATAGTTCTGTAGTTAAAGCTTTCCATATATTTTCTTATTTTTTAAAAATGCAGAAGTCATAATTTTAGAACATAGAATTTTATTTGAAGGCACACATAAACTTGTGAAGGGACATGAGCATAACAGCCTGTTACTGGGATATGGCCCTTAGGTAGAGCCTATCTTAATGTGATAAGAACACCCAAGAAGACCTTCATGCAGGGGCAGTGTTCTCTTTTCCTATTCTCTGGAACAGAGAATGTAGATAGAAACTGTCCCAGGACTTCTACACTGAGCAAGGTATTTCTGGTTATAGTTTTCCACAGTTGAATTCTTAAGTATGATGAAAATTTCTTCCGTTTCCATGATTTTGCAAGTCACCAGGGAATTGAATGTTCCAAGATTGATTTTTTTGTAAAAATTAAGTCATGATCCATGTGGACCTCCAGTGATGTCCCTCTCTGTACAATTTCACTATTGGCTAAAATAAACAAAACTAAATATACATTGATGAACAGAATGGTCATCCTTAACTGTGCTAGTGAAAAATAATAATGATTATGGGTAAGTTTAGAGTAAATATTGGTACAAAGGAAATACTTATATTGGCCAATCCCATTTAAATAAATCAAAATTTGATTACTATCTGCTTTAAGCAAATAGGAAGGGAGCCTCTACATCAAACCCTAAATGAGAAAAATACCCCTTTTAATTAAATTTGTTCCTCTCCAATTTTCCCAATTTGTTATGGAAAGTAACATTTTTATCAAACTACTTCACAGCATGTTGGATGAACCTGTGTTGCAATGTTTTTTTTTATTTCCTTAATAACATATATTAAGCCAGAGATTTATCTCAGTGGCTTAAGCACCTTCCTGGCAGATGCAAGGTCATGAGTTCGATCACTGGTACCAAAAAACAACACAAAACAAAACAACCCAAAAAACATGCATTAAAATACAAGTTTGCAACATCTACTCTATTTGGACATTATACTTAATACATTTTTCTTTCACAATACTAGTGAGTATGAGGATGATGCTGTGTCGAACAGCAAAATAGCTTGTGTTATTATGAGGTAATTTAGAAACTCAGAGCTGCGAGATTGTAATAGGTGCCTGATGGCCAGTGTGTGCTTCCAGAGGAAGAAGAAAATGAATTGCATTTTCACACCTAGTGATGGAAAGAGTAAACAGTATGTTAGATTGCTGTCACAACTTCACAAAAAAGAACATAAAAATAGGTGCTCACATAATTTTAAAGCACATTCTTTCCACCTCTGATGACTTCAAAAAGGGACTTCTCTTTATGAGGAAAATAAACTGCTGCATGACACCACGGGGTGCTCTAAAATCAGACCCTTGTAGCTGAGCTAGAACTACCGCTGGCGGTGGGAGAAAGCGCCGGGCACAGATGGAGCAGGTGTTCTCCCCGCGGCAGCTGCGGCAGAGGGAATCACAGTGTGCAACAGCAAATTTCCCAGCTATACAGAGGCTTGAGTTCACCCATAGTTAAAAAAGTGCTTTATATCATTCGAAAGATTCTGCGAATGGGACAGCAGAGACAGGATCTTCTCCAAATCAAAAAGCTATAGGAAAACAAACAAATATGAGAAACCGGAAGATACTCCATGGAACTAGCAATTCCCAGGACTACTGCAATCTGTGTCAGATGTAACTCAAGTGATTTTAACTCTATATATGTCACTATCCCAATATATTAAATTAGAAAATTAGATAAACAGTTCTGACCTTTTTCTAAGCATTATCTTTTGGGTAAACACCTGGAATTATTGAATATTTAAGAAATCACATCCTTTTAATGTACATGACATCAATAAATTTATGGATATATTCAAAAAATTGGAGCACTTGTAAAATAATGAGAAAATAGATAATCTCAAATCCAGCATTACACGTATGAAGAACATTCATAAATTTACTCGCTCTAACAAGTAACACATTGAAAAGGAAAATGTGAGTGGAAAAACAAAGCAAAAATAAACCATAGTGCCAAGTCTCCATGGAAACTCCGAGAACATAAGCATATATGCCACAAACATCGTGCTGAGGAAAAGATGTGTTGTCAACATATATTTCTCTAGACTGTAAAAGAATTTTAAAGGTTCCACTTACTATAGATTACATGGCACTACTAGTCTTTAAAAATGACCATGGTAATTATTTGACAATATTCTTCATTTTTTCCTAGGTCCTGTGGATTTCTGATCCTCAGATACATATTTATAAAAAGTGCAGGAATTCAATAACCTGTAGTTCATTCCACCTGATGCTTAACACCCCTATCAACAGAACAGGCTCTTTCTTTTTACAAGTGCATGAGCCATGCATGACACTGTTGTGTGTCAAAGGCGTGAGATAGTGACTTATTTTATTTGAAAATCAATGCTCAATATGCAGAAATAGAACCTTGTGTAAACATTTATATATATTGTGGAACTTTCATAAAGACATGATATGGAAATTCTGTAAGAGCCGGTAAGATCCGTTTGCATCATATTCTTGTCCCCAAAGAGGAAACCACCACATGATCATTTCACATTCATAAAACTTGCATTTCCTTGTGGACACTCACCAGAGGATGCTGGGTTCTCTGCAGGTCTATGTGTGCTACCTGTATCATGGTGCACTGGGGATAATTGCTTTTCAATGACTTTAAATTGAAAAGAAGAAATAGTTTAAGCTTGAAATAGATTAGAGTTAACAGAATAGATGAAAGGCCTATGATTACTAATTTCACTTTGCAGACAGGACAAAAGGCCATAAACACACTAGTAAAAAACATGTTAAACACACCAACATTAGGCAACCTATTTGTTTTGATTCACAAGCTGTGATGTGAATTGGTAACAGGAGTATCCTAAATCAATGCTAAGGGATTATTATAGTTATTGATAAAATGTGCATAAGAGTTTTTCCTTACTGTGCCATAGTAGTTTCTCATATCTATTTAATTTTCAGGTACTGAGCTCTGAGTACTTTTCTTCTTTATATCCTTTTTTTTAAAATCTTATGTCTTCTTTCTTTCAGTGAAAAAATAATTATTCAGTGATAAGCATGTGCCTCCACTGTACTAAACATTAAATGGTAGATAAATATACTAAGGTAAGGCAGAACCTAAGACTGTTATTTTTAATAGTAGTAGAGGCAGACAAATATTATAGAGATATCCCATTTATTGTTAAGGTCTGAGATAAAGTATATGACTGTAATGCTGAAGGTTACAATGGACTAACTAGACACTGCTAACTATGCACAGAGTGGTGGTCAGTAAGTCATTGGGGTACTTGCATTGGAGATGCAAGTTGAGAGATGTTAATTTGTGGTAGCAAAGCACTCAAGATAGATAATGTATTGCTTCTTCCCATATTAACTAATTATACTTATTTTAATATTAATTATACTTTTCTCCATGCTTTATAACAAAAAAAATTTGTTTTATATATTTTGATCCCTGAATTATTCACTGTTTCTGTTTTCCTGTCCTGTTGAAACTTAAGTTATATATTTATTAGCTAGCTTGATACTGTCCCACATCTCACTGAGAGAACTATTTTGTTTGTTATTGTAATATGGTTTGGTTTGAGTAATTTATAAACATTTGCCACCACATTCTTGACTTTCTCAATCTATTATATCCAAATTGTTGTATCATCAGAGATATCTTTCTCATTTATTCAGTAATCTCCAAAAGATTAATTTCTAAAAAGTTTTAATAATGCACAATTTAAGTGAAATAAATTATAAAATCCTATTAGTGTGTATGGCATAATATATAAAATCATATCCCAAATAAACATAGTGTCATATCTATCAGCCTCAAAGTTTCTTTGAATCCTCCTATTCCCTAAAAAAGTAATTTTTCTCTATTGTTTCTAATAAATATACTCATTTTGAGATGCACCCATGCTTGGCCTTTTTTTTTTTTACTTTTTTCAACCAGATGTATCCCCTGGCTATTCATGCATTTGATGATGAACACTTTAATTATTACCAGGGTGGAATTATTAGAAATGAAGTTTATATGAATTTTATACATACCCCTGTATGAGTCAGACACTTTGCTTCTGGAACAAAATATCTATCATATTCAACATAAAGGAGAAAAGTTTAATTTTGGCTCATGATTTTAGAGATTACATTACATGATTGGCTGGCCCTATACCAGAAACATGACAAAACAAATGTGGTAGAAAACTGTGCAACTAATAACAGCCAGGAAGCAGAAAACAGAGGAAGAAGCAGAATAAGAAGAAGGACCAGATTTATGCCCTTGGTAACCTACTTTTACCGTCCAAGTCCTATCTCCTGACAGTACCTCCAAGGACGGTCTCATGGATGCACTGATCCATTGATGACGTCTGCACATCCATGATGTAGCTACCGTCTATAGACGAAGGACAATTTTAATCCAAATCTTCACACACACACAAGCACACACATACTTTTTTAACATAATTTTTCACTATTGCTGGGTAAATATCAGAGTTTTAATATCTTCATGTTTAATTTTTTAAGAAAGTGCCAAGTATTTTCCAATGTTAATTTGTCACTGATACTCATTCCCACAAACAGTATCTCAGAATTCCAACTGCTCCACAACTGTGACAACAAAAGTTACGGGAGCAGGTTTTTAAATTAGTTTTAATCACTCTAATTGATATGTAGTGCTAAGCCACTGAGAATTAAATTAATTTCCCTCCTAAGTAATTGTGCTATATTTTTGTGCCTTTCTGTCATTTGTATGTCATCTTCTGTGGATCATCTTTGTACAATTTTTAAATTATTGTTTGGGATTTTACTATTGAACTGTTAAAAAAATCCTTATACAGGCTGAAAGGATATGCTCTCATATCCTTTGGTATATTTGATCTTGGTTGAGATCACAGTTTCCTAAAAAAATGTCATGCATTTAGAGGTGAATTTGGGTAAATGATTAGGTCATGGAAGTAATAACTTCATCAGTGGATTAACCTGTTGATGTCTTTACATCTGAATGTGCTATTATGAGGCAAACACTAACTGGACAAAATAGTCCACTAAGTACATAATCTGGAATGAGGATTTCTTGTCCCCATCCCCTTCCTCCCTCTGTGGCTCTCCTGAACTCACTGATTCCTGGCCCCATGCTCTAAACAGCTCTTCACTCCCAATGCCTCTCTGCATAATGTTTCTGTTTTGGACTCATCTGCCCATGGACTGAAATCTCTGAAACTACAAGAAAAAATAAATCATTCCTCCCTTAAAATGTACATGTCTATAATATCTTAATATTTGTTTGCTAATATTTTATGAATTGATGCTTTTTTAAAGTGGATATCCAATTGATTGAAAAAAATAAGTATTTTCCTTTGAATCACCTGGAAATTTCCATCAGACTTCTAAACTCATTTTAAATAAATACTCAGTTGAAAATATGAAGAAGTGCAATGATGTTGTTTCTATCTTTAATAGAAAGAATAAAGGATGGAGGGAGTCAAAGAAGATAGAAGAAAGGAAAATAGCAAGGAAGGAAGGATGGAAGGAAGAAAAGGATGGGAAGGAGGCAGAGAGGAAGGGAGGAAAGAAGGAAAAAGGGAGAAAAGTAAATCTGGTAGCACACTGACCAAAAAAGACAATGAAAAGAATTTCTGAAGTTCACAGCTGAAATAATTAGAGCAGCAAAATAACAATAGTATCAAATTACACCTCAAATTGTAAAATGTGTTAATATAAGTCCATAATAATGTAAATGGTTCATAAATTGAATAAATAGGGTGGAAAAGGCTGATCTTCCTTACAGAATTACGTGAAATACTTTCAGAAAGTACACTCTACCTTTTCACTGGGAGACTGGAATTAAGTTTTTGCAAAATGTAAAGTATTATGATAAAGATAGAAAACATGCATAGGAGGTAACTGGCAGACACTAACATATTGAAGTGTAAAGTGTCAAAATAATCTTTCATAAATCATGTTGAATTTATGTATCTTATTATACCATGCATAAATTGCATTACCTAGGATTCTACCAAGGACAAAAACAATAATTTCTGCATAGCTAGGCAGATAAAAGAATTAGCCTGTATTATTATTGTGACTGATAAGCCTGAAATGTACAAGACAGGCTGAAAGTCAGGAAACTCAGGCAGGATTTGATAATCCAGCCATACATAAAATTCTTTCTGGTTAAAAAAAAGCTTAGGGTTTGCTCTTAAGGGCTTCTACTGATTGGGTGAGTCTCACCCACGCTGCGGAGTATGATCCCTAAAATTAAATTCTGCTGTAGATGTTAAACATGTCCACAAAACTTTTAGAGCAAAAAACACGTTAATGTTTGAATAAATAGCTGGATAATGCTGTAGGCAAATTATGAGACTAGAGGTACAATTCATATCTGTGATATTCTTCCTGTACACCTATCATGGCTGCAATCTAATCATGAGAACCACCTATGAATCCCAAATAAATAATCATTCTACAAAAATAACTCATAATTTTCAAAAATTCCATCTGTGAGAAACAAGAAAAATAAGAGAAGATCAAAAGAGATTAAATAGATATGCTATGCCATCCCCCCCAAAAAAAAGGGGTCCTGAATTGAATTGTAATACAAAATAATAGATACTTATGGAAAAAATAATAGATACTTATGGAAAAAATGAGTCTGAATAAAGATTTTCATGTAACTGTTTAAAAATATTGCAGTCAATAGTAATGTACTAACGTGAAATTCTTAATTTTTTCAAATGCAGAATAATTCTCTAATGTGTTAGAGTTAGGAAACACCAGGTAAAACATACACAAGTGCACTTTATTCTATCTTAGCTAATTTTTTACAAATCTAAAGTTACTTCAAAAGATTCATTAAAAATAAACATATTTAAAACTTTGTATTATGACATTTTTATCACACATAATAATCATATTTATCATGGGGAATTTTTTCCTATACATTATATATCTTAATTATTCTCTTTTTTTCCATTACTCTTTCCTCCTTTTATGTCCTTTTCCTCTTGCTATTGCAAAAGCTTTGTTTCCATGTTTTTCCTTCCATTCTCTTTTTTGTAAATGTCCTTTTTCTTCCTTCTCTTCCCATATGCTCTCCTTTGTTTCTTGTACCATTTGAAAGAGTTGTTCTTAATTTCCAGTATCTATTCTCCGTTTTGCCCCTTATTTTTCATTTGTTTTATTCACACAAGAGAAACATTGTTATGTTTAAACCTCTGTGTCTGATTTATTTCAAAATTATGGTCACAAGATACATCCATTTGCTTTCAGTTGCATCAACTTTATCCTTTATTATGCCAGACTAGTACTCCATTGTATATAAATACCACTTTTCTGTATCTGTTCAATTGTTGATGGAGATATGGGTTGTTTCCAAGATTTGGCTCTTACAAATTGTGCTGCTATAAACATGGTTATGAAGATAAAGTGGATTTCAAGCCAACTGATCAGAAGACACAAAGAAGGTCACTACATATTCATCAAAAAAAAAATCCAAGAGGAAGAGATAACAATCATAAACATTTAAAAACCAAATGCTGGCAGATCCAAATATATAAAACAAATACTAATGGATATTGAAAAGCAAAGAAGCACTAATATAATTGCAAAGGGGGATCTGAACACCCTACTATCATGAGTAGACAGATAAATTAAACAAAAAATGAGCAAAGAAATACCAGAGCTGAACCCAACCTCTGAACAAATAGATTTAATAGATATCTACAGTGTTCCACCCAACAGCAACAGAATATACACTTTTGCAGTAGCACATGGGATTTTTCTCCAAAATAGACCACATGCTAGCTCATAGAGCATGCTTCAGTAAATGCAAAATAATTGAAATTATTCCATGTATATAACCAGATCATAGTGCAATTAAATCGGAAATAAATGGAAAAAGAAAGCACAAAAGCTATGTAAACATGTGGAAATTAAATAATACCCTCTTGAAAAACCAATGGTTCTCAGATGAAATTAAAGAAGAATTTAGACAGTTTCTAAAATTAAATTATAAGGTCAACATTACATACCAGATGCAATGAAAGCAGCCTCATGTGGTACATTTGTAACAGTGAATTCTCACATCAGAAAAACAATGTAAACTTAAATAAATACATTAATTAATTAATTTAAAAATTTACAAAATTCTTATGTTGAACCTCAAGGCTCCAGGAAAAGAAGAGTAAGTTAATCACAAAATTTATATGAGGAAGGAAATTATAAAATCCAAGAAGAATGTAATGCAATCAAGACTAAGAAAACAATATAAACAATCAATGAATTTAAAAGCTGATTTTTTGAAATGTTAAATAAAATAGACAAACCTTTATACAATCTTATCAAAACAAGGAAGAACAAAACCCAAATCCACACAATTAGGAACACAAAGGGGAAATCACAACTGATCCTAAAGAAATGCAGATCAGTAGTACTAACACTTTGAGAACCTGTACTGTAATAAAATGAAAAATTTAGAAAAAATAAGTAGATTTCTAGATACATATTAATAACCAAAGCTGAATCAAGCAGATAAAAAAATCCCAAATAACCCAATATCACTCAATGAAACTGAATAAGTAAGAAACGTATTTAAAAATACTATCAACAAAGAAAAGTCACTACTGAAAATTCACTACTGAATTCTACAAGAACTTTAAAGGTCTAAATATCACTACTCCCCAGATGCTATGCTGAAACAGAAAGAGTAGCAGTGCTCTCAGAGTCATTCCTGGAAGCAACCATTGCCATAGTATAAAACCAGGGAAGGATCCTACCAAAAAAAGAAAAGTACAGACAAATTTCCTTAAGAAACACAAGTGAGGAAATCCTCAATAAAATACTGGCAAGTAGAAGGCAGTAAATCATGAAAAACATTTTATACATTATGAGCAAGAATGATTCTTCATGGGAATACAGGGATGGCTCAACATACACAAATCAGTAAGTGTTACACATCACATTAAAAAGTAATATATTGACTGGAAAAGCTTTACTATATTAAAAGTGGCACCAATATTAAATATTACATAAAAGAAATTTGTATCAATTGATAAATAGAAGAAAAAATATCTTCAAAGAAATAATTTATATCCGCTTACAATTGATTTAAAGCAACTTTAAAAATCTAATATAACATTCAATGTTCATTTATTTATTTATTTTTTATTTTAAAAGAAAAAGAAAAGAAAATTTTAAAAAAGACAAAATAGAAAAAATAAGAAGAAAAGTGGAATACAGAGTCCAAAAAAAGTAAGATCATAAAATCACTAGTGGATACACTACATATTGTTACTTTAACAATAGTTGTTAAAGTTACAAAGTCAAAGCATAAAAAGTGGCTAGACACTCAAACATTGACAGTACAAACTCTTCTGTTCAATGATCTAACAAAAGCTCAGTAATATGGTCATCTATTTACACACTATACATATCGTTATATCCTTTAGAGCACTTTCTTTTCCTTTCACTTTTACAATATCTGTTATATCTATTATACTTTTATATCTATTATAATTTTATATCAATTATATTTTTAGATACCATTATTCTGCCCATTATTATTATTTTTTACACTACAGAGACAATGTGATATTTCCTAATGTGAGTCTTGTTTATTTCACTAATGAGGATATTCTCAAGTTGCCTCCATTTACCTATAAAGGCCACAAGATCATCCTTTTTTATAGCTCAGTAGAATTCCATTGTTTAAAAATATCACTTTTTTTTTTCATCTACTATACAATTGATGGGAATTTTGGTTGTTTCCAAGATTTAGCTGTCACAAATTGTGCTGCTATGAACATGGGTGCACATATATCACTATGACATGACCTTTTCAATTTTTCTGGGAAAATACCTAGGAGGGGAATAGCTGGATTGAATCGAACTTCCAATCCTAGTTTTTTGAGGAATCTCCATACTGACCTCCACAGTGGTTGCACCAGTCTTCACTCCCACCAACAGTGGAGCAGTGTTCCATTTCCCCCCGCAGCCTCACCAACATTTGTTATCAGTTGTTTTCTTGATGGCAGCCATTCTTTCAGGGGTAAGATGAAATCTCAATGCTATTTTAGTTTTCATTTCTTGAATGACCAGTGGTGGTGAACATTTCTTCATGTATATCTTTGTATATCTTCAACTGAGAACTGTGTGTTCATCTCAGATTCCCATTTTTGGAGAGGGTCTTTGAATTTGGGGGGCTTGATGTTTTTTTAGTTCTTTATATGTTTTGGATATAAGTCCTTTGTCTGAGTGATTCTTTGCTAAAATTCTTTCCCATTCTGTGGGTTTTCTTTTCACTTTGTTGGTGATTTCTTTTGAAGTGCAAAAACTTTTTAGTAGTATGAGATCCCAGTTGTTGATTCTTTGAGGTATTTCCCATGCGGTTTGTGTTTTATTCATCAATTCTCTCCCTACCTCTATGTCTCTAAGGTTTTTACTTACTTTGTCTTCCATTAGATTTCGTGTTTCTGTTTTAATATTTAGATCCTTGATCCATTTAGATTTTAGTTTAGTGTATGGTGATAGGCATGGGTCTATTTTCAATCTTCAGCATGTGGAAAGCCAATTTTTCTAACACCATTTATTAAAGAGGCTATCTTTTTTCCAGTGAACATGTTTAGCAACTTTGTCGAATATCAGTTGGCTGAGGGTCTTTGTAATTGTGTTTGCATCTTCCAATCTGTTCCATTGATCCTCAGGTCTATATCTTTGCCAGTACCATGCTGATTTTATCACTGTGGCTTTGTAGTATAGTTTCAAGTCAGGAATTGAAATGTCTCCTGTCTTGCCTTTGTTGCCCAGAATTGCCTATGCTATTCTTTGTTTCCTCTATTTCCAAATGAATTTTAGGAATGTTTTCTCTAGATCTCTAATGTATGTCAATGGTATTTTGATTGGGATTGCATTAAATCTGTATAACAGTTTTGGAAGTATGGCCATTTTCACAATTTTGGTTCTTCCTGCCCAAGAGCAAGGAATATCCTTCTATTTTTTAATATCCTCTTCAATCTCCTTTTTTTAGACTAGTATAATTTTCAGCATATAGGTCTTTTACATTCTTGGTTAGGTTAATTCCCAGGTTTTTCATTTTTTTAGATGCTATTGTGTAAAGTGATATTTCCATAATTTCTCTCTTAGTGAGTTTTTTGTTTGTGTAGAGGAATGTTATAGATTTTTGAGTGTTGACTTTGTATCCACCTACACTACTGAATTTGTTTATTACCTCTAGTAGTCTTTCAATGGAGTTTTTGGGGTCTTTTAGAGTACCATGTCATCTGCAAATAATGATAATTTAACTTCTTCTTTTCCTATTTTTATTCCTTTTATTTCTCCCTCTTGTCTGATTGCTCTGGCTAATATTTCCAGAACTATATTGAATAAGAGTGGTGATAGTGGACATCTTTGTCTTGTTTCTGATTTTAGAGTTAAAGCACCAGTTTTTGTCCATTTAGTATAATGTTGGCTGTTGGTTTGTCATAGATGGCCTTTATGAGTTTGATGTACATACCTTCTAATCTGAGTTTTTGTAGGGTTTTTATCATGAAAAGGTATTGGACTTTATCAAAAACTTTTTCTACATCTATTGAGATGATCATGTGATTTTTATTTTTGGCTCTGTTGATGTGATGTATTGCATTTATTGATTTGCATATGTTGAACCATCCCTGCATTCCTGGAATAAATCCCACCTGGTCATGGTGTATAATCTTCTTAATGATTTGCTGCATTCTATTTGCCAATATTTTATTAAGAATCTTTGCATCAATGTTCATTAGTGAAATTGGTCTATAATTCTCCTTTTAGTTTGGGTCTTTCTCTTGGTTTGGTATCAGAGTGATACTTGCCTCCAAGAATGAGTTAGGGAGGACTGTTTCTCTTTCAATTTCATTGAAGAGTTTAAGGAGTTTGGCATTAAACCTTCTCTAAATTTTTTATAGAATTCAGCTGTGAATCCATTAGGACCTAGGCTTTTCTTTGTTGGTAAGTTTTTAATTACGTTTTCAATTTCAGTAGATGATATTGGGTTGTTCAAAATTGCTATATCTTCTTGGTTGAGCTTTGGTAGTTCATATGTTCCTAGAAATCTGTCCATTTCCTCTGTGTTTTCCACTCTATGTGAGTAGAGATTTTCAAAGTAGGTGTTCATGATCTTTTGAATTTCCATGGGATCTGTAGTAATTTCCTTCTTTTCAGTCCTTATTGCTTGGATTTTATTTTTTTCTTTCTTTTTCTTGATAAGGTTGGCTAGGGGTTTATCAATTTTCTTTATTCTCTCAAAAAACCATTTGATTTTTTGATTCATTAATTCTTTGTATTGTTTTTTTTAGTTTCAGTTGGATTATTTTCTGGTTTAATCTTTATAATTTCCTCTCTTCTATGAGCTTTGGGTTTGATTTGCTCTTCCTTGTCTAGAAGCCTGAGATGTAGCATTAGTTTATTTATTTGTATTCATTCCATTTTCTTGATGTAACTTTTTATTGCTATATATTTCCCTCCTAGGACTGCTTTTATTGCATCCCATAGGTTACACTATGTTTTATCTGCATTTTCATTGTGTTGTAGGTATTGTTTTATTTCATTTTTAATTTCATCTGTAGCCCACTTGTTATTCAGAAGGTCGTGGTTTAATTTCCATGTATTTATGCAGGTTTTGAAGGTTTTTTTTGCCATTGATTTCCAATTTTAGTGCGCTATGACCAGATATTATACATAGGATAATTCTGCTCCCTTTGCATTTAGTTAAGAATGCCTTATCGGTTAACATATGGTCTATTTTGGAGAATGACCCACGTGCAGCTGAGAAGAATATGTATTCTAATGTGGTTGGGTGGAACACTCTGTAAACATCCACCAGGTCCATTTACTCACAGGTATAATTCAGTTCTGTTATTTCTTTGCTGACTTTTTGTCTAGTTGACCTATCTCTTTGTGAAAGTGGGGTGTTAAGGTCTCCTATTACAATTGTGTTCTTGTGTATTTGGTTTTTCATGTCCATTAGTATTTGTCTTATATAGTTGGGTACTCCTGTATTTGGTGCATATATATTTAGAATTGTTAGTTCTTCCTTTTGTAGTTTTCTACTAAAAGGTATGTAGTGGCTTTCTTTATCTCTTTTAATACTTTAGGGTTGGAAGTTCAGTTTGTCTGCAAACAGAATAACTGCACCTGCTTTTTTCTGGGTTCTTATTGCATGGAATACTGTTTTCCATCCTTCAACTTTTAATCTATGAGTTTCTTTTTGAGTCAGATGTGTTTCTTGTATACAGCATATTGTGTAATCCTGTTTCTTTATCCACTCCATCAACCTGTTTCTTTTGGTAGGTGAATTGAGTCCATTTACATTAATACATATCACTGATCTGTACTGGCTTAACTTTGCCATGTTGTGTTCCTATTGTTGGTTTCTTGCTTTTCTCCCTTGTTTAATTTCTTGTCCAGAGTGGTGAATTCTTTCTGTTGTTGTTCTGGTGATTGTGGTCATTTTTATTTCTATTTAGGATGTCTTTCAGCACTCTTTCCAAGGTTGGTTTTGTGGACATTAATTTCTTCAGTTGTTCTTTGTCATGGAAGTATATTGTTTCTCCATTAAATTTGAAAAACACTTTTGCTGGGTACCTCAGTCTGGGTTGAAAGTTTTCTTTTAGAGCTTAAAATACTTCACTCCAAGCTCATCTTAACCTGAAGGTTTGTGCTGAGAAGTCTGCTGTGATTGTAATAGGCTTTCCTTGATAGGTGAGTTGTGACTTTTCTCTAACAGCTTTTAGTGTTCTGTTTTTATGCTGTATGTCTGAGATCTTAATTATTATATGTCTGGGCCTAGATTTATGTTGGTTATGACTCTTTGCCATTCTATATGCCTCACACATTCATATATCAGATTTTTTCTTCAGTTTGGGAAATTTTCTGCCATTACTTCTGTTCACAGCTTAGTTATGTCCTTTGCATTGTCTCCTGCCTCCTCACTGATGCCTATCAATCTTACATTGTTTCTCTTGGCATCATTTTGAAGCTGCTGGATTGTCATTTCATGCTGCTTTGTTGTTTACATAAGTTCTACTTTTTCATGACCTTTATCTGCAATCCTGTCCTCAAAGTCTGAAATTCTATCCTCAGCTTCATTTAAATGGTTTTGCCAGCTTTCAATACAATTTTTTTGTTTCTCGGATATCTATTTGGATTTGATTCATGGATTCTGCTTGTTTTCTGCATTGTTAATTTAGAGTTTCAATCAATTTCCCATGCTCCTGTATTTTTTAATCTATTTTTTCTCTAGCTATGTTAAGCAATTCATTTGCTAAGGTTGTTATTTCTGTCTTTACATAAGACATTATTTCTAATTTGAGTTCCTCTATAGCCTCATGGATTTGTTTCTTTACTTCATTTGCTATCTTTTCAGAGATTTCTGGTGTATGATTTTTAAAATCCTCGATTTCATTATTGCCTGTACTTGCTCCTGATGGACTAGCTGTTTGAGCTTGCATTTTGCCTTTTCATTTAGTCATTTTCACCTTTTTGGTAAATATCTGTTTTTTCTATTCCAACAGTTACAACTATCTGTAGTATGAGCTTTAGGTTGATGTTTGTCAAATTGCTGGGTACCACAATGAAAAGCTGGGCCAGTCACCTGAATTCCCCTTACAGGGCCTGTTGGGTGAGTCCTATATTCCTTTTGTGCTAACTAGCCTAGAAGTATTGATGTAGGGCAACTCTTAGTTCCTGCTCTTGTTATATCTTCAGGTTGTTGCAGGTCACCAGCTCACCCTGGCTGTAGTATTTGTGTTAGCTGAGGCCTTAATGTGTCATTAGGGGTTTCATAAGCTCTTTTAATTTTATCCAAGTTGGGGGGGCATTATTGGCACATTCCTCAACCTGTCTGATGTTCTTGGTGTTGGGGAGGGAATAACCCACTCTCTTGCCAGGTTTGCCAAGGTCTTACAGTTGGAGGGAGTTTCACTTCTGCTCCAATTTACTCACTACAGACCTCTATTTTAGGGGCTAACTCACCACACTGACTGGAGCCTGCTCAGGTCTTCTGTTTGGGTGAAGGGTTCCTGAGTCTCTCATCCAGGCAGCACGGTAATCCACTGTAGTCCTAGGTTCCAATGTTCCCAGTAGAACGGTTGGTCCAGTGGTAGAAGTCCTAGGTAGCTTACCCCCAGGCAGGCTTCAGTGATGTTCCCTGGAAGGGTGGGCCCAGTGGCAGCAGTCCCAGGCTCAATGTTCATTTAATTTCCAAAGTTTTTTATTATTCACACTTCAGATATAGTGAAAAATCACTATTAAAGTCTTTGTGAATTAGAACAATATTTATAGAAGAATGTTTAATAATCCATATGAAACATGAAAACTTTATGTATAATATAAACAAGTAATTATGAGTTGGAAATTTATTCTAAGGGAAAAGACAATTCCATATGTTTATGAAATCTTTGTGAAACAAACAAAATGACTGCAATCTCAGTCACTTTGAGGTAAGTATATCATTATTTCAAGGCTGTTAACCTTTCCTTCTCTCCTGGATTGATCTAAATTCCAAGAGGACTGAAGTATGTGATCACACTAGGCATGGCCACCAGACCTCAGGACAGCTGCCCATGTAGCAGTCATTTCAGAAATGTAGTTCTTTGCTTCTGTTCCATTCTGTACTCAGCTAGCATCCCATGCTGATTTTTAGCAAGACTCCTGGTCTTAAAGACCACATTTCTATTCTCAGTTTCCAGCGTTTCTGGATATACCTTATATTTAGAGGCTTGTGTGCTTTTCCAAAATGTCCACCATAAGTTTTTACACAACTCTCCAAACTATTTCAAACTGGAGAGATGTAAAGGTCTTTATCCAGCCATCATTCTGTCCCTTATACCTTTCAAGTATCCCTTTAGTATAGGAGTTTATTTATAAAAATTGTATGCTCTCAGCTCTATAGTGAAAGAAGGAAGGAGAACAAAATAATATTCCATTGCAAATAGTGGCATCATGTTTTTGGATAAAAAAATACATGGAGAAAATATTATTTACATAATTTATATACCCAAATTTACATGGAGATTACCTGTAGACCTATTAAAGATAGTCTAATTTACAGGTATTTTATTTCCTTGTATTCTAAAATTTAAAAATAAGCAAAAAATGAAAATACTTATTTTTCATACTTCTCCATATAGTTCTTTGGCATCACCCTTCAAAAATACAGTCCTATTAGTTTCAGAGAATTTTTCATCCAAGAAAATTTAAAGATCTCTTCCAGAGCTGTGTTGCAAGCTTTGTAATTGTTTTAGAATTGATTGCAATGTGAAATAGGCTTATATGTTCTGACAGTGTGTTAATACAATAAAAGGAATTTTTAGAAGTGAAATAGTTTCAATTTTTCATAGGTTGTAATAAGTTTTTCACCCTTTTCATTGCTGTCTCTTTGTAGATAAAATGGAATTTCATAAACTCTTGTTTTCAACATCAGTTTCTAGGATATTTTTTTTCATCACAATGCCTTGTTCAAGACTAAATGTGGCTCAGAAAAATACATCCAAAAATCTTTAAAAGATTTATTATGTTGTGCTTAATGGAAAATACTGTTACTGTAAAATATATTGTAAGTCATAACCTTGAATGTTTGTTTACAGGATAGTTGAAAGTAAATGTAATAGCCTCATTTGCCAAAAGAGATAGTTTGATTTAACTCTGGTATTTATTTTCTAAACAATTTTCCCAGTAAAAAGTACTTGTTTTAGAGTTTCAAAATAGGTTTAATTTATTTATGTTTATCACTCAGTTATAAATTGTGTAATTTGGAATATTGTGTAGTTTAGAAATGATTTTACTATTTTTATATGAATTATGCAGTTTTCAAATTTCCAGATTGGCTGTCCCTTGTTTCATACTCACTTTTGGTATTAATTGCAGAGTTATCATTTCAGAATTTCTATATATTTACAAATGTATGCAGTAGGAGATATTAACAACAACCTACTTTTAACAAAGGGTACTAGAAGTTGCTTGTTTAATATCACTTCATACTTATAAACACACTCATAGAACATTAAAAATCAAACCAATATGTAAAATGAAAATTGTATACTTTATTTGCCAAAGGAAAGTGGTCAAGAAATGAAAAATCTTGTGTGACACTCAAACTTTTTGAATGGTTGGTAGCTGATGAAATGAAAGTTAGTATAGGGCAGGTTTATACAAAATGTAAAATATCTCCAGGTCAATTTCCTGCTCTACACCAGTTGACTAAGTGAATGGCAAAACATCTCTCAATACTTTTCTGCTTCCTAATCTGCAAAATAATATTGAGCTATCTCAAGGACTCTGATTCAAAAAGCATTGTGCAGTCTGTCTTTATGACAGGTACTGGATTAGCAATAAAGTCACAAGTGGCCATTGCTAAATGAAACACATAGCTCACTACTATGTTTTTTACAAAAGAAGACTTAGCTAGAACATAACCAGCCTTGAAATTTAAAGATCAGAATTACTAGTCCCAATCAGCCTATCCCTGACTTACTTGACTTACAGAGTAGCCACCAAGCAAGAAAATTATTATGGCATGTAAGGCCAAGGATAGGCTGTTGGAAGCTGGCATTTTTTGATATCTACTTTTCAAGGATGATTATTTTCTAGCTAGGTCTTACCTTGAGGGAAAAGGGTAAGAGAGATAAACAATAAATGTGTTGGAATTAATATAGTTAATGTAAAGACCATTACTAAATATATAATCAATGCTATAACAATAGTAATTGATATATTTTAAATTGTTAAATTAATTAATATTAATAATTAAACTAATAGAATTATTTGTAATTTTCAGAAACATTTCAAAGAACTTTATATAATGCTCATATAACCTACTATCAGATACTGTCATTGTTTTCCTCATACAGAATTGAAGCTCGTGGAGAGAAAGTAGCACTGCCAATTTTCAATAGTTGATGGAACGGGATTCAAACCCAGGATAAATTGTAAATAAATACATAATAGCTAAAACTTTAAATTTGTTCCCACAAGAAAATTAATATGGTGCACTGAAAGGTGATTGTAAAGGTGGGGTCGTTTGTATGCACATACACAACTAGCTAACCCACAGTAGACACTCTGAAATGGGAAGGTTGAATAGTAAAATGTCAAATGAAGAATAAAAGGAAAGACACTTTAGGCAAAATTAATAAGAGATTTAGATTCAGAGGGATGAAAAACAATTTCCTACATATGCAAAGTCCTAGAAAAAATGTACAAGAAATTAAATTGAATCCATTTGAACGGGCTAACAGGTCCTGCATCAATTTTCTTTACACTCAACAAACCCTATCCAAACTATCCTAAGAACTCATTAGATATGCTCTATTAATGGACATATATTACATGCATGAATCATATTGAAGTGCAATAAAGTTAGAGTTCAGTTCACACTACAGATACATGTGCTTGGAAAACTGGCTTTTCTCATGCCAAAAGCTAAAACTAGACCCATGTATATTAAGTACTAACCTAAAGTCAAAATGCATCAAAGATGTAAATATTAAAACAGAAACACTAAATCTGCTGGAAGAGAAAAAAGGTTGAAATCTTGAAGACATGGATATAGGCAAAGATTTCATGAACAAACCCTGACAAAACAAGAAACACTAGAAAGAATCAACAACTGGCATCTTATCTTATTAAAAAACATTTGCACAGCAAAAGAGATCACCAACAGAGTGAAATAACAACCCATAGAATGAGAAAAATCACAACCAGTTGTTCTTCAGATAAAAGACTAATATCTAAACATATAAAGAACTGAAAAACATTGGACTACCCAAATTTAAAGACCCAGTCTAAAAATGGCATCTGAAATGATTAGACATTTCAGAAGTATAAACACAAATAAATATATGAAAAAATGTTCAATGAATATGTATTTTGCATGATTTTTTGAATTTTCAAGTCTCTGAGAAGCTTACATATTTTCATGATAATTTCCTGATGCAACATATGTTCTAAAGTGAAAAGAAAGATTATATATCTAATTAAATTGACACACATACTGTTTGAAAAATCATGATGGACATTATTAAGCTCTTTTGATTTATTCCCTTCAGATTTCTATAATCTGAGGTTGAGAATATCTTAAGTCATACAATGTATTTTCTCAGTGTGTACTGACTAGAAACCCAAGGTCAAGGTGCCGGAGAAGTCTGTTTTTGGTGCAACCTCTGTTCCTGGTACACAGCCTGTGGTTGTGCTGTTTTCTCCCATGAGTCTTACTCCGGGTCTTGCACATGTGTACTCCTGGTCTCTCTTTATTTTCTTATGAGGACACTGGTCCAAAAGGATTATCCTCCTCTTTCTGACTTCATTTACCTGAATTATCCATTAAAGATTTTATCTCTAAATAAAATCACATTGCATATTTATGGCTTATACCCTTTAGAAAGAAACAATTTAGTTCTTATCAGATTCTGAGAAAAAAATAAGATTAAAGTCTAAACGCTATACTTTGGGTGATGTTAGTAGGTCATCTGTTATGTGGGTGGGAAAAAAGCTAACAAAACTGTAATTTAAAAGGCCAGAATCAGTGTTGTCTAGTCTTTTGGTTTAGTACTTAACATCTATATACTTAGATTCTTAATTTATAAAAGAAGCAAAGAGACTTGTTTTAAGAATTGGATAGCATATTTCTCAAAAAACCTTTACTACAGTGTATGTATATAAAAGCATGATATTTTGCATTTAAAATTATTATATTGTTGGCAAAAATCATATCTTTGTAATACTAAAGTGTCCTGTAGCAAATGAGAATTGACAAAGTGGAGGTAAAAAGTTAACACATTTCTTTTTATCAGCACTATTTCAAAATATTACACATCATGTGGCCTAAGCAACAGATTTATTTTCTCACAGTTCTGGAAATTGGAATTCCAAGAGCACAGTGCCAAAGGGGTTGATTTCTAGTGAGGGTCTGAAGGTGTTCTTCTTATTCCTGTTTTATAGATGGCCACTTTATGTGAAGCCTTTTTTTTTTTTTTTTTTGCTTTGTTTGTTTTTTTTGTATTTTTGAGACAGGGTCTTGCTATGCTGTTCAGGCTGGCCTTTGGCTCCCTTTGTAGCCCAGACTGGTCTCGAATTTCAAACAATCCTCCTACCTCACCCTCCAGAGGGCTGGGATTACAGGATTGCATCATCACACCAGTTTTCAGACAGATATACAGACATTTGAGATATTTTCAATTTAATGAAATATGAATGCTACACTGTTAGGACCCATGCCCATTTTTATGATCTCATTTAACATTATCTACTTAGAAGGTTCTTTCCTCAAACAAGCTTACACTGAGGGTTTAGACTTCAACACATGAATTTTAGGAAGACATAGTTCAGTCTTTAGCAAACAACAGTTATTTCTATTTATTTTATTTTATTTTATTTTAAAAAGGATAAAACAAAAGAGGACAGAACAAAGCAGATCAGAACAGAACAATGTAAACAACATTCACAAGAACTTCACAAGACAACCGGATATTAACAGTAGCTACCATAATGTCTCTTTCTTTGAAATAGTTGAGCATAGCTTCACACTCAATAATATCAAACATAACAAAATAGTATAAAACCATTCAAGAGAATGAAAGTATTACAAGGCATTCTGAACCAAATAACAGAAAATGAACAATGGCTAATATAATATCTCATTTTCCATAAAAAATTTGTCTATACTATCACACATATTAAAATCCCATAAGACACAACATGATAGAACCAATGATAATAGAAGAACAAAAGCATGGTAGGACTTCAAAGCAAGATTATATTAAATCAGCAATGGCTGCCATAATGTCTTGTTTTCTTCAAAATAGCTGTTCAAACCATCATGCATAATAAAATCAAACAAAACAGAATAAAACCATTTCAACTAATGAATGAAAACATTATACATCTTCAAAGCAGTATAATGCGGAATCATGATTACCATAAAATCTTATGTACTCTTAGAATTTCTTACACTAGGGAAACTATACATTATTTATACATGTGAGTTTGATTTATTTCACTTATGAGTATGCTCTCAAGTTGCATCCATTTATTTATAAATATCTCAATGTGATCATTCTTTATAGCTGAGTAGTACTCCATTGTATAAAAGTACCACAACTTTTTTATCCATTCCTCAGTTGATGGGCACTTAGGTTGTTTCCAAGATCTGGCTATTACAAATTGAGCTGCTATAAACATGAATGCACATGTATGATATTTTCAGTTCTTCTGGGAATATGCCTAAAAGTGGAATAGCTGGTTCAAATGGGACTTCCAATCACACTTTTTGAGGAATCTCCAGACTGACCTCCACAATGGTTGCACCAGTCTACACTCCCACCAACAGTGAAAAAGAGTTCCTTTTTCCCCACCTCCTCTCCAGCATTTGTTGTTGGTAGTTTTCTTGATTCTGGCCATTCTTTCTGGATTGAGATGGAATTTCAGTGTGGTTTTTAATTTGTATTTCTCTAATCACTAATGACAATGAACATTTTTTCATGTATTTATTTTCCATTCATATTTCTTCATCTGAGAACTGAGTATTCACTTTAGACGCCCATTTTTGGATTGAGTCTTTGAATTTCAAGGGTCTGTTTTTTTAAAATTCTTTATAAGTTCTAGAGAGAAGTCCTTTGTCTGAGGGACAGTTCACTAACTTTTTTTCCCAGTTTGTGGGTTTTCTTTTCACTATACTGGAGATTTCTTTCAATATGAAGAAACTTTTTAATCCCAGTTATTGATTCTGGGCAGTATTTTGTGTGTGGTTTGATTCTTGTTCATGAATTCTTTACCTACCCCTATGTCTTCAAGATTTTTACCTACTTTGTCTTCCAACAGATTTAGTGTTTTTGTTTTAATATTTAGATCTTTGATCCATTTAGATTTTCATTTATTACATGGTTATAGGCATGGGTCTAGTTTTAGTTTTCAACATATGGAGACCCAGTTTTCCCAGCACCATTTATTAAAGAGACTATCTTTCTTCCAGTGAATATCTTGGGCCCTTTTACAAATATAAGGTAGCTGAGTGTGTTTAGAGTTGCAGTTGTATCTTCTAATCTATTTCATTGATCTTCAAATCTCTTTTTATTCCAGTACCATGTTGCTTTTGTTATAGTAGTTTTGTAATATAACTTCAAGTCAGGGATTTTGATATCTCCTGCCTTGCCTTTGCTGCTTAGAATTGCCTTTGCTTTTCTAGGTCTCTTCTGGTTCCAGATGAATTTTAAGAGTGATTTCTCTAGATCTATGAGGTATGTTAGTGGTATTTTCATTTGTATTGCATTGAATCTGTATAAAAGTTTTGGGAGAATGGCCATTTTCACAATATTTTTTCTTCCTATCTAAGAACAAGGAACATCTTTCCATTTTCTGAGGTCCTCTTTGATTTCTTTTTTCAGAGTATCATAATTTTCCCTGCATAGATCTTTTACTTCTTTTTATTAGATTAATTCCTAAGTATTTTATTTTTTTGATGGTACTGTGACGGTTGTGGCTTCACTTATTTCTCTCATTGATTTTGTTGTTAGTATACAGGAATGCTATTGATTTTTGAGTGTGGACTTTGTATCTAGCTACATTACTGAATTTATTTATTGTATATAGTAGTCTTTCAATGGAGTTTTGGGGGTCTTTTATGTATACAATCATGCCATCTGAAAATAATGTTAATTTAACTTCCTCTTTTCCTATCTTTACTCCATTTATTTCTCTCTCTTGTCTCATTGCTCTGGCTAGTATTTCCAGTACTATATTGAGTAGGAGTGGTAACAATGGTCATCTTTGTCCTGTGCCTGATTTTAAGGTTAAGGCTTTCAGTTTTGGTCATTTAATATGATGTTCACTTTTGGTTTGTCATAGATGGTCTTTATCATATTGAGGTAAAGACCATCTATCTATTCCAATTCTCTGTAAGGTTCTTAACATGAATAAGTGTTGGACCTTTTCAAAAGCTTTTTCTGCATCTATAGATATGATCATGTGATTCTTATTATTGTTATGCTGGATTACATTTATTCATTTATGTGTGTTGAATCATCCCTGCATTCCTGGGATGAATCCCACTTGGTTGTGGTCTATAGTCTTCTTAATGATTTGCTGTATTCCGTTTCCCAAAATTTTATTGAGAATTTTTGCATCTATGTTCATTAGGGAGATTGGCCTATAGTTCTCTTTTATAATTGGGCCTTTCTCAGGTTTTGGTACTAGAGTAATATTTGCTTCCAGGAATGACTTAGGAAGAATTGCTTCCCCTTTAATTTCATTGAAGAGTTTAAGGAGTGTTGGCATTAAGTCTTCTTTGTATTTCTTTTAGAATTCCACTGTGACTCTGTCTGGGCCTGGGCTCTTCTTTGTTGGTATGGACTTAATTATACTTTCAATTTAATTAATAGAAATTTGTTTATTCAGCAGTTTTACATTTTGACCCAGATTTGGTAGTTCATATGTTTCTAAGAATTTGCCCATTTCTTCTGTGTTATTGAACCTATGAGTGTAGAGGTTTTTTAAATAAGTGTTGATGATCTTCTATATTTCCACACAGCCTGTACTGTAGTGATTTCAACTTTTTTGTTCCTTATTGCATGAACTTGAGTTTTTTCTTTCTTTTTTAATAAGGTTGGTGAGGGGCTTATCAATTTTATTTCTTCTTTCAAAGAACCAACTCTGATTCATTGATTCTTTGTATTGTTTTCTTAGTCTTTATTGCATTGATTTCTGCTTTGATGTTTATAATTCCCTCCCCTCCTTTGGCTTTGGGCTTGGCTTGCTCTTCTTTTTCTAGATGTTTGAGGTGTAGCATTAGGCTGTTTATTTGTGTTTGTTCTGTTTTCCTGATGTGGGAATTCAATGCAATAAAATTTCCTCTAAGGACTTCTTTCAGTGCATCCCACATATTCCTAAGTTGTATTTATATTCTCATTTGTTTGTAGATATTATTTAATTTCTTCTTTAATTTCCTCTGTGACCCACTGGTTGCTCAAGAGTGTGTTATTTAATTTCCATGTGTTTGTGGGGGGTTTTGCAGTTTCTTTTATCATTAATTTCTAGTTTCACAATGCTCTGATCTGATAACATGAATGGGACAATTTCAATTGCTTTACATTTACTTATGTATGTTCTGTGGGATATTATATGGTCTGTTTTAGAGAATTTCCCATGTACTGCTGAGAAGTATATTCTGATGTTGTTGGATGGAACACTCTGTATACATCTATCAAGTACATTTGTTCACAGGTGTAATTCAGTTCTGTTATTTCTTTTCTGATATTCTGTCTGGTTGTTCTGACCCTTTGTTTCAATGGCATGTTAAGTTCTCCTATTATAATTGTGTTATTGCTTATTTAATTTTTCATTTCTATTAATACTTGCTTTGTATAGCTAGTTGCTCTGGAATTTGGTGCAGATATATTTCAGATTGTTATCTCTTCCTCTTGGAGTTTTCCCCTAACTAGTATGTAATGACTTTCTTTATCTCTTTGGATCATTCTTGGTTTGATGTTCACATACTGCAAACTGAATAACTACCCTACTTTTGTTTGTGTTCCTGTTGCATGAAGTATTGGTTTCCATCCTTTGACTTTCAGTCTATGAATTTCGTATTGAGTTACATGAGTTTCTTGTGGACAGCATATAGTTGGATGTTGTTTCATGATCCGTTCTGGCAGTCTGTTTCTTTTAATTGGTGAATTGAGGCCATTCACATTAATGGTTATAACTGTTATATATTGGTTTATTTTTGACATGATATCTTTCTGCTGTTGCTTCTTTACCTTTCTAATCTGTTTAATTGTCTGATTTGTTAGTGGTTTTTTCCTATGTGTATCTAGAATGTCTTTCAGTATTTTTTGCAGGGTTGGTTTGGTGATCATGAAGTTCTTCAGCTGTTCTTTGTCATGGAAGTATCTTATGTCTCCATCCATTTTGAAGGACAGTTTTGTAGGGTACATCAGTCTGAGTTGGAAGTTGTTTGCCTTTAGGATCTAAAGTAAACTCCATGCTCTTCTTGACTTCATTATTTGTGTGGGGAAGTCAACTGTGATTCTGACAGGTTTTCCTTTATAGGTGATCTGTCTCTTCTCTCTAACAGCTTTCAATATTCTATTCTTGGTTGGATTTCTCTGATGCTGATTATTATATGTGTGGGTACAGTTTTATTTTGATTATGGTTATTTGCAATTCTATATGCTTCACTGATCCATATGTCAGTTTCCATTTTCATGTTTGGGAAATTTTCAGCTATTACTTCTGTAAATAGCCTCTTGGTATCATATGTTTTGTCCCCTTCTTTTTCATTTATCCCTATCAATCTTATGTTGTTTCTCTTTGCATTATCTTGTATCTGTTGAAATTGTTATTTCCTGATTCCTTGTTATTTTTAAAAGATCTTTTCTTTTCTGTTCACTAGGTGCAATCTTACCTTCAAGGTCTGAATTTCTATCTTCACTTTTGTTGAGGTAGTTTTGCCAACTTTCCACAGAATTTTTGATTTCCTGTGTACCTCTTTGAATCTGCACCTTCATGCATCCTTCTTGTTTCTTATATTGTTAATTTGGTGTTTCCATCTTTCTGCTTTGTTCCCCTAATTTTTAACTATGTCTTCTTTATATGTGTTCAGCATTTCTCTCATTACATTTATCTTCTTTTACCTGGGAGATTATTTCTGATTTGAGTTCTTTTATAGCTTTCTGGAGTTGTTTCTTTATTTCAGTTGATATCATTTCAGGCGTTTCATGTATATGGCTTATATTTTCTTCTATGTACATGGCTCCTAGGCTTACTTGGGGTGGGTTGGAGGTTTGAGACTGCATTTTGGTCTTTCTTTTTATCATTTTCCTATATTTCTGGTTTCATACGATGTTCCAAATCTTCCCCTGCGCATGCTGGAAATCACTTCGTGTGCCCTTGGCTCCTGGGACTGGATATATGTCACTGGGTGTGGCTCAGTCATGTCTGCAGGACCTCCCAGGCCTCCTCAGTTGGTTCTGGAAGCTGAGTGGGCTCCTAACCACTGAAGGCAATGGTCCAAAACTCTCCCAAGTGAGTGCAAGCATACTGGAACCCATCTCGGGTGCCCTCAGCATCCTGGATTGAATGGTCACTATGTGTGCTCCAGTCAGGCCTGCAGTACCTCTAGTGGCTCCTCCAGTGTTTCAGGAAGCTGGGCGGGCTCTTATCCACTGGGAGTGATGGTCCAAAACTATGCCCAAGTGAGTGAAAGTGCTCTGGTTTCCATCATTTTCTTGAGTCTTCTATTTTTTATCTGTGTCTAATTTAATCTCTTATGTTTTCATTGTCATTTCTTTTTGCACCTTAGACATTATTTTTTACAGACTCTTCCATTTGTTTTTTCCATTTTGTTGCTATCATTTCAGAAATTTTCAGTAGTGTGCTTCAGATTTCCTCTGTCTCACTGTGCTCTGGACTTGTCCTTAATCAGCTGGGGATCTAGGGTTGCATTTTGATTCTATGTCTTTTCATTTTCTGGTTTTTATTTTTTATTTTATTTCATTCTCTGTGTTGATGCTTGTAGATTTCTTATGGTAGATAGCATACTAGGAAATGTCTGTTCCTCAGAGATATCTTCTAGTTGTAGTTGTTACTTGGTCTTTGTGTCTATCCCAAGAATATATTTTCCCAATGCATTGAGGATGGGAAGCTGCTACCTCTTTGGCTTTGCACTCAATCACTTTTGTATTGGGCTACAATGATGGCTAAAACTCTATACAATTGCAGTGTTGTCATATAGGGGAGAAAAATTGATTATAACAAGTGTGACATCCTGGCTAAATTAGTAGAGTTAGAAATACAAATAGTATCAAACACAAGCTGGTTACTGATCAACTGTGGTAACTATTAGACTAATATATTTAATGATAGGAGTAAATTCTACAATTTTATAAGTGAATTCAATGTATACCAGGAACTTGCATGTAATGATTTTTCTTTTAATGGAGTGATTTTATTCTGTTTTAGGGGGAGGAATCAAGAGGGATAGGGGCAAGATAAAGAGTTATTAGGTCCAATATAGTAGTATCAAGGATGGAGGGAAATGGATGATCACCCAAGTTTTAGAAAATTGAGGGCACAGGAGGAGAAAATGGAATAGGAAGAAAAGGAATATTGAAGTGAACCAGAAAGTGAAGAGACAATGTTCACTCACATGAAAGTATCATAAAATCAGGCAAGATAGTTGACAAAAAAGAGTAACAAAATGAAAATGAAAGTAATAAATATAAGTCCTGAAAGCAAGAGAAAAAAGAAAAAAGAGAAAAAACAAAACAAAGCAAAAATAACCATAAAATTACAAAAAAGAAAACCAAATAAATTTACAGAGAAACATAAAACTAGTAAAATTCCTTGGGTGTCTTATATTTCTATGGTCAGTCCAAGTCAGGTCCCAGAAATATGTTAAGCATTCCATCCAAGTTTGCAGTGGGCCTTGTACCTGGTACAGGACTGATCTTGGCACCTAAAGGGGGAACTGGGAATGGTCTTCTGTTGCTGAAGTTCTACCAGAGCTCTTTGATTTAAAAACAAAACAAAACAAAACAAAACAAAACAAAAAACTGGTGGCCTCCCCTACCCACTTTAAGTGTCTGTGAGTAGAAGCACAATGCTGGTTCACCTAATTTCCCAACTGCTGGCTCATATTTTCACTGCTGCTTCAGACTTTTCCAAGTTGCTATGGGTTGCTTGGGTCCCCAACCCTGGGCTGGTTTGGAGCCTTGCTGGGTTTCAGGGTGTCCTCCCCCAGAACTGGTCTGGTATGTGTGCCTCCCAGTGGGACCTTGGTGAGTTGCTGGGGACTCCATACTGGGTTGGTCTACAATCTTTTATTTTGAAAGTTTCAGTTCATCTTCAACAGGCTCAAATATAGAAACAGCATAGTGGAAGGGCCACTGCCTGGCTTCAGTTTCTCCTAGAGTTTTTCCATTGCCACCTACAGGTAATAGAAATCACACAAGGCACTCTACTGACCTGGCAGACTCTCAGCATATGTGCATAGGACACACATTTTGGTGCCAGTATACTGGAAGTCCAATGTTACTTTTAACCCTATATATTTTTACCAAGTATATGAAATGGGAAGATGTAAATTTTCTGAATATCTTTGACATGTTCTAACAATTCACTTTTCACAGCCATGCCATCTGTGTCAAAGACAAAGGAAGCTATCACATATAATATTTTTTAACCATTGATAACTGTCAAAAACAAGAAAAGGACTAAATTAGATATAATGCCATATTTTAGTCTAAGTTACATTCTAAAGATATACAGATATACAAATCAAAGTAATTGTTTACCTTCATAGCAGTTTTCTTTCTAATCTATGGCTCATTTTTAAAAAGATCTTGAGATTATATGTCACCAACTTGTTTTTATAGATATATTTCTTTTGAAGTCTTATTTAGACTAAAATAATATTACTAAGAATATATTTTTACTAATGGTAGAGTAAATCCTACTCTTAATTTTCTTTAGTAGTAACAATATTATAGAAAAATTCTACTGATTTTAATTCACAGTGGGCTATTGAATATCTGTTTCTGATAATTTTTTTGCAAACTTTTTATTTATGTTTTGAATTACTTTCTATAATCAAGTGTACACTAATATTTTGCACAGTGGTCAGAAAATCCAAAGAAAGCACCTACATATACATACTAGATTTGTCTAGTGAAAATAATATGTTACTATCTCCTAATCATGGCAGAACTTTTAAATTTTAAAATATGTATAATCACCATCTTAATTCTTAGATGTCTAATCATGGGAATCCTGATGATACTGGAAATATTTTATTAAAAAGATTTCCAAAAACTATCATGAAATATAAAATATGAGCTCTTAAAGTTTTAATGTTTAGAAATACCCACATCTTTGTTCAAGATAAATTAAATAAAACAATCTAATAGCAAAGGTAATAAATGGAATAATTTTGCCATTTACTCAAATTTATAGCCATTCTCAAGAAAGATAGTCATTTCTCAGGGCTCCCATATTATCACACTGGAGAATCTTATGTCATTCAATATTTTGGGATCAGGGAAAACAGCTATGAAAAGGGAGGGAACTAATTAAATTAAAATTTCTGGCTGAAGTAATCTATGAATTCTTTATAAATTTCACTCAAATTTAGTCAAGTTACTTGTTTTATCTGTGGTCTTATGTAGCATGAAATGCAATATGCAAATAGGTAAAACCACAATAGCCTTTTTCAATAGAATACATAAAACCTGCATAGTTCAATAATCTGTTATTTGAAGTGAGGTGAATTTTATTGGGTTTGGGAAATCTGGCTTGAAAAGAGGAATGTATATTAAAGTACTAGAGGGCAATAATTGAAATGTAGCAGAGAAAAGTTCAAGTACAAATACTTAGCAAGTTTAGATTCTCATCAATAAAGAATACAATCTCCATTCAGTGGTGTGAGTCAGGTCGATTCTCGTGACTGACAATATTTGAGTGAGTCTAATGGCACAGGGAACCTAGAGATACTCAGCCATCTGTTTGATAAAATGGATATTTTAACTTATACCTACTCACACATGCCATAACTCAGCATTGTTCTATTGTGTACCCTTTATGAGAAAACACAGAAGGATTATTATTCTTTAGAAGAAAGTAAAATAGAGAAATACAGGGGTACATATGCAGAATTTGAATTTTTGTTGCTTTCTCTTAATGATCACTTTCTCTGTGTTAATTCTCCTATTCTGTCCTCCCAAAATACATTTCAAGCATGTAGATTTTACATTTAATATGTGAGCTATGCCCTTTCCAAAATTTTCTATGCATCAGTGCAAAGCAGGTTACCAGTTACATACAAGTTAGCCTCGCACCATTTATACAGGCTTGTTTGTCAAAGGTCACAGCTTAGCAATGCTTACCGCTACTCTAACTTTCTCTGCAATGTTATGTTTGTAATTATTTGGTGTTATTCTGGGAGTTAATTGCCAGGAAACAAAATTAAGGGAGCATATCTGATACTTTCCCTCCTCTGAGACTACTGAAAAAGGAATTGAAAAGAGGTGAGCCTTAATATCAATCCAGCATGGACCATTTCTCTTGTCATTGGTCTTACTGAAAGAGTTCACTTCAGGAAAGTCATAAAGAGGTTATAAGATTTTAAATTGCCAACTTAGATCTGCATTGCAACTTCCAAAGACTTTCAACAGTTTCATACTAGAAGTAGAGCTTATTTCCTTTTCTATCATGAGATTGCAGAGTAAAGTCCAGGTTTTCATTGTGGTAATAAGGAAGTTCTTAGAAAAAAATACTTAAGTGGGACAGTTTTACAGTTATTATCTTTCAAAATTGCTATATGTTAAATTATTTGGAAAAATGCAGTTCAAATCATTTGAGATGATTCAGTGACATCACTGATAAGGTTTAATTGAATGGTGAATCAGACTGCAGAACATGTGAAATACATTTTTGGATCATTAAGATTGAAAGTGAATCATGTCAAACAGCATGTAAAATTCAAAAGGGTTTATGTCACTATTAGTATATACATTACCCTTGGATTACTGAGGCTTTGCTTAGTTTATTTTGACCTGTGTGAACCTACATGTTCAGCACAAAGTGCCATGCCAGCTGAAGTTTGTTTTGCTGATTGTTTAAAGCTTTGGTCCTGTATCACTGCTTGGGTCATTTCTGACTTGACCATTGTTTCGTTTTCAAAGATAGAATGTGTCTCCTGAGGCCATTCATGCCAGCCGTGTACTCCTGCCCATGCTCAGCTTCGGTTTCTTTCTCCTTCAGCATCCTATCTACCATAGCCAGAGCTGCACCTCATAACCTGGGGTTCACATACAAACAATTAGAAATGCAGCTAATTGTCCTAATTGCTGTGCCTCCAACAGATGTTTTCCTCATAGTAGAAAGATCCTTATCTGACAAATTTTTTTAAAGTGAAAAAGAAAACACTGACATGTGCTAATATTTGAAATATTATAACTTTTAGAATACTCACATACAACATTGAAAAGCAGGGACTCTGAAATTTAAAGACATCATCATACAACATAGTCATATTTCATGAACATACAAATGATTTTTAAATTGCTTGTACATTCATATTACTTGTTCTCATTTAAATACATGGTTACTACTACTGGAAAATTCTGTTATGAAATGGTGAATTATGTCTTCATCAAATAAATAACGTTTTAAGACAGTCATAGTTCAGCTGATAAGAACTTTTATTACATTACCATGTGATACTCAGAAAGCATATATTTTCAAAGAACTTAATAGTTTATACTATAAAGATTTAATATTTTGAGTTTTTATAAAAAGTCATGTATTTTGTGCCTTCTATATATTATTATTCTGATCTTAAAATTTCAGTTTCTTTTGCTTTTCTAATCACAGAATAATAAAGACTCCTGAAAAGCACAAATATATCACATTCCTGACCAAAAGAGTAATTTTTAAAAAGTTTCAGATACTTGAAATTTGTTATGATTAATTTGAAATATTTTAATGTATTTACCAACAACTGTCAAGCACCTTTAATTCTGACCATTGTTTATCCTTTATTGAATAACCAACCATAGAGTGACCATTAAGCCCTGCATGTCAGTTTCATTGGATGAAGGCATGCTCCTGGCTGTGCCTGGGTGGGATATGGAGATGTCATCATGGGTACTAGATCTAGTGTCTTTCCATTTCCTCTGACCTTGTTCCCTTCTCTGCGTCCAGGCCACCATGAACCAAGCAGTTTTACTCTTCCACACCCTTCTGTAATGAAGTTTCTGCCTTAGAGCTTGGTGACCATGTACTTAGTTTCCTGAAACCATGAGTAAATTTAAAGCTTCTGTCCATTAAATTGTGGATATTGTGTCTTGGTGAAGGGAGATCTGACTAGTATAAATATATGTAGGAAGGATGAACTAAAATATTCCAATTTACCCTAATTGTAGACAATCATAAATCTGGTTACAGCTGTTGACTTTCTTCAATATGTAGAAACCTTAGCAAATAAAAATTATCCCAAAGGCAGAGATTTCTATCTGGAATATCACTGGTCCCTCTCATCTCTCAGTATGGATTTGATATTAAATAGATCTGAATTCCATTTTGGGACTCAGATCATGACCTGATTTGATATAATGGATCATTGAATTTGTCTGAAGTTAACTTTTGTAATATGTTTAATGTTAATAACAACAAATATTTGGGAAAGACTTAAAATTCAATTATGAGGGTCAGAGGTTTAGCTCAGTGGCATAAACACCTGCTTGGCAAGCATGAAGTTGTGAGTTCAATCTCTGATGTCAAAACAAATAAATAAATAAATTCAATTATGAAAATGATTTCCAGCTCTAAATTTTTAATAAGTAATAGCTATTATATCTCCTGGAGCTAGAACTTTAAAGGTGGCTTTCCCAGCTGTTTCCCATGTGACTTCTAAATTAGTTGCTTACCTATTAAAAGTAGAGTGATCCTGTGTGCTTCTAAATTACACTAGTAACACACCTCTAATCCTAATATGATGATCTCTCCTCAACATAGGAATGACTGGGGTAAGACATTGTTTAATTATGAATACAATAAATGAACTAGATTATGGGGTAGTATATATCAATAGTGCATTGATTCTTTTGGGAAAATGGATTCTTTTTTATTATTCCAGATTGACATATATAAGCATCTTTATTTTTTTTTTGGTACCTAGGGAAACATCTTTAATTTTTAAACCTTATGTCATGCAATTAGTAGAGATGCATTCTATAAGGAAATATATATATATATGAGTTCACCAGGCTCTAATTTACTTTAGATAATTTTATATTAATACATATTAAATTAAATGGTATTTGAAATGGAAAGTAGCTGCCATAAGGTAATTTTAAAAGCGATAACAATAAAATTATTGTCAAACTCATCTAATTTAGAGTAAATTACTAGAGATAAAGGGAGACATAAAATAATCATAAAATGAATAATTTGCTAAGGATGTAAAATAATCCTAAATTTGTATGTATCAAAAAGAGCTTCCAAAGCATGAAGTAGAAGTAATAGAGAACCCAGAAATAAACTCACACAGTGTGCAAAATAGATTTTTGACAAAGATGAGAAAGCAATTCTACATTAAGGATAACCTTTTCAATAAATGACAGTTAAGCAATCAGACATCCATAGAAAAAATAAAGCTCAATATAAATCTTAACACAAAATGGACAATGAACATATCTGTAACACATAAAATTATAAAATTTAGGTAAAAATAATGGAAAATCTTCAGAAGCTAGGATTAAGCAAACCATTTTAAACCTGACACTAACACTATACTCCAACCATTAAAATCCATAGTAATAAGCCTCACCAAAATTAAAATTTTGTTCTCAAATAATCTTATGAGGAGACAGAAGTATAAATTATGAGTGAATACTTCCAAGCCACATATCAAAGTACATGTATCTGGAATATATAAAGACTCAGAACACAAGGGGAGAAGAATGTTTTAGAAAACTGCCAAAATTATGGACTTTTCACTAACTAGAATGTACAGATTGTAAATAAGTTCAATGAAAGGTTTTCAGTAGCATTAATAACTAGGAGATTGCATCTTAAAACCATAATGAGAAGCTTTTGCACACATATCAAAAGGTTGAAAATCAAATATACCAATGATATAAAATACTGGCAAGGATACTAAGATATTTGCGGATGATTGGAAACATGGAAGGTCCATTGATGAATGGATTTTGTGATAAAATAAACATTTTGTCTTACCAAAAATGTTTTTTTAAACCAAATACATGATACTATGCCTTGTCAGGGACTGTAATAGCAGAATAGTGTTCCTGTAGTCAGTTTACCTACAGATCAGTAGTACTATAAACGGAAAAGGGATCAGTTGTGATGAGACATTGACAATAACACTTAGAGGGAATCTGCCATGTAATGTATTAAATCCTCTAGGATCAGGCAAGGGAAGTATCTCATGTTATGTGACGTCCTTCCTACTTAGGTCAATTCTTACCAGGAGTCAAAACTCTAGCATGGAGTGGTTATCTCTGCATGAGAAACAATGTCTGTGTTAGAAGATATATTGCTATGCACAATCAAATAAAATGGTATGTTGTGTGACACATGCAAATATTGACACAAACATTGGCATGAACACAGTTGATTTCATGAGGTGCAAGGTGTTAGTGTGACCAGTTAGAATGGTTTGGTCAATTGGATGAGTTGTGATTGATGTCTGTAATTCATGGTTTCAAAGAGGAGAATACTAGTCTCCCAGTCTAGTTTTCCGAGTGGCATAAAAGCACCAGGATATTGGCAACAGTCCAAGACTCAGTAAAATTTTAACAAGTCTCAGCAAGGTATTGGCAAGATCGTGAAAATGGCTATGAGTTCTGTCTACTGAGAAGTGATTATATCATTTTATATTCTTTGCAGCTGGTAGTGAGGTTGAACAGATGCAGAAGCCTGATAGATTTTATCAATCTTGAAATTACCCAAATCATCAATGAATAAGGTCCAGAAACTTTCTTACGAGGAAAGGTGATAGGAGATGGCATTTTGCCCACAGTTGGTTTTTGCCATTTTTCAAGTAAAGTGGAGATATATGGCCAAGGTAGTAGACCTCCATTCCTGACTGAAAAATTTCCAGTTGACAAATATGACTTGTTGCATCCTTCTGACCTTGTTTAAGTTCAGATTAGTCCATGCCAAATTCAGGCACTAAGTTTCAACAAAAATCCAATGGCAAGTTACCTTAGGCCTGCCCAAGTGAACCAGTCAAAATTCTGATGATTTCCATGGTTTCTACCCATACTTGTCATATATTTCTACTGTCTTTTATGACCACCATAGAGGTCTGTTTTTTTTTTAGTTTCATCAGAAATTCTTTTGCCCAGGAGGTACAAATTCTAAGACTATTTGTTACAACTGTTAAGTACACCAAAGTTTTCCTTTACTGACAGAGGAATTATGCACTTAGATCCTAGGAAACAATTTGGCTAGCAAGTTCCCAAATTATGTCTGTTTCTTAGCCAACAGTGAAGACTGGCAAGGCAGCTTCGCATGTAGAACACAGTCTGCAATGACCAAGACAATATTTGAGCTACCTTCTGGTGCTCCCTTGTTAAACACCTCCCCACTTCTTCATTTACTTCGCATTAAAGAAGAGTAATATTTGTTTGTTCTAGTTACACTGCTTTATAAAAATACTTGCTACCATTCCCACCGACTTAACCCAGGTATCCTTCGTTCACTGATGAAAAAAAACTCTCATCTTCCTCTTTCAGAAAGTTAGGTCTGTGTCATAATTCTATCTTTATCACCAAACATGTTAAGAACTTAGAAGGATTTTCAATTTTATACTGCCTTCACAGTGTAAGCAGCACAGAATTCAAATTAGTGAAAAGAGACTGCTTATTACCTGCAGTCATAACAGTACTAAAAATTTTGCTCTCTTTGTACTGGTTCCTTGAGGATCAGGTACTATAAGACAATATTACCAGATCATATGTTCACTAAACTGCCTTAGAGGAGAGGAACCCTGAGATTAGGGAGTTAAAATCTTTATAAATAGCATAAGCATGACTGCTTATGCATTGTTACAATTTTAAAGAGTTAGAATCCTTGTCCTTTGCTCCAGAGGAGTTGCTCTCTCTATGTGCCATGCCTGTTTGTTGTACAAACAACCTTGAAAGGATAGTCTAGAAAAAAGAGGAGTCAATGGTCATAAAGCTTGTAGAATTCTCAAGAAACCATGGAGAAGTGCTAGCTATGACTGACTATTTCAATTAAAATCAATTCAAGTGTGTTTGGTAAAATGAAATAATGCTTTTGGTCAAGGTAGAATAATTAGCAAAGCCAACTATAAATTCTTGTTAAAAATAAAATTAAATGAAAAACTTATTCATATTATCACCTTACATTTTCTCCTATAAGCTTCTAAACTTCATAAATAGCCCAAAACTCATTTGTTTCATATTTAAATTTTGCATCTTGTACCCAGTCTGCATTTTAACTGGGTAAATTACACTCATGTCTCAATTTAGGGGACTTAGCAGCCTGAAGTTTTGATGCTTGTGAGTTTAAATGGTTCTAATACTGGGGGAAGCTAGATGTTTTAATGATGATATATCAAATTTTATAAATGTACCTGCCATCCATATGTTATTATATTGGCTTACTAATAGCAACTCAAAAATTAAGAGAATGGAATGCTTGGTTTATTTATCTGCATCCTGCAAAAATATTTTTTTCTTTTTAAATCACAATACTGAAATATTGTGGCATATATATAAAGAAATCTTATTTTAACATATTAATCAGATGACGTTCTTTGTTTAAAATCTGTTCCACTAAAGTGATGATAACAGGAGGGCTGCATGTGTAGCTCACGGGTGCAGGGATTGTTTAGTATGTATGAGACGTTGGGTTCAATCATCAGAATGGAAAAGGATGACAAGAAATGTCCCTTTAAAGCTCTGAATGCTTACTTTGACTCACAGCTTTAAGTTCTCAATTTGAGAGAAGAGTGGAGCTGGGCCTCATGCCCCATTTCCTCCTTCATTTATTTTTGCTAAGGGACATTTTGACATGAAGGAGAGAAGTCCTAGGGCTGTGCTCAAAGCTTTGCCCATGTTGGAATGCAAAACTGCCAGATGCTTCTCACCCCAAGGAGAGAGATGAAGGTCAATGGGCAAGTGTACTGATTGTGAAGTGTTTTCACCAACTGATTCTACCTGCCATGTCAGCAATACCAGCCTCCCCTCGCAGATGCAGCAGAGGAACTACAAAGGAGAGGAGAATTTCAGATGGTGGTTTACTGTGAAAAGCAGTACTTCTGGAATGACAGGTGCAGAGGACTCTAAATTCCCCTGTGAAATGTCGTCACATAGAGGGGCTCTCTCTTTCTCTTTGTCTCCTCTGTCTCTGTCTCAGTCTCTCTCATCCTCTCTCCCTCCATGATATTTACCAAAAAGGAAGTATGTTTTACATACAAGATACATTTTTATTTTGCTTTTTTTCTACTTCATATATCTGAATACCCTCTTCTATCTCCAGCTAATTCAGCAGACCTTTTCCTTTGATTTTGATGAGTTACAGATGATGTGTCTGTATGTATATTACTATGTTTGTGTGTGTACATGCATTTGTGTACATATCTTTGTATATATGTGGCTGTGATTAGTCTTCTTGGAGATATTGGGGAGATTTGACTTAACTGTATTTCTGTTTTGTTGGATTGCAGTTCTCATAGTTATACTATTTTTGCTCCTTTTTTGCCTCCTTTTCTTTGGAACTGGAGATTAACTTCACCTTTTTTTCTGGGGGTTTGTGGCCTGGTTTTAGCATCAAATGAGAAGTCAGACATTAGTTATGAACACAGGATGTGCTTGAAACTAGAGAACCCATGAAAGTAAGTTTGGTAAGATAAAATAATGCTCCAGGTAGAAGAACATTTACTTAATTAATGTCAAGTGTTTCCACACACATCATGTATAATTTTATGGCCTAAGTACATTAAAATGCGTTTTTTCTAAATAACAGTGTCACTGTAAATAGTGCTTTGAGGCTATGATTATATTAATATAAGTGCTCACTGCCACTTCATGTATGTGATACTATCATGCACATGATTCCAAATTATTATGGGCCACAGGACAAGACGAGGGTGAGACCCAGGAAACAAGTTTGGTATAAAGGCTGAGAAAATAAAGCAATATTCAGAATGGAAGTTAGGTAGGAGACACATGCTTATAATATAAATATACTTCCAACTGAGTTCTCACCCCACAAAGAGAAATGCAGTTTGAGCATGGGCGCTGAGTTGAAATTTCAGCTTTGTCAAAAAATTAACTAAAGAATGATTCCTTTCTTTCTTTTCCTTTCCTCCCTCCCTCCTTCCCTTCCTTCCTTTTTCCCCTTCCTTCCTTCTTTCCAAAAGTTAATTTGACTAAAAGTTAAGGCTTCACCCCAGTTCCTCTTTCTTTTGAACAATTTCTTCCTATTACACAATATCTTTTACATATTTTGGTTCTTATTTACACATTTGGTATCTCACACCAGAGAAAGGATGCACATTTATACATGTGCTCAGTTTATTTCAGTTAAAAGTATGAACGAAATGTGCATGCATTTACCTAGAAATTTCTCAAGTTTATCCTTCTTTATGACTGAGTAGTACTACAATGTATTTAAAAAAAGCCTCATATTTTTATCCATTCTTCATTTGATGAGCATTTAGGTTATTCCCAAGATTTAAGTATTACAAATATGTGCTGTAAACATAGATATGTATATATCATTGTGGTATGATTTTAATTCTTCCAGAAAGACACCCAGAAGGAGAATAGCTGAGTTGAATGGGACATCTAATCCTAGTGTTCTGTGAAATCTCCTCCCTGATTTCCACAATAGTTGCACCAGTATATACTCTCCCCAACACTGTTTTCAAAGAGTTCCTTTTTCTTCACAGCCCTCTGAAATGTACCAATAAAATTAATAACAAAAAACACTTTTTCACATGACAGATCAGAGAACCCATCATAACAACTGAATTCTCTGAATAGCCCTCAGAAGAAAACCAATCAGTGCTTGCAAGGTTTTATAAAGGGACCACAGCAGTGTTTATGGTGTTTAAGTCTTAAAATCTCGAATTCTCAGTGAAGCAAAGTTCACACTGGTTAACTATATCATTAACAAATAAGAGACAGGAAACATTTGGTTTTGAATGTAAGATAATTAGCTAAATTCCTTTGAAAAGAAGGGTCTACAATAGGGTTTACAAAGCAAGTCACATTGCAGCGCAGAACTTCAGTAAGCCGGTTTGCTGCTCTGAAATTCATATCACCATCAAAGTATTTCACATCAGACCAACACCTGCAGGTCTTTGTAGCAGTAGTTACCAATATCAACAAGATGATGTGATCTCAGGTAGGTATCTCATTGCAACTGAGGCAGGCTTTGAAGTATCTGGTATTTGAAGGCTGTCTCTTTGTCACATACTTCACAGCTGGGCAGCAGTTATTTTAATGATAATAAAACTGATTCTCATGAAACATGCAAAATATTTTTCACATAGGAAATGCACCTCCAGTACCATAAATGTATATTTCATTATAAGAGATAACATTTGCACATATTGTTGGTCATCATAAAAATGAAACTGTAAACCACAAAGAAATATCACTCTATCCATTCTTGAATAGCTAATTCAAAAACTAACACTTCCAAAAATTGGAAAAGATACAGTGCAATGAAATGCTTACATACTGCTCATGAGTATAAAATTATCCAATGACATTGAAAAATAAGTTGATGATATTTAAAAAGATTTTTGTTATTACTTACAAACTTACTTAAGTTTGTACATTTTAATATTTGTCATGTTAGCATCTGCCTCACAAAATTTCTGAAAATTTGGCAATTTCTGGTGGGCTAATATGAGACAACTCTAACACATTGTCCACGTTAGCCCTGTGTTCCAGTGTCCTTCACAAATGGCCTTCACTGCAAGGGGAAGGAAAGTAGATGGAAACCTTCTCTGAAATCTGATCAGGCATTAATCAAAGAGAAAAAAATGTGAAAACACTTCAAATTTCCCAAACTAAATTTGTCCAGCAAGATCATCCAACACTGTAGTTTACAGTAAATTAATTAGCCTATTTTTTCACTCAGTTTCCAACCATTTCTTCAGAATCCTAGTCTTTAAATTTTATATTAAGATGAAAAAATAAAACAAAGTTTTAAAAAATTATGTTGCATTTACTATACTCTAATTACTTACAGAAGAGAAATAAAAATACAAAACCACAGCATGCATTTGGTGATGTTTATGCTAACTTTGTTCATTATGGAAAATTCCAAAAATCTTGGAATTTCCTTCAAATTCATTAAGAAGTTTAAGGAAAACTGCTATGGTTTGTACTCCTGTGACCCCACCCGAAATCATGAAATCATGGACATGACCAAATCTAGCATTTGTGATTGGTCCAATTTCTAGCAATTAGATTGGTGGTATGAGAGATACACCAGCCTGAGGATGGAGTCAGCACATGATGTAATGGTGGAAAGAAGGCATATCTCCCTCTCTCTTGCCCAGTTGGAGCTTGCTATTTGCTGCTGCCCCACCATGCCACCTTGCCACCTGGAGCCAATTGAATATGGACTGAACCTCCAACCTATAAGAAATAAACCTTTCCTTCCCTAACTTTGGGCATCAGGTATTTTGTCTCAGCAATGAGAAAAAAAATAATTAAGACAAAGACCAATTATCAATATAAGAAACATGTAACTGATGTATAAAATCTCAGGCAGATAAAAGCATGCATTGTGGGTGTTCATTTTGTGTGAAGTTCAAGGAAATGGTTAAGTGTATGCTTGACAGAAATCTAATTAGTGCTTTCTTGAACCCATGAATCAGGAAGAGATTGAATGAAAAATAGCAGACAAAAACAATTTTTATAGAGGAAACATTCTATATTATCATTGTTGATTTGTTAGGATTTATTACTATGCATAACTAAGACAGGTATTTTGTGTAATTCCACTTTCTTAACATTCAATAAAAATAATCCTACCTGTGATACATTTATTCAGATACAGTTCATATACTCTACTATTCATATATTTAAATTGTACATTTCAGTTGTTTTTAGTATATTGTGGAGTTGCACAATAATAACTGAAACTAAAGCAGTGAATACTGTAGTTTCACCAAACTAAAATAAACTCCTAAAGGAAACTATTATATCTGTAGCTCTTTCTTATCTTTCTCCCTGTCTTTCTCATCCTGTCAAATATTTTCCTCCATATGCAGAATATCTATATGCAATAACACAAAGTACTTTGTATTAACATAATTTTGAAACATTTACCTCTGTCACTAAAATTACTGGTAAAATATTCACAGTAAAATCAACACATGAATCAATAAAAATGTGAACTTAATGGAATGTCAAATTATTCTGCCATAAAGAAAGATAAACTTGAGTCCATTGTAGGAAAATAAATACAGCTTCAGACCACAATGTTAAGTGAAATAAAGCAGATGCGTAAATTTAAATATTGCATGATTTCTTTTGTGAGAAATCCAAATTATAAATATAGAACATCATTAAAGATAGACAGCAGGAAGTAGGGAGGAGATAAATCTTCCTCAGATGAGAAGGGGATCAAGATATGGAGGGAGTGAGGGAGGAAATGAGAAAAAAAGGAATGAAAAAGGAATTAAAATATACTGTTATACAAGTACCAACTTCATAGGAGGAATGTAAACATCAGGTAGTGCAAATATGTACTAATACAAATACAGACATTAAATCTGATTCAATTTAAGTCATTTTACTGAAGTTTTCAAGAAGAGTAAGCTATGAGACATACGGTAGTTTAATAGTGTTTTTTTTTTTGGTTGTGTAATGGTAGTTATTTGCTTCATTTCTTACCATCTTTATAATCTAGAAAAAGTATTTCAAGGGTTATTAATGAATAAATAAGAAAAAGTTATGTCAGTGAAAATTGCTTGCCCTAGATTATTAAATCTGTACTTTTATTATTACATTATTATTTGAGTGGACTAGATGTTAGGGAGAGTTTTATGAATTAGAAATTTGGGGAAACTACAAATATTTTTAAACACTAGCAAATACATCATGTTGAAGTAGAAAATATTATGGGGAAACTATCACAACTTATTATGGTTGCATTTGAGGGAATCAGTGCATTCCCTCATCACACTTCACCAGAGGTAGAGAGGAGAGTTGTCAAAGTCTAATCACAAAAGCAAGATTTCTTCCTATCTCTACTTCTCTGGCACGCAGTGTTTCAAGACAAATATTTCATAAATTTTAGAGTGCAGTCACCTGCAGTTGCACATGAGTAAATTCTGAGATGCTGAGTTTTTGTCTCTTGTGCTACTTGGCTTTTATTCACTAATCTGGTCCTTTTTTGCATGTGTACTATCAGTTTATGAGCTTTCATGGAAGCATTTTTTCAGATTGTCAGGAAGACTTCTTCCTGCTCTTACTGGCACAACACTGTCTTATTGACAGTGTGTTTCATAATGAGCAATTGGTATTCTCTCAAGATATGTGGATAAAAAATGACTTCTGGGATCAAAAGGTTGACAGCCTGGGAAACTCCTTTGACTTGGAGGGCTAGAGAGCTGGTCTTTGAGAAAACAAATCAATTATTCTCAAATAAGTATGAGATAAAGCTTGACATTTCTATCCTATTTGTAGAGACAGGTAGGATTTATTTGTCTGTTAATGCACACAGGTCAGCCATCTCCTCTAGATGTGTCCCACTGGAGCGCAAGCATTCTTTGATTTGTAGTATTATTCCAGATGTCAATTTTATCAGTCTTGAAGTGTTAGCCTTCTTGAAGTCTTAATATGCTTTTTGTTTGTTTGTTTCTTTACAAATAAGGCAATAGATAATTTAATCCAGAAAAAGGACTATAATTTGGTACTTAGTATCATTCTGCTTGAAACATTGCCTAGATCTAGAGAAACAATTGAACTGTATTCATTTCTGTCTGACTAGGTAAGAATGTAAAAAGAAACACACTTCGAGAACATTTTTGTTTGTGAATCAGTATATTCAAAACTATCTTCTTCTGTGTAGGCTTTATTTCTAGACTAAGTTCCAGGCACATTTATAAATATTCAATATAAAACATCTGCATAGGAATCCCTAGATTATAATAACATATACTCATACTAATATTTAATATTTAATGTTTGATGATATGACCTTTCTTCACAACACAAGAGTCTTGTGGAAAAGTGATAGTTTTCTGGGAATAGAAAAGTCCTTTGAAACATGCAACCATTAAAAATCCAAAGACAATATTACTGTTAATAAAATTTAGATCCCCAGCAGATACATTGTCTGAAATGATATTTCTAGCCTTACCTTCATCCATAAATAAATAAACAAATATCTGTAACCTAAAAATCCACAAACTGAAGATGTTTACTAGTTGTCTGTCTTCACTCCTTCCATCTCTTTTTTTCCCTTTGTTCTTTCAGGAAACTCTGAGTAATGGCTCATGAAAGAAGCAATCATTGTATCATTTTAAGTACAGTTGGTTCTACTAATAATACCTTCCTTTAAAAGTTTTCTTAAATGGAAATGTTATTATGACTATTAAAATTAATCACCTTGGTGTTTTCTTTAATTATTCCTTCATATCATTCCTGCAGATTTAGGACCACTCATCATTCTGTCATTTATTTTGTTTGATCTCTAACACATTTTTTCCCATGTCTTTCTTAAGCTTAATATCTTTTTCTCTTTATGAGGCATTTTCAGATTTTAATATCCTCATCTGTAATAACTAGGGAACTGAAATGAACTGTAGGTTTGGAATGTAAAATGGGGAATGGTTCAGGTTAGAATTCAGTAGGTCTGCAGCGGGCACTGGAGATCTGGTCTACCTATGAAACAACCAACATTGTTTCTGATGTAGGTAGTTCTCAGGTTACACCCAAGATGCAGAACTTCATCAAAAGATTTATCTACATTGCTTCTCCCTAACTGAACTAGCAGGTTAACATGCTGTGTGAAGAACCCTTAGCACTGACCATAGTTCACATATAGAAAACATTTCTTAAAAATGTTTATGTTTGTTAGTACATATTTGTAGTACATAATGATTATATTCATCATGGGGGGTTGGCATATGTATGTAACACATCTTAATTCTTTTTTTAATGTCCCTTTTTCCTTGTTCACCACCGCTCTTTGATAGTTAATTGATTGTGTCAATTTGCATAAGAAATGCCCAACTAAATCTAATCAGCATTGCTTTGGGAGTGACTGAAGGGATTTTCTGAAGACAGAAACCCATGGGGTATGTATGGGTGGCACCAACCAACAGGTTTGTAGCTTGAAAGGAATAGGAAGAAAATGAAAAAGGGTCATTTTTGTTTCTTCAGAGGAGCACCAGTCTTCGCGTTCACCTTAGAAGCAATCTCCTGGCTTCCAGCAGACTCTTCAGCCTCTAGCACAGATCCTTCAGCTTCCACTAGACACAGACTTTCACAGAACACTACAGCGAGCTCCAGGCCTTGAACTACTGACTGCATCCTTTAGATTTCCAGCACGTGTACTGCCCTTACACAACTGACACTGCGGGCAGCCAGTGTAAACCTGTCTTGTAAATTTTTATGAATTTACATAACTTGCATTTAATCTGTTTCACTAGTAATCACTTAACAAGATATTCTCCCTCCATATCTGGGTCTTTTTTCAATTTGCCAAGGAAAATAGGTCTTTTAGGATACATTCTTAAATGAATTACTATTGATTTAATTTTAACAATAGCCTCCCTCGTTGCTTATTGCTGAACTATGGTCTTTACTCAGATTCCTGCCTTCCTCACTACATTTCTTCCAATGTTCCTTTGTTCAGTACTCTATCAAGAGATTTTCTTGATGTTTAGAAATGATCCAGAAAGACCACTACACAATAAACTAATTACATCTGAATTAATTTTTAAGTGGTATTGCATTTTTACATTACTAATTTCACTCAAGATTCTTAGAAATAATTTATTTTGAATAAGTTACCAATTGCTGTCTGGGTTTAATTGTTTCTTCAGTTGGAAAATAAAACACACACACTTCTTTTGCTTAGCTTTTTCTTTAAAAAAATTTACTTCACTCGCAAGCAAAGTGATAAAAAAAATAAACCCCTTGTTAATATTCCCTGGGATATTGTTTCTTGATTTTAATTGAAATGCGAGATAAAGGCTTGGATGTGCTGACGTAAGGAAAATAGAGTATAAGCATTACAGGAACACTGGAGAAATGAATTGTGAAGTAACAAACTTTGGTACAAGAATATGCAATCAGTGATGCTGTCTATAATTTTTGGTTCATTTGAAGCTTTGTGGTACCAACCTCGGCAACTGAAGTCTGTGATTCACCTGAAAAATCAAAGAATTTCTTTCTCTATCTCTGTTGTGAGTGAGAATTTTTTTGCTGTAATATAAATATGTAGTTCCAAGTTCATTTAATCTATTCTGTGTATTCTAATTAATTTTGGACATTCTGAAGATGTTGTCACAATTCATAATAACTGAACTATTGAGCAGAATCACTGGGAATTATTGGAAATGTGAAATATTTCATATTTTTATAGGACTAGATGTGATGTTATGGAAGCATAACATCTATTATTTGTCTAGACAATTAGAGAACACTTAAATATTAGATTTTGGAATTTAGAGAACAGTTTCATTTTAAATAAAAATATTTTCCATGATAATAAAATATTTAAAAAATAATTCAGTCAAAAATTTCAGATATAAAATTTTGTGCAGGTTAAGATATTTTGTCGTTGAATTCTCATAGAAAAACTTAAATGTATAACACAAATATTTTTGAAGTTAAACTGATGAATTTTCAATAGACTATTTATAGTTTATTCAAACTAAATAAACAATTTTATAATTACTCTTAATTACATTTTATTCTTTTGATGTCTTTGACACGAGGATAAAAACCTTTCTGTAAAGATCAGATGGTAACTATTCCAACTATCTGACTTTCATGTAAATGGACACACAGGCATGGAAAATGTGTTGATGAGTAGGCATAACTGTGTTCTAATAAAACTCAATTTGTGTACAGTTAAACTTAAATACCATATGACTTTTATATGTCATGATGTATTATTCTTCCTCAAATTATTTTCAACCACTAACAATACATCTAAAAGTATTTTTAGCAGCATGCCTATATGAAAACAAGTGTTAAGGGCTAAAATTTGCTTACTCAATTTATTACTGAAACATAAATTCCAGTTCATATAAAAACCTTGATGATAACAGCATAATGGGTGATTTGAGAATTTAAATCAATAAAAATAAATGTCATAAAATAGATACATAATTAATCATGAATTATCATGAATATCATCTAACACAGTCACCTCATCCACAAAACTGAGAAATGTGCAAACTACACGCATTCAACTTTGCTATTTTTTAAAATTTAGCTATATAGAAAGTAGTTGCATGCATTTTGTTCTTATAGAAGTATATTTACCTGAGAAGATATAAACATTTTATTCAGCAGTCTTTTAGCTTGCTTTATAATTCTAAAGCTAACAAAGTATTGAATGAAATATATTTTGGGTGTTTTCTCTCCTTAATTGCAGTTTTCATCTTGTTCTCTGGTGCTGTGATTCTTATTCTGACATTTCTTTCAGAACTGATATCATCTAAAAGCTAGATTTCCTCGGTAGCAGTTTATTGTAAAGGATGAGAGATAATGAGAAAGGTATGAATAGTCTTTTCCAACTCATGAAATGGGAAGACATCCTCCCCGTATAGTGTAGTTTTACTTCCACACTGTAATATACCTATTGATAGTTTTCTTCATCTGCCCTGTGCACTCATTCTTGATACATACTTAGATACGCTTTTTGTTGATGAGAACACACCACACATACACACCATCTCTTAAACACTAGGTGCTTAAAACACTAACAGCTCTTCCTTCACTCCCCCTGCCCACTACTGATAAGATGAAGTGGAGTAATCATAACAAAAGTCACAGCCGCAAAGAGAGATCTCCACAAGTCCCTGCACTGGCAATCAACTATATCAGCCTTAGATGGAAATACCTTTTGACTAACAGTTAGTTACATAAAAGTAGGCACATGCATCACCCATCCAACCATGTTGTGATAAGGAAAGTAGATAAAAATTTATGCAAAATACTAGTGATAATTGCCACAGATATAAACAAATTTTTAAGCATCTAATGCTTTAACCTCAGAAAGGCTCAGTTCCCAGGGGCCTCATCTCTTGGCCTGGTGGAGTCATATGCATTCCTTTACTGTTATCTTCCTCCAGACACCTGAGCTGCCTATGCAATTGGGTGCTTCTGTTATCCTTGTGAAAGGTGCACTGGGTTGTCTGTTAACCAATGTGTTGTAAATTTTAAGAACTGCAAAATGTACAAGATCACTATTGTATTTTTCTTCTTTTTTGGTGGGTTGGTAATTAAAGATATTACCCACAAACATGTCCTTTTTAACATAGTTTATAAGATTATTTTTGGCCTTTAATTTGATTATAATTGCTTATAAATATTTCAATTTCATGTTGCATAATTGAACATTATAATAATATGTCTTTTTATCATCTCTGAGTGCAATGAGATTCCATTTGAATCTGTGAGGTACACCTTTCAATGTTTTAATTATTTTTCTTTGTCTTTTTTGAGACAGGATCCCTCTTGCAATTCAAGTCGACCTTAACCTCACTTCCCAGTCTGGTATCAAACTTGCAATTATTCTCCAGTCTGAGCCTCCAGACTGCTGAAATTTACAGGCACGTGCCATCAGGCCTGGTCCAATGTCTTAACTTAAACATATTTTGAAAACACTTTTAGCTTATATATCTCACTGTAGCTAATATAGTGTTGCTTTAAAGAGGGGCATTGTCAGGTTGATAATGCTTTACATATTTTTTTTCATTTATTTATATTTAAGTATTAATATATTTCTGCTAGGGAAACCCAGGAATATAGAAAATAGAAATAATTTTTTTTAACATAGGCACTAATTTCCTTGACACTATGTGATAGTATTGCCATAGCTAAAAAGGGTAGCTAGAAGATATTTTGATAAAATTAAAGGTAAAAAACAGAAAGTACTCATCACTTCATCTTTGCAAGAATGTGAAGAATCCAAAGGTCATGGAAAGAGTAGTTTGCAGTCATTGGAAAAGCCACCGTGCATCACTAGCATTTATGTAGCATCTGTTCCAGGCTTGGACACTATTTAGGACCTCTCTGCTACTTACCTAACTGAGCGTTCAGAGAAACATGCTGAAGTGGGTGTTCTTTACTGCTACAAGCAAGGACACAGAGGTCCAGTGAGGCATGTTATTGTCCAGATAATAAATGAAAAGAACTAAAACTGAAATCTACATGGAATAAATCTGAGTACAGATTTTGCTGTTCTATTATTCCTAATCTCATGACTTCCAATGCCATGGGAAATCTATTCCTTCTCTATCTGAAACCAGTAAGTCCAATAAAGTATATACTAGAGGTCCCAAATTCAGATGCTAAAGAATTGTTACAAGATTAACATCTTCAGGGACTATAACACCTTTTGTCTAAATTTCTAAAGTTGGTTATTACTTGTCCAATGCATGTAATCATGGTAGTCAGTACACTCAACAGGAAGAATGCAACCACTGGGAACTTGGGGGCACAAAGTGGGCCATACAGAAAATGAAGAAAACTATCAAGTATATCATGATTTCTTTTACTACAGAATGCAGTTCCTCATGACCAAATAAAATAGAGCCCTTTGAACAGTTGTAGAGATGTCAATGTAAGATATCAGCAAAATTTAAATTGTTATTGTGATCGATGTCTAAGATATAAGAAGTCAGTGTATCCCAAAAGCAACAGAAGCAGTATCAGGGGCTTTTTATTTCAGGAAAGAAAGTTTGGATCCCATAGGCACAGTTTTCCAGGGAAGACTGAAGGAACACTGTGTCTTGCCTGGGGGAACTGAACCTGGTCTCAAGAGGATCAGAAGAAGCACTGAGACCTTGCCTTTGTTCCCATGTGGCTGCCAAGATATAAACCTCACAGAACTAAGATGTGTAGCCAGCAAGATCACATGAGTGAACAATTAGAAATATTTAGTGTAATGTACCATGGTCTTCTGGATAATGAACAGATAAAAACAATTGGTGTTAAGGAAGGGAAAAAGAAAAAATATATTTATACACAAGATAGTTGAGAAAGCTATACAGCCACTTTCTCTTAGTCCTTTGGAAAGAAAGGTTTGTGCTATATTGTTTGAACAAGATATCGTGCCTATGTCTTATACTCTGAGAACTATGAAGACAACAATACATAATGTATTAATTATTATAACTCTTCTACTAACCTGTTTTGAAACTCTGTTTTGTTATTTTTTTCTCTGTAAAATTAAAAGACAAGTTGATGTTAAAAAAAGCCATACCCAATGTGCCCAACCTGTGCTGTGCCAAGTTTGTGCCAAGCTTTGCTATCTTATGCTGCATAAGAGGCTGCACTGCTCACATAGCTGCAAGTAAAGGGGCCTCTCAGGTGGCAATCACAACCAATTTCCAGAAGCTGAACAGCCATTCAATTTGAGATATTTGACCAAAACAGAGATTAGAGAAGAAAAATGGCAAAGCAAAACAAAACAATAAAATCCTCCTTAATTCCCAAGGAGGAACTGTTTCTTTTGAAAATTGAAGGAAGGTGGGAAGTCATTAGGGAATGAACAAAAACAGATTCCCTGTAGAGTGGGTAATATTGTGAAGATAACAGCTTTCTTCTCTTGCAAAATGTGATGTATAAAAAACACTTTTCTTTTCCTAGAGATCATCTTATAAAGTACCTAGATAATATTATATTTTTACTCTATAAGTATTTGCTTGGTGAGCATAAATAGGCATAAAAATTTGTCTAGTGTAACACTTATTTTTTATGTATTCAAATCAGGACAATCTTCTTATTTAAGGATGGAGATTGGTGTGCTATTTCACCTGTGTCATGACTCACTTTTTGTCCATTTCAATATTCATTAATACCTACACTAAAGGATAGGAAGGCAAAGAGAGATAAAAGGAAAAATATCACTTCAAGATGCTATTAATCTTTCAGTTTATTAATCTTTCATTAATGATACCTCTGATTAAAACCATGTCAAACCTTCCCCTCTTGTAGGAAGCAGATTTTTTTTGTCTGTTTGTCAGGTATATTTCTATTCTACAATAACTTTTAGTTTGTCACTTGTCACAAAAATAAAGTTATACTGTCACATCTAGTATTTATTTCTTAACAGGAATAGCTCACTGATTTTCTGTGATCTCTGCTTATATTTTGTCATTATACTATTTGTAAAAATCAGTAGCTATATTTGAATCTTTATTTTATGGCGATGCTTCCATAACTCTGTGAGCAAATTAAAAATCTTTGGATTGCAAAAAATAGGAAAAAGAGCAATGCTTCTCTAAGTTTCCAAGCTCAAGGTGATGGTACAATATCACAGTTCAGTAAAAAGAAGAATGAAGTAAGACATGATAAACTTAACCCTTTCTTGGTCATATGTATGTGACTTTGCACAAACATGTAAACTAAAGTCATTTTTTTCAAACATGAATCAGCCAATTAGTAATAAGTATTCGGAATGACTAAGTCATGTTATTTTTCCTACCTTGAATTCATTGCTGTATTACTTCTGTCTTATTTAAGCATCTCTCTCTCTCTCTTGTTAAAAAATCAGTGGGCAGGTGACAAACTTCAGATTAGTCTACTTTCTCCTTTGACATTAAAATTTGTTAGATATTGTGCAAAAAGACAATACAAGCACACTGTAAAAGTCCTTAGAGCTATCCTGTTCCTTCATTTATTTGAAAAGCATTCCTAACATTGCCTTTTATTCCAGGAAATGGGTGACACCTACTGTGTCTAGCCTGAGCTGTACTTCTGAGTTTTTAGTAAGCTGCTGAAGCAGAATTACTGCTTATGTGCCAGACTATCCATTGCCCTCTTATGCCTCTTTAATTTGCTATAGTGTTAGCAATTAACAGTGATTTGCTCAATGAGAAGTTGAACCAGCTGACCAACCTTCATATAAAGAGAAGCTCAAATATTGGAAACCTTATTTTTCAACTTTTTCACCTTCTTTTGCCAAAGTTTGCCACTGGGATCTCTAATGAGCATTTTACAATCCTTGTAAAATTATGTAAGTAATCAGATAATGAGATAACAAATGGGAATTACATGTGAACCAGACAAGATTCATTAGTCTGAAAATTTTTAACTGTTATAAAGTATTAATTTTCCTCAAGTATGTAAAAGAACAAAAAGAATACTTTTATCTCCCTGAAAGGAATATATTACAACATGCTTTTTATTCTCAAATAATTAAAAAAAAAACCATTTGTCAATCCCTTTAGGCAGGTGGCTACAGACTTCCCAATGGGGAATAGAGTTTTTCTTAGTTAATACCCAAACAACCACCTATTAATTTTTCATCTTCTATGTTTTAATGAACCTCAGTTACATGCAACACATTACATTAGTAGGAATCTTTCTTTGCATCATTTTACTTCTTATGATTTGTATATGTAAGGACACATGCTTTACAAGGTTGATGCAGAGGCTTTGGGGACTCTATTGTGAAGGAAGACTATTCTGCTATGAGGATGAATTGGAGAAGGTAAGAACATCTTACTTCACAATTGTCTGCTTCAGATGTACACTAGACAGAGCACGTGACCCAGCATCCAAAGATTTTCTAATCACTGCATAAACAGAATTGATAAAGACTTACTATATAAAATATCATTATACAAAGAATTTATATTTTTCAATGGACTGAACTTTTGGTATTTATGAGGAGGAGTCATTGAAAAGAGTTAATTGTTGATTTTGAAATGATTTTTGAAATCCCTCTTTTAGTTTGTGACTTTACTGAAGTAGATTAACTCTGAAATACTTTTTGTGAAATATAGTAATTAAAAATAGCATGGTTCAATTTGACAGAAATATTGAAGATATCTCATTAATAATATGGGCAATGCTCATAAATAACATGAGGAAACAGGTCTGTAAAGATCAAGGTAACTTTTGCAAGGCCATAAAACTACTAGATTAGTTGAGTCTGAAAGTAGAACCCCTAGTTTTGTTCCTGAATGTTTCTCCATTAAATTGATGTGTATGTACAGTTAAACATTTTCTTCTATTTTAACATAGAACCTTATTACAGTTGACAGGATAAACAAATTCTAGAGCACTATTGTACAACAAAGTAACTACAGTTAATGAGGATACATTGCATTCTTAGAAAGTACTGAGAGTACATAGTCATTCCAGTAAATGGTAACAATGTAAAATAACTTTTTTTAATGAGATACATTTAATCATATATATGCACATATATAAGTGTGGTGTGCAAGCTAATATATACAATTACATATGTAATGTTTTAAAAACTATGTAAAATTGAAAAAAAAAACCTGAAAGTCATTCTTTTGCCCTTTTGGTAAGAAGACAGAAATGTCTCATACATGAAAACTTCAAACGAATATAGTTAACTTTTAAAAAAAATAGATCATATCATGCTCTTTTACCCTGAGAATTCATCACATTGACTTTAAAAGAATTTTAGAAAACAAAATTAGTATATTATTTTCAGGATAAAATTACACAACAAAACCTAGTAAAAAATAAACACCAACCCCAAAGTTCAGTGTTTGATTTTTCAAATGGGTGCTTGGTTTGTTAATACATTTAACTTCAGAAGTTACAGTTTGGTAATTGGTTTCCTTGAATATGTACTTACATTTTCTAATTTAATATATAGTGATATTTAGGTTTTGCATCTTATGAAAACATTTAATAATGGAAGAATGTTAAGAACAAGAGTATAGCTTTCTTTGCTTCTCAATATTTACTTTTAATATGCAACTATGTCTTTTTTAGAGGCTCAGTGTTGAGACGAATGTCAGAATAACAAGTCTGTTGCAAAAGTCAGGAGGTAGCTGGAGTTCAGTCAGTCTATTAATTCCCTAATGAATACATTCTTCCAGTATCTTATTATTAAGATTCCTATTACATACTTTCCCTGTGAGCATGAGATCGATTGTCATAGTCAAATTTTCCCATAAGAGGAGCTCACAGTGTAATGGGAGATTTGGCTCAAGGCCACATAGGTCATGTGCTATATCCTATTATTCAAATTCCTTGCACAGTGATGCCCTAATTCCTCAGTCTGCCACCCAAAGTTTTCTTGTGATAATCTCATGCTACTTGTTCAATACCATTTTTCAGAACTCCCAGGCTAGGTTTTTATTAAACAAATAATCCTCAATTATTCTTCACCTATCTGCATAGAAATATTTTTCATCACAGTATCACACATACGCACACACACACACACACACACACACATCTCTTTCTTAAAGAGAATGCCTGAAGTAATTGTGCAATTTATTGAAACTCTTATTCTTTTTCTTTATCCTTTTCTCATTGTCGCATGTGTTTATTTTGTTTCTCATTGTAGTCTCCTCTATATAAAAGATATTGGATCAGATTACTAGATGCACAACTTGAAAGTTCAAAGCCAACATTTCCAGGAGACTATGAAGGCAATGATAACAGCAATGAACAAGATGAAAGGTCAGTTACTAGGAGGTTTGATAACCTCAGTCAGTGATCTTTATGAAAACTTGTACAGTAGAATTTCTTACTATGTATTTCCTATCTTTTCAAGTATATACTTATTATCAGAAGCAGTAGGACTTTTCAGTGTTTGTAAAGAGCATGTCAGAAATAAATGGTCTTACATATTACCAACATATAAAATTGATTTCCAAATAAAATGATAGATCTCCTTCACTTAGTATATTGGGTCTCTCATTTATTGATGCTAAATAACACTGATGCTAAATAACAATTTTAACCACTTCCTAAGTGCTATTCAGATCTGCATTCATCACACCAGATTTATCTAGACTTTTGCCTAAGTGAAAATAACTCTTAGCTCCAGTGAAAAAATTCTATATATTTAAGAAATTCATGATACTCCATGCCATTTTATTGTTTCTTGAGGATTGACTAATTTTATTATCACAAGCATAAATGTTTAACTGTTAGAAACAGTTTAGTTTAAGAAAATAGGTTCTTCTTTCTGTTTCTACCTATAGAAATTTTTAAAAATAACTTTTTCCAGAATATAAGTATATTCCTTTGAATATACTTTATGAATATTTTCCATATATCATTTTATAAGGAATAAAATATGGCTTTATTCTAACTTAGCAACTGGTATATATGATAGAATAGCCCATGCTATTGCTTATCTAAAAGACTGAGTGCTAAAATGAAATATTGCAATATATTTTATTTCATATTTAAAGACAAAAAATCTTATACAGTTTCATATAAATTTTTATGGTTATTCTGTGAGTCAGATGGAGCAAGAGTAGAAATGATGAAAGTGAAGTTTACCTAATATTATGTCAAAATTGTGATTTGTGATTGAGTTTGAAACTCACATACCTATTGTGTTACCAAAATGACCTTCTTCACATATCCCCTGTTAAAGGCTGTGCTACTTAACAGCTCCAAATCACTCATTTTTTTTTCTTTGTAGCCAGAAGGGAGATAACATGAAAGTAGTGGAAAAATGGCACTGAATGGCAAAAATCCTGTTAGACAGTTTCATGATCCTTCTGAGGTTAAATGTCAAACAACTCATTCATTAAGTTAGTATCTGTCAAAATGTCAAGCCTTTAAAGATGAAAACATAAGTTAACACATCATCTAAAAATACTATCTTGGTGGAAATTGTTGCTGATAATTTAGTAATGATATTATTTCTGATGAATTTTCCATATAAATTTCCTTTTTATGATTTTAATGCTTAACTTTTCAGTGTAAGAAAACAGTAGCATTAGATGTTGCCCATCAAAATTTTTGCCACTGTAAATGTATGTGGATTTTCTTTTTATTAACATGCAAGCTATAGCAGAAATATAACTGACAGAAGAAATCAAATATAGAGTGAAGAGATGACTCTACATATAGTGAAGAACACGAAGATAGAAACAATAATTACTCAGTGACTTGAAATCCCTTAAATAAGATATTTTCTCTTTAAACATTTGCTTTGCTCAGGATGCCTTTATTTTAGTGAACCTTACGTGATCCTTGGTAAAGTTCACTTTTAACTTCAGGTTCCAAGTATTTAGTTTGCTCTCCACTGTCAAAGTTGAGGAACACTAAATCCCTTACTATAGGAAAGTAAGGAATTGTTCATATGTTCTTTTGCTCAGCTGTAAATTAAAGAATAAAACTCCTGCCTCACTGACATAAATGTTCAAGTTTGTGTTATGCTAATCTCTGAGATATTACAAATATTTTATAAAGCATTAGTTTGGCATCATTTTATTTAAGAATACTTTGTCCCATAGAATTACCACATAAGGCAGCAATTCCACCTCTGCGTGTATAAATAACAAAAGTGAAAACAGGGAGTAATGGGTATTTGCACTTGAATTTTCCTGGTCACACTGCATAAACATTCCGGAAGGAGGAAGCCTCACATATGCCTACCATCACTGAATGGTTAAACAGAATGTGGCAAACATGCAAGACGATACCACATTTAGAGTTGAAAATGGATGAGGTTATTACACTGACTACAACATGACAGAACTTTATGATAGGTTACATAAGACAATCACAACAGGGTGAATACTGCCTGATTCCCCATCTATGACCTACTTTGAACTTATAAAGACAGAGAGTATTACCATGATTGTCAAAAACTAGGGGAAGGAGGAGAGGAAATTTGTAGTTTAATCAGAAGATGGGAAAGTTGTAAAGTGGATATTTTAATGGTTGAGAGCAATGCAAATGTGGATAATAACACAAAGCTTTAGGTTTAAAATGATTAAAATTTTAAATTTCATGTTATGTATATTATTCTACAACAAAATATGCTTTGCGTGTTTCTATTTAGATTCTGTTTTCATCTGCTACATTATTTTTTCATCTTTTATCCATATTATCTTTATGACACTACTTCACAATGCTCATCTCAATTTCACCACTCACAAATAAGACTTGAAATTATGTACTGTTCTTGTGGCTTGATAAATTTAGTTCTATAAACAAATGTCTCAAAATTTTTTCAGTAGCTTAATTAGGTGTTTAGAGATACCCAATAATGCATGTGTGACCTAATATGTATAACTTTAGAATAATACAAGAACTTTCCTGAGGGTTTTTCTGTTGTTTTTTTTTTTCCTTTTTTTTTTTTTTTTTTTTTTTTTTTTTTTTTTTTTTTTTTTTTTTTTTTTTTTTTTTTTTTTTTTTTTTTTTTTTTTTTTTTTTTTTTTTTGTACCGGGGATCAAACTCATGACTACACTATCCAGCAGGTGCCATGTCACTGAGCTAAATCCCCAGTCCTTTCTCCGAATTTTTGTGGACAATGACCCAGCAATGATCAGGAAAGCGTAGGAGCCTTTATTTTCTGTCAGCTAGTAGAGCTACACTAAGCATACTAGAGCAGAAATGATCATTCCCTCAAACTCTGGCAAGAACACTGTAATAATTAACCTTTGCATTCTACAACGTTTGAGGTGTCAGGCAGCTGTAGACAGTGGTGCATCAAATTCAAATCCAATGAGTTCTTGTCATTCAAAGAGTCTGAGTGTTCCTCTCTCATAAGCTTGCTCTCAGGTTTGTCCAGTGGAAGGGGAAGACAATAAGAGAAAAAGGAGACATACGTTGGAACATGAAACGAGATGGTTCACCCAGCAGTGTTCGACCTTGTTACATATGTATATAGAATTAGAGGAGGCTAGACTAGCTATGATGTATCTTCTCTTTCTGATGCAGGATACATAAGTTTTCTCTTTTATCCACAAACTTTTCTCTGATCCATGTCATATGGCATTAGGTATTCCCTCAACAATCTGGTACGTTTATAAATCTTGTCATTGGTGAACTGACTGGACTTACATTTCACAACAGTGATTGGGAAAGGAGCTGCTTGATAAGAATAGTCTAAATAATAGCAGGTACACTTGTTTTTTAAAAATACAAATTTGAGAAGTTTTTAATCAATCATTGATACAATTACTTCCTTTTGTGTTTTACCCTTCGTTTCATGGCTAATTTTAAAATTTCTGTTTCTAGTACTTGATCCCCTTCTTTCATTCCATCAACATGGCTCCAAAGAATTGTTTTAAATAAGAGAAACAGCTAGTCAGTGGAGGGTTAGAGTTAGTAGAAAGGCATAATGGTGTGTCATCCATGGAAAGATGAAAGTATAGTTCATTGTTAAATATGCATACATATGTTTCATTATTCCTCAGTTCTCCTCTGCCTGAGGTATTTTGCACTGGAATTTTCTCCTTAATCCCTAGCTTTCCTTTTTCTGGAACCCTCTCTCAGCTGACCTTCCTGAGCACATAGCTCTCTACAAAGTAAATAAAGACCATCTCAGAAATTTCTAAGATTTTATTTGAAGACCAATTAATCTTCTCTATTTTTAATGCTTTTTAACTGAAATAAAGGATGTATTTTCCTTCATGATAAAAAATGTCCTACTGAAAAATTTGGAAATTAAGTAATATTTATATGAGATTAATACTGTTCTGCTATATGGTATCATAAAAACAGTGCATATAACAGTGTGCTATATCTATGGTATTCTATTTTATTTCACTATATAATATCATACCATACTATGTCCGTGTAATATTGTTAGGTCTTAAAATATAATGCCCTTTCTCAATAGGGTGTGGCATGTTATTGCTTAGTATATCATTTTTTGCTACATTACATTATTGTGTTATATCTTTCAAAATAGTCTACATATCATCTATCATCTATCATCTATCTATCTAATCATTTTGACTTAACTACAGATTAAACCCATAGCCCTACACATGCTACACAAGTGCTTTATCACTCAGCTATACTCCCAGGTATTGAATTTGATTTTCTTTTTATTCTGGGCTCACACTTTAATTTCAAAATAAAGACTTCAAAACTTTGTCTATACAGCAGAAGTACTGTAGTATAAACACAGTGTTACCTCAGTTCACAAACTTAATCCATTCCATGATTCTGTGAAAAATGGCCATACTAAAAAGTAGTCACAGTCATGTTCATGACCAGCTTCAGAATTCGCAAACAGAAACAAAATTTTGTGTCACTTCTATTTGTTAACCAAATTGTTAGCAAATGAAAGCATTCATAGACTGAGGTAACATGGTAGATGTTTAAATAAGTTGGTAGATAATACAGATAAGTAAAATGGATATGTAATAATTTAGATTATCACATTTTCTGTTACCTAAAATAAACATAGTCTTTAAAATTGCATTTTAAATAAGAATTTTAAATTGTGAACACTGCATTATTCATTTCTTACAAGAGTTATTTGGGACGAACACTAATCCCCTGAAATATTAAAAGTTTCTTCAACTTTAGGGCAAATGCATATAGTTCTATGAATAATAAAATAACTAAACATATCTCTTCTTTCTATGCATTAGATCCAGAATCATGCATGCATGCATTAACTTCTCTCAAAGTCCCAATGAGATCATTAATGCTATTTTACTTATGTTGTAGGGAAACCTGTTGTATGTGTGGTATATGAGCATAGGGAAGGCACTAAAGGCTCTACAGTCTAATCTCTATAGTATTCACTAGTCTCTATAGTGTTTAAGTGACTGTGATAATTTTAAGTCAATTATTTATTGAAGATCTAGTTCAATGGCATACATATAAAATTGCATTTCTAATTATTTTTTCTTTCTGCTTTTAAATTTTGGTCAGGAAAATTGAAAAAAGGCAATTTTCTCTATTGGGTTATTATTAAAATAAATATAAATGTACAGTATTTTAAATATGTATCATAACTGAAGACCAAGTATGATGAAAAACAACAGATAAAACAAAATAAAGTATTTAAGAGTATGTATCTGAGTTAATTTTCAGCCCTGAGAACTCTAATTGACTATTAATAAGGCTACAGTAGTGCATATAAGTAAAGTAAAAGAGCTTATGGAACTGAGCACAGTGGTAGACTCCTATACTTCCAGTATGCAGAAGGCTGAGGAAGGATATTTGTGAGTTGGAATCAGTTTGATGCCTTGCTTAAAATCAAACCAAAGAGACCAGGAAATCAATTATGTGAACAAGAATTAAAAAGGGAAGAAAAAGAAAGCCAGACATACTGGAAGAGAATGTGTTCTTAATAACATGGAGTTCACTATTGTTCATAATGCTCTGTTTTAGACCAATTTAATAAATGTCTCCTGTTCATCTCTCTATATAAAATTCTCATGAAATACAAAGGAATGTGTATAGCATGGTACAAAACCACACACAATTGGCATTCTAGTAGATAGCATGTAAATAAAAATACCAAAATGGTGACAAATAGCCAAAAACATAACTCATAATATGACACATGTGAATTCTTCTTACATCATAAGTCAAAAGAATGTTTTTGTTGCAAAATTAGTATAAAGTTGATCCTCCTTTCCTTATTACTGGTATGGCCTGCGAAACCTACTTAACTTATGTAGGGCAAAATTACTTCATTTATAAGATGGAGATGTCTTAGTTACTTTTCTTGTTTTTTTAAGACAAAAATATTCAACACTCACAAGTTAAAGGACAAAAGCTTTGTATTGGCTCATGGTTTATTGTGGTTCTAGTCAGCTCACTCCAAGACACAGTGGCATAGCAGAAGATCATCCCAGAGGAGAAAAAGTCCATGGCAGAGCAGGCAGGAGGCAGTAAATAGCAGCAGCCATCCTTATCCTTTGTCCCAACCAACCTACCAACATTTTGAGTGGCACTACACACACCCAGATTGGAGCTTCACATTGTCCACAGCTAGAGCTATGATAAACCAATTAGAGGTCTTACCAAGTACAATGCACCCTATCCTAGTACCATGACATGAATCCACATTCACCCACCCTCAGTCCAACCACATCCCAAAACCCCACCTGTGAGTGTATGAGGTTTTGGGAGGACATTTGCATACAAACCATAATAAGAGGTAATAGTAGTGTCTACCATGGCTAAGAGTAACCAATAAAATAACACATGCCAAAAACAGTAATTAGAAAATAGTAAATGATAAATATTATATTTTCTTCTTATAAAAATATAATATTGATATAAAAATGTTTAAGACTTTGGTTTTATCATATTTGATATGACAATCTTACAAAGTTCTCTTAAGGCTGAAAGTTGATCAGACCCAACATCTAAATTTCTTACAACTACATCATGTTTTCTCATCTTTAAAAGTACTTTTAGATTTATGGATACCGGGTAAAATCACTGACTTTAGGTTTTTTAGTGGGGTATTAGTGACATAAGACTTTTAACAGAGGTACTAAACATCCAGGTTTCTAATATGTTATTTATTTATTTTCATTAGGATGTATTTGCAATTTCTTACAAATACATTCATCATGAGGAATTGTCACACAAATCATTGTACCATAATCCATTTTACTTTTCCTTCTCTACCTCCATCCTTCCTTCATTCCAGATTTCCTTCTTATTTTCATGAGGTATATCTATGTTTGTTAAATCTAATTTCTTTAAATTATTTGTTGGCTTTTTCACATTAGAGAAAACATGATATCTAATTTTCTGTGTCTGTTTTATTTCACCTGACACTGTGACCTGAAGGTGCATCTTTTTTCCTAAAATTGACTCAAATTTGTCCATTTTTATAGCTGAGAAGTACTCAATTGTGTATCTATACCACACTTTATCCATTAATCTGTTGGTGGGCTTACAGGCACCTTCTAATATTTAGCTATTATGAGTTATACTACTACAAACTATATATGTATGTATCTCTGTAATATGATATCATTGAATGTTTTTAGAAGATAGTAGTATAACTAGGTCAAATGGAAATTCTATTTTTAGTATTTGTTATTTGTTTTGTTGTTTAGTAATCTCCATACTGATTTCTGCAGTATTAGTTTGTCTTCCTACCAACAATGCAGAAGAATTTCTGCTCTACCACAGCTTTACCTGCATTTTTTATTACATTTTTGAGTTCTTGGTGGTAATCATTAAATTAACAAGTTCCTAGAATCAAAAGACTATGGGATTGCAATACATCAAAGTATATGGGATCCAGTGAACTCAGTCTGATGAAGGAAGTTTGTAGCTGTGAATGTGCATGATAAGGCAATGGAGGTATTCAAAATAAATAACCTAAGCATACATTTCAAGGCACTAGAAAAACAAGAATAATCCAAGTACAAAACTAATAAAAGGAAAGAAATAATGAAGATCACAGAAGGAATTAATGAAATACAAACTAAAACAATACAAAATATCAATGAATCAAACCAGTGGTTCTTTAAAATGTTAAAGAAGAATGATAAACACTTATCGAAATTTTCCAGAAGAATAAAAGGAAAAAAAAGCCCATGTAATGCAATTAAAAATAAGAAAGGTGACATCACAATGACACTACTGAAATTCAGAGGATTATAAGAAACTTTTCAAAATTTTATTTTAATATGTTAAAGTATGTATAACAAATGAGGAAATTTCTAGACACACACGAATTATCCAAATTGAATGAAAAAATTAGAAAAATGCCAAATAGGCCAATAATAGAAAACAAAATAGAGATAGTAATAAAACCCTGGCAAATAAGTAATCTCCAGAATTTATTAAAGAGTTCTTCCAGAATTTCAGGGAAGTACTAATACTTACAGTCCTCAATATTCTTCCATAAAATTGAAAGAGATGATGCATACTAAATATCAGTTTAATAAAACTTTTAATCAGATACTAAGATATACACTGTGGTGACATTGACCAGAGGTATGCATGAGATTGATATGCAGAAATAAGGAAGTTTTGGAAACACATGACAGAACCCTGTGAATGCATGGTTAAAGACTGAAAGGTAGCCTACTGGGCCACAAGTTCAAGTAGCCTCAAAACATTGTCTTAAAAAATGAATGTTCTGTCCCTTCCCTCTCCATACTCTGATTTAGTGCTTAGATTTGCACTATTCTGTTATGTACCAGACCACCTGACCTTCCACTGTTCCCTATGTGAATTCCTGCACAAATGTCCTTATTTTGTCCTTCATCTCTGCTTCCTGGTTGTATCAATAGAAATCCCCAGAAACTTTTTCAGGGTTGTCTGTGTGAGGCTTTCTCATGCTGAGTGATTTCAGCTAAGGGCAGCCCCTCTGGGTCTTCTTGGGGTTTGAGTGGAATATTGACTCCACATTGTCTCATCCTTTGCACTGTGTAATGGTTATGAACTGCCACAGTATAATGCATACCTTGGCAACTGTTACATTTAAAGACAAAACACATTATTGTGAATGGTCAGATTTTTCAGCTTAAGGCCAAAAATAAATCAAAAAGAAAACCAGAGCAAGTAAAAAAAAAAAAAAACTTAAAGAAAACAAATACTAAGAAATAGAACAGTAGAATATGCTCTGCCACACTTGATCCAACCTATTACCTATTTGATCCAAATGTTCAAGAAATTGGACATATTAATAGCCAAGTATTTGCTTACAATACCTAAAATGAGAAGTCAAGTAGCCACATAGTTATCTTGTCATCTGAAGCTAAAATTTTAGTAAATCTCTGTCCCCCTTTTTGACCTTGTAGGCTGCTTTGACAAATACTTCTGAAATAATTAAAAATGTTACAAAGTAATCCCTCCTACACACACACAGACATCTCCCTTAAGACTGGAGTGCTAATAAGGAAGACAGTTGAAATCTGTGGAAGATGCAGCCTACATAGGTAAATATTGTTTCTGCTGAAGGATATTGAAATTCTGAAATCAGAGGGTGTTTATGAAAGTCTTAGAATCTGAGCAGAGCATTTTAGTGAATTCATTGAGTTGAGGACAAAATTAAAATAGACATGAAGGTCCATCAAAAGAGATACTTCCTGATGTACACACTAGCATTTTAGAAAGGCCCCAGAGAACTCCATCCTTGATCTAGATGAAACATTAAGCAATGCTTGACAGAATACAGCTTGCTTTCAAATCAACTCAGTTCTCACAAGGTGAAGAATTCTACCTCTTGTCTGCCTGTCATATAAAAGTATCACTAAATATTGTGGACAAAAGTAGTAACAGAATCCTCAAATTATTTCTCTAATTTTAATATGCAATAAAAATTAATTGAATATATGCAGATGCATGATCAGACAAGTTTTATATAAATAGCAAGAAATACAAGAGGAATAAAAAAACAAATGTATAGGAATCACAGATTATTGCAGGTTGGTTGGGACACATTTATTATAGTTAATGTGTACAATGAATCTATAACAAAGCAGAGAATTTTTATAACTCCTATCTAGACATTACATGAAAATATTAGAATTCAGGAAAGCAGAATATTTGAAAACCAAAAATGTTTAGACATAATTGAGGAAAGAGTTAGAAAATTGAAAGGGGGCTTAGAGAAAAAGATTTCAGATGAAATTGCAAGATAAAAATTCAGGATAATGATATATAAATGATAAACATACTTATGGAAATGAAGAGAAATACACAGAACAGATTGAGATTTTTCAATATGTGTCTAGTTTGAATTCAGAATAAGAGCAGAGAAAAAATAGGGCAAAAAAATGCAAGGAAAGATACAGGATTAGAAATTTCCAAACTTAGCAATGAACTTCTGGAAACAGATTTAAAAATTGTTATAAAATGCATGGTGGCACATGCCTGTGATCCCACACTCCAGAGGCTGAGGCTGAAGGACCACTGTGAGTTTCAGATCAGCCTGGGCTACATAGTAAGTTCAAGGGCAGGCTAAACTGCATCGTGAGACCCCATTATAAAAAAAAATGCCCAAGAGAAAGAATACAAAACAATAAAAACAGAGCAGACAGAAAAGAAATCTATAACCAAGGAATATAAAAGAAAACTGCAAAAAACTAAAACTAAGTTATATTTTCAATACATATTGAATACATTTAACTATCATGATAGAATAAATAATGATCTCTTCAGGCAAACAAAATTTCAGAATATTTTATTGTTAGGCTCACTTTAAAAATAAACTACTGGCTCCTGGTCACGTCGTGTGGAGAAAGAGCATGAGGTTCTGCCCCTGTTTGGGCCACTGGGCATGCTTGTGAACCTCAGTACCCTGCCACCACTGCAGCCCCACAGAGGAAGGCACTGCATGAAGGAGGCTGCCAAGCCCCACCCTGTCTGCACTCCTGGGCCTGCCTCAGTGCCTTGGCACCCCGGGCTGCTCCTGGCCACCAGTGTGGGGAAGAGGAACACCAAGTGCCTCCTGGCAACTGCCACACAGAGAAAGACTACCCAGCCCCCCTACCCCGCTCAGGCAGCTGATCTGGGACTGCTGGCATCTGCACCCTCCCACTGCCATTGCACAGAGGCCAATGCCATGCACCTTCCTGGCTCAGGCCACTAGATGTGCCTGAGACCCAGCATGCTCCTCCCTTGTGCTGACCCAGAGGATGGCTGCACCCACCCTGGCTTGACCCACTGCCCTCAGCCACCCTTCCCATCTCTTAGACAAAGCACCACTGTAAACATTTGGCTCCCACTCTGCATCCCAGAACCTTGAACTGTGCTGGACTGGCAGTGCTGGTTTGATGGGGGACTTGGTGTCTCCTCACCCAGACAGAGGACCCTGGTAAGTTTCAATCACTATGTACCCAGAAATTGGGCACTCATCCACCATACAGTAGGACTCTGGGACACACATAGCTAACAGGTGTGACTACTGGGATTAAATAACCAGACATTGGCCCAGAAGGTGAAAAATGACAAAACAAAAAACAAAAATGCAATCTCAAACATCTAGTCCACCAAGTGCAAGTACAGGCAACAGCAGAACAGAGAACTTTAAAAGTCATACACCAGAAATCTCTTAAAAGATAGCAAATGAAGTAAAGAAACAAATCCATGAGGCTACAGAGGAAATCAAATTAGAAGTAATGTCATATGTAAAGGCAGAAATAAAAACCTTAGTAAAGGATTTGCTCAACATAGCTAGGGAAGAAATAGATAAAAAAATACAGAAGCATGGGAAATTGATTGAAAATTTGAGTGAATAACATAGAAAACAAGCAGAATCCATGAAACAAATTCAAAGAGATATCCAAGAAACAAAAAATTCTATTGAAAGCTGGCAAAACCATTTAAATGAAGGCGAGGACAGAATTTCAGACCTTGAGGACAGGATTGCAGGCAGAATTTCAGACATTGAGGACAGGATCATGAAAAGATAGAACTTATAAAAACAACAAAGCAGCATGAAATCACAATCCAGCAGCTTCCAGATGATACCAAGAGAAACAATGTAAGACTAATAGGCATCAGTGAAAATGCAGGAGACAATGCAAAGGACATAACTAAGCTGCTTACAGAAGCAATAGCAGAAAATTTCCCAAACATGGGGAAAATTTCTGGCATATTTATTTAGTGAGCCATATAGAATGCCAAATAGTCACAACTAACATAAATCTACACCCAGATATATAATAATTAAGATTCCAGACATACAGCATAAAAACAGATTACTAAAAGCTGTTAGAGAAAATACACAACTCATCTATGAAAGAAAGCCTATTAGATTCACAGCAGACTTTTCAGTACAAACATGCAGGTTAATATGAGCTTGGAGTAAAGTATTTCAAGCCCTAAAAGAAAACAACTTTCAACCCAGACTGATGTACCCAGAAAAACTCTCTTTCAAATTTAATGGAGAAACAAGATACTTCTGTGACAAAGAACTACTGAAGAAATTCATATGTACCAAACCAACCCTAGAAAGAGTATTGAAAGACATACTAGAAAGAGACAGTAAAGACCACAATCTCCAGAATGACAACAGAAAGAAACCACCAGGCTGGAAAAGAAATTGAACAATAGAGGAAAGTGGAAAACCACCAAAAGTAACATAATATGGCAAAGTCAAGCCAGTACTTATCAGTGATAACCATAAGTGGAAATGGGCTCAATTCACCTGTCAAAAGACACATATTGACAGAATGGATCAAGAAACAAGACACCACAATATGCTGTATATAAGAAACACACCTGACTCAAAAAGAAACTCATAGACTAAAAGTCAAAGGATGGAAAACAATATTCCATGCAACAGGAACCCAGAAAAAAGCAAAGGTAGCTATTCTGTTTGCAGACAAAGAGAACTTCAAACCTAAAATGATTAAAAGGGATAAAGAAGGCCACTACATACTTGTAAGTGGAAAACTACAAGAGGAAGAACTAAAAAATTTAAATATTGAATATGCAGGAGCACCCAACTATATGAGACAAACACTAGTGGACATGAAAACCAAGTACACAAGAACACAATTGTAATAGGAGACCTTAACATCCCACTGTCACAAAGAGATAGATCAACTACACAAAAAGTCAGTAAAGAGATGGAATGAGCCTTTGAGCCTGCTCCCAGGCAGTAAGACTATGCGTGGCATCCCAGACCACCCCGAGCCACACACAGGGACAGGGGCCTAACCAGGCCATGGCCAGCGACTACCAAGCAGCCAGTGGGACCCAGATTCCAGCTTTGGGCCCTCACTGCATGCTCTGGTGGAATGCCAGCCAAGTGAAAGGGACTTTGAGCCTGCTCCCAGGTGGTAAGACCACGTGCAGCATCCCAGACCACTCCGGGCTGCACTCAGGAACGGGAGCGCAACTGGGCCATGCCCAGCAACCAGCAAGAATCCAGCAGGACCCAGATTGCAGCCTTAGGCCCTGATCGTGCACTCTGGCAGAATCCCAGTGCATGGAAAAAAAATGGAATTTAGTTCCCAGGTGGTGAACCTTGGACTACAGTGGAATAACTGTGCCAGTGTGGACAGTATGCCCCTAAAATAGAGGAGTACAGTGGGTAAATAGGGCCAGTAGTAAAGCCCCCTTCAACTAGCTAAGATGTTGGTGAGTCTGAAAAGAGTGTGGATGACCCCCTCCTACACACAGAAAACATCAGGCAGAGTGAAAATGAAAAAAAAAAATGCAGTCTCAAACATCTATTCCATCAGAAGCAAGTGCAGGAGATATTGAAATAGAGGACCCCAAAAGTAACACACTGGGTACCTCTGAAAAGATAGCAAGTGAAATGAAAAAACAACTCCATGAGGCTATAAAGGAAATCAAATTAGAAGCACTCTCCCACATAAAGACAGAAATAACAACCTTAGTAAAGGAGTTGTTGAGCGCAACTAAAGAAGAAATCAAGAAAAAAGTACAGGAGCATGGGAAACTAATTGAAACCTTGAATGAACAAAATAAACACACCCAGAATTCATGAAACAAGCTGAAAGAGACATCCAAGAAACAAAAAATTCTATTCAAAGTTTGCAAACCTTAAATGAAGCTGAGGATAGGATTTCATACCTTGAGGACAGGGTGGCAATTAATGGTCATGAAAGGATAGAACTTTTAAAAATAACAAAGAAGCATTAAGTGACAATCCAAAAGCTTCAAGATGATGCCAAGAGCAACAATATAAGATTAATAAGCATCAGTGAAGGGGTAGGAGTCAATGCAAATGACATAGCCAAAATATTCACAGAAGCAATAGAAAAAAATTTCCCAAACATGGGGGAAGAATCTGATATGCAGATAAGTGAGGCAGATAGCATGCCAAACAGTCACAATCAACATAAATCCACACCCAGACACATAATAATTAAGATCTCAGACATGCAGCATAAAAACAGAATACTAAAAGTGGTTAGAGAAAAGACACAACTCACCTACCAAGGAGCGCCCATTAGAATCACAGCAGACTTTTCAGCACAAACCCTCAAGTCAAGAAGAGTTTGGAGTGAGGTATTTCAAGCCCTGAAAGAAACCAACTTTCAACCCACAGTTTTGTACTCAGCAAAACTTTCATTCAAATTTAATGGAAAAACAAGATACTTCCATGGCAAAGAACAACTGAAGAAATTCACGTCCACAAATTCAACCCTTGAAAGAGTACTGAAAAACATACTAGACACAGATAAAAATGACCACAATCCCCAAAACAACAGAAAGAAACCACAAGGTAGGATAAGCAAGTAAATAAGGGGAAAAGCAGAAAGCAAACACCTGGAACATAACATGGCAAAGTCAAGCCAATACATATCAGTGATATCCATAAATGTAAATGGCGTCAATTCACCAATAAAAAGAAATAGACTGACAGAATGTATCAAGAAACATGATCCCACAATATGCTATATACAAGAAACATATGTGACCAAAAGGAAACTCATAGATTAAAAGTCAAAGGATGCAAAACAGTATTCCATGCAACAGGAACCCAGAAAAAAGCAAGGGTAACTATTTTAATTGCTGACAATATGAACCTCAAACATAAAATGATTAAAAGAGATAAAGAAGGTCACAACATGCTCATTAGTGGAAAAATTCAAGAGGAAGAACTAACAATTATAAATATATATGCACCAAATACAGAACCATACAACTATGTAAGACAGACACTAATGGACATGAAAAACCAAATATACAAGAATACAATTGTAACAGGGGATCTTAACAGCCCATTGTCACAAAGAGATAGATCAACTAGACAAAAACTCAGAAAAAAATAACAGAACAGAATCATACCTGTGAGCAATTAGACTTAGTAGATGTTTACAGAGTGTTCCACCCAACGACATCAGAAAACACATTCTTCTCAGCTGTGCACAGGACATTCTTCAAAATAGACCATATATTATCCCATAAAATAATCCAAGTAAATGAAAAGGTATTGAAATCATCCCATGCATAATATCTGACCACAGCACACTGAAATTGGAAATTAATGGCAAAAGAAATTGTAAAACATGCACAAATACATGGAAATTAAATAACAACCTTTTCAACAACGAGTGGGCTACAGATGAAATTAAAGAAGAAATAAAGCAATATCTACAATTCAATGAAAACACAGAAACAACATACTATAATCTATGGGATGCAATGAAAGTGGTCTTAAGAGGGAAATATCAAGAAAACAGAGTGAGCACAAATAAACAACCTAATGCTCCATCTCATACTTCTAGAATAAGAATGGTAAGCTAAACTCAAAGCTCATAAAAGGGAGGAAATTATAAACATTAGAGCAGAAATAAATGCAACTGAAACTAAAAAAAAAACTACAAAGAATTAATGAATCAAAAAGTTTGTTTTTTGAGAGAATAAACAAAATTGACAATCCCCTAGCTAACCTTATCAAGAAAAAGAAAGAAAAACACAAATTCACACAATAAGAACTGAAAAGGGGGAAATTACTATAGATCACATGGAAATTCAAAAGATCATGAATACCTACTTTGAAAATCTCTACTCACATAGAGTGGAAAACACAGAGGAAGTGGACAGATTTCTAGAAACATATGAACTACCAAAGCTCAACCAAGAAGATAAAGCAATTTTAAACAACCCAATATCAGCTATTGAAATTGAAAATGTAATTAAAAACTTACCAACAAAGAAAAGCCGAGGTCCTGATGGATTGACAGCTGAATTCTACAAGAAATTTAGAGAAGATTTGATGCCAAACTCCTTAAACTCTTCAATGAAATTGAAAAGAAAGCAATCCTCCCTAACTCATTCTTGGAGGCAAGTATTACTCTGATACCAAAACCAGAGAAAGATCTAACCAAAAAAGAGAAATATAGACAAATCTCACTAATGAACATTGATGCAAAGTTTCTCAATAAAATACTGGCAAACAGAATGCAGCAAATCATAAAGAAGAGTATACATCATGACCAAGTGGGGTTCATTCCAGGAATGCAAGGATGGTTTAACATATGCAAATCAATAAATGTAATACATCACATGAACAGAGCCCCCCCCAAAAAAAAACACATGATCATCTCAATAGATGCAGAAAAAGCTTTTGACAAAGTCCAACACATGCTCATGATAAAAACCCTTTAGAAACTTAAAATACATGGTGGCTACCTCAATCTTATAAAGGCCATCTATGAAAAAAATATAGCCAACATTATACTAAATGGACAAAAACTGAAAGCTTTCACTTTAAAATCAGGAACAAGATAAGGATGTCCACTATAACCACTCCTTTTCAATATAGTTCTGGAAACTCTAGCCAGGGAAATCAGACAAGAGAAATAAAAGGAATAAAGATAGGAAGGGAAGAAGTTAAATTATCACTATTTGGAGATGATGTGATACTCTATATAGAAGACCCAAAAAACTCCATTAAAAGACTACTAGAAGTAATAAACAAGTTCAGCAGTGTAGCTGGATACAAAGTCAATGCTCAAAAATGAATAGCATTCCTGTACACAAACAAAAAACTCACTGGGAAAGAAATTATGGAAATATTGCCCTTTACAATAACATCTAAAAAAATGAAATACTTAGGAATCAATATAACTAAAAATGTAACTGAACTATATGCTGAAAATTATATTACACTGAAAAAGGAGATTGAAGAGGATATTAGAAAATGGAAGGATATTCCTTGTTCATGTTCTCTTAGGCAGAACCAACATTGTGAAAATGGCCATACTCCCCAAACTCCTATACAGATTTAATGCAATCCCAATCAAAATACCATTGACATACCTCACAGATCTAGAGAAAACACTTCTAAAATCCATTTGGAAAGAGAAGAAACATAGAATAGCAAAGGTAATTCTAGGCAACAAAGGCAAGGCAGGAGGCATCTCAATTCCTAAGTTGAATCTATACCACAGTGATAAAATCAGTATGGTACTGGCAAAGAAATAGACCTGAGGATAAATGGAACAGATTAGAAGATGCAAGCACAACTACAAAGTTACTCAGCTACCTGATATTTGACAAAGGGGCTAAATATGTCCACTGGAAGAAGGACAGCCTCTTTAATAAATAGTGTTGGAAAAATTGGCTCTCCACATGCCGAAGACTGAAACTAGACCCATGCATATCATCATGCACAAAACTAAAGTCTAAGTGGATCAAAGATCTAAATATTAAAACAGAAATGCTAAATCTACTGGAAGACAACATAGATAGAATTCTTGGAGATATAGGTGTAGACAGAATTTATGAACAAAATGCAAACTGCATGGGAAACACTTCAAAGAATCAACAACTAGGATCTCATATTACTGAAAAATTTCTGCACTTCAAAAGAAATCACCAACAGAGTAAAAAGAAAACCCACAGAGTGGAAAAGAATTTTAGCCAGCACTCTCTCAGACAAAGGACTTATATACAGAATATATAAAGAAATGAAAAACATCAAGCCCCCCAAATTCAAAGACCTTCTCCAAAAATGGGCATCTGAGATGAACACACAGTTCTCAGAGGAAGATACAAAATGGAAAAATACGTGAAAAAATGTTCACCATCACTGGTCATTCGAGAAATGCAAATTAAAAAAACATTGAGATTTCACCTCAATCTGGAAAGAATAGCTGCCATCAAGATATCAACTGATAACAAATGTTGGCGAGCTGTGGAAAAAAAGAAACGCTGTTCCACTGTTGGTGGGAATGTACACTGTGCACCACTATGGAAATTCATATGGATAATTCTCAGAAGACTAGGATTGGAAGTTCCATTCAATCCAGCTATTCCCCTCCTGGGCATTTTCCCAGAAGAACTGACAAGTTCATATCACAGTGATACATGTGCAACCATGTTCATAGCAGCACAATTTGTAATAGCTAAATCTTGGAAACAACCAAGATGCCCATCAAATGCAGAGTGGATGAAAAAGTTGTGGTATTTTTACACAATGGAGTATTACTTTTATATAAAAAAGGATGATCTTGAGGCCTTCATAGGTAAATGGAGACAACTTGAGACTATCCTCATTAGTGAAATAAACAAGAATCAGATTTATATAAAAATCATATTGTTTCTCTAGTGTAAAAAGTGATAAGAACTATAAGAGTAATAAAACCCAAAATGTGTAATTGCTATTGTAAAAAAGAGAGAAAAAGAAAGTGCTCTAAGGGATATAACTGCATGTATGTTTGAGTGTGTAAAATAGATGACCATATTGCTGAATCTTTGTTGGATCTTTGAGCCAAACTGTTTACAGTCTCATTGTTTGAATGTCTACTGTGTATCCATTAATTTTGTAACTTGAACAACTACATCCAAGATGACAATATGTAATTTATCAAGTAGTGATTCCTTAAATTTTTTTCTTTTAGAATTCTGCATTGTTTTTACCCTTTTACTTTTGCTTTTTTTTCTTTAAATAAATTTTTTTAAAAAAAATGCATGATTGCTATTGTAAAAAATGAGAGGAAATAGGAAGTGCTATAAAATATAGCTGCATGAATATTTAAGTGTATAGGATTGATAATCATACTTTTAAATTCTTGTTGGATTGTTGAACAGATCTGTTTGCAGTCTCACTGCTTGAATGTCTACTTTGTATGCTCCAACTTTGTAACTTGAACAACTATTTCCAAAAGGACAAAATGTAATTTATCAACCAGTGATCTCTTATTGTTTATCCTTTTTTTGAAATTCTGTAATATTTCTACATATTTTTCTGGGTTTTTTGTCTTTAAATAAAAAAAAATTAAAGTCAATAAAGAAATAACAGAATTCAATCACACCTGTGAACAAATGGACTTAGTGGATGTTTATAGACTATTCCACCCAACCACATCAGAATACACATTCTTCTCAGCTGCACATGGGACATTCCTCAAAATAGACCATATATTAAGTCATAAAGCATTCTTAAGTAAATGCAAAGGGAATGAAATAGTCCCATGCATAATATTTGATCATAGTGAACTAGAAATGGAAATAAATGGCAAAAACCCTTGCAAAACCTGCACAAATACATGGAAGTTAAATAACAGTCTTCTTAACAACCTGTGGGTTACAGATAAAATTAAAGAAGAAATAAAACAATACCTACAAAACAATGAAAATATAGACACAACATACTGTAATCTTTGGGATGCAATGAAAGCAGTCCTAAGAGGAAAATATATAGCAATAAATAGTCACATTGAGAAAATGCTATGTGCAAAAATAAATAACCTAATGATACCTTTCAATCTCCTAGGAAAGGAAGAGCAAGTCAAACCCAAAACTCATAGAAGAGAGGAAATTGTAAATATTAGAGCAGAAATTAATGCTCTAAAAAACAATACAAAGAATTAATGAATCAAAGAGCTGACTTTTTGAGAGGATAAACAAAACTGATAAACCTCTAACTAACCTTAAAAAGAAGAAGAAATAAAAAACCCAAATCCATGTAATAAGGACTGAAAAGAGGGAAATTACTACAGATCCCATGGAAATTCAAAAGATCATAAATACGTACTTTAAAAATCTCTACTCACATAGGGTGAAAAACACAGAGGAAATGGACAGATTTCTAGAAACATGAACTATTAAAGCTCAACCAAGAAGATATAGCAATTTGGAATAACCCAATATCAGCTACTGAAATTGAAAATGTGATTAAAAACTTACCAACAAAGAAAAGCCCACATCCTGATGGATTCATGGCTGAATTCCATAAGAAATTTAGAAGATATTTAATGCCAACACTCCTTAAACTCTTCAATGAAATTCAAAGAAAATCAGTACTCCCTAGATCATTCTTGGAGGTAAGTATTACTCTAATATCGAAACCAGAGAAAGACCCAACCAAAAAGGAAAAGTATAGATCAATCTCACTAATGAACATTGATGCAAAGATTGTCAATTAAATACTGGCAAATAGAATGCAGCAAATCATCAAGAAGAGTATACACCATGAGCAAGTGTGATTTATTCCAGGAATTCAGGGATGGTTCAACATATGCAAATCAATAAATGTAATACATCACATCAACAGAGCCAAAAATAAAAATCACATGATCATCTCAATAGATGCAGAAAAAGCTTTCAATAAAGCCCAACACCTTTTTATGATAAAACCCTACAGAAACTTGGAAGAGGTGGTATTTACCTCAGTCTCATAAAGGCCATTTATGACAATCCAATAGCCAACATTATACTAAATGGATAAAAACTGAAAGCCTTCACTCTAAAATCAGAAAAAAGACAAAGATGTCCACTATAACCACTCCTATTCAATATAGTTCTAGAAATATTAGCCAGAGCAATCAGACAAGAAGGAGAAATGAAAGGAATAAAAATAAGAAAAGAAGAAGTTAAATTATCATTATTTGCAGACAACATGATACTCTACAAAGAAGACCCCAAAAACTCCATTAAAAGACTACAAGAGGTAATAAACAAATTCAGCAGTAGCTGGATACAAAGACAACACTCAAAAATCAATAGCATTCCTCTACACAAACAAAAATCTCACTGAGAGAGAAATTATGAAAATATCATCTTTCACAATAGCATCTAAAATAATCAGATACTTAGGAATCAATCTAACCAAGAATGCAACAGGTCTATATACTGAAAATTATACTACTCTAAAAAAGGAGATTGAAGAGGATATTAGAAAAGGGAAGGATATTCCTTGTTCTTGGTTAGGCAGAACCAACATTGTGAAAATGGCTATACTTCCAACACTGTTATAAAAATTCAATGCAATCTCAATCAAAATACCATCAACACACCTTACAGATCTAGAAAAAATATTCCTAAAATTTATTTGGAAACAAAAGAGACCTAGAATAGTAAAGGTGATTCTGGGCCACAAAGGCAAGAAAGGAGGCATCTCAATTCCTGACTTGAAACTATACTACAAAGCCACAGTGATAAAATCAGCATGGTACTGGCAAAGAAATAGACCTCAGGATCAATGAAACAGATTAGAAGTTGCAAATACTAACCAGAGCAATCAGACAAGAGGGAGAAATGAAAGGAATAAAAATAGGAAAAGAAGTTAAATTATCATTATTTGCAGACAACATGATACTCTACATTGAGGACCCCCAAAACTCCATTAAAAGACTATAAGAGGTAATAAACAAATTCAGCAGTGTAGCTGGATACAAAATCAACACTCAAAAATCAATAGCATTCCTCTACACAAACAAAAACTCTATAAGACTACTACAGGTAATAAACAAACTCAACCACCTTATATTTGACAAAGGGGCTAAACATGTTCACTGGAAAAAAGATAGCCTCTTTAATAAATGGTGTTGGAAAAATTGGCTTTCCACATGCCAAAGTCTGAAAATAGACCCATGCATATCACCACACACTAAAGTAAAGTCAAAATGGATCAAGGATCTAAATATTAAAACAGAAACACTAAATATAATGGAAGACAAAGTAGGTAAAAACCTTGGAGACATAGGGATAGGGAAAGAATTCATGAATAAAATGCAAACCCCATGGGAAATACTTCAAAGAATCAACAACTGTGATCTCATACTACTAAAAAGTTTTTGCTCTTCAAAAGAAATCACCAACAAAGTGAAAAAAACCCTACAGAATGGGAAAGAATCTTAGCCAACAATCCCTCAGACAAAGGACTTATATTCAGAACATATAAAGAATGTAAAAGTGTCAAGCCCCCCAAATTCAAAGACCCTCTCCAAAAATGGGTATCTGAGATGAACACACAGTTCTCAGTTCTCAGATGAAGATATACAAATGGTAAATAAATACATGAAGAAATGTTCACCATCACTGGTAATTCAAGAAATGCAAATTAAAACAGCAGTGAGATTTCATCTTACCCCTGAAAGAATGGCTGGCATCAAGAAAACATCTGATAACAAATGCCAGTGAGGATTTAGGGAAAAAGGAACACTTCTCCATTGTTGGTGGGAGTGTAGGCTTGTGCAGCCACTATGGAAACCACTATGGAGATTCCTCAAAAAACTAGGATTGAAAGTTCCATTCAATCCCCCTCCTGGGTATTTTCCCAAAAACACTGAAAAGGTCATAAGTTTTTGTAAAATTTGGCATTATTCTTTTCTATTTTTCTATTTTCTTTAATTGTCTTTTCTTTCTTTGAAAAAAAAAGAGAATAATATGCAACCATTGTTAGATTCCTTTCATTCTGTTTTGAAAACTTATACTGTTATTGTTTTGAGTTGGCCATTGTTGTTTATGTCTTTTGATTTTAGTTCTTCTTTTCTGATTTCTCTTTTTGAAATAACCAAAAATCAAAAACAAAAAATTAAAAATATACTACTAATATGAGCATTTTGAAATTAAAAGAGAATCATCTCATGTGATTGCACCCAGGTGGAGAAAAGTTTTTCAAAAGGATAAATATGTGAGTAAAATAGTAAAAAATTAGCCTCCAAATACTAAAACATATCCAAAAACAGTGGATAGTTGTATTATTTATAATATGCATTAAGATAGCAAATACTGTGCAGTTAATGAAAGCAGATAACTTACTACTACAATCAAATATATGAGTGGATTTCAAAAACACTTAAAATAGAAAATATTGGGTCCTGACCTAGATCTCCAATCTCCCAAACTAGTGTATGGTGAAGGCTTAAATAAAATGAGACTAGTGGCATGATTTTAAGGCTCTAGGAGGGTAAAAGCTCTTTAGCTGAGCTTGAGACTCTGAGGGCTAAGACAAAGACTTCTCTGGACAGTCCATATTTATTAGGTCCAAAACAAAGGGCAGGGAAACTGAGGAAAGCATGGGAAATGAGCAGGACCTTGGGAATCATTTCAAAGACTTCTCCAAAAGTAAATTATGCCAATTTAGGAGAACCGTCTTATCTCCAGAATGACATTTATGGTAGGAGTGCGATTGCAGGAGTGAGATTCCTTCAGCTGCAGTCTCTATTTACTTAATTAATGTTGGAGTCAAGGTGTCCTCAGCTGTGACCTTATCTTGCCCTTTTAGGTATCTCTGCCTCAGCCAGGACCAGTGATTCATAGAGGCTCACTTACTGTGAATCAGCTTCCGTCACCAAGGCAAGGAGCAGAGGCCTAAGACAGACTCACTGATAAACATAGAAAGCCAATTAGTTAATTATAAATCCTGCTCAGAGCTGCTTTGTAGTGGTCTCCAACAAGAAAAATTAACATATCCTCCTGCAAGAGTCTATTTCTAGACCTTTTTTTTCTTGGTACTGGGGATTGAACTCATGACCTTGCGCTTGCACTTACGCTGCTGAGCTACACCTCTGGCCCTATTTCTAGAATATTTAAAAATTAATTTATGTTGTTACAACTGAGGATGATATTTAGGAATCCTTGGAGGCCAGGCATGATGCTTATGATATTTGTCTGTTAATTATATGGTTACATTCACTTACATCAACTCATCTACCTGTCCATTCTTTCTTTTACTAGTTTTATCAATCTATGCCCTTTGATTGGAACAGCATTCTTCCTTGTTACACTTTATTCAATCCTTCAGAAAATAAATCATTCATCACTATTTTGTAGTATACTCATGTTTTAAGCCTGGATGATAAATATTTTAAAATCAGGAGTAAAAGTAAAATGTAATTGATTGACCATAATAAACCAGAATTATATTTTACCACAGATATGTCCACATATTAATAACTATTTTTCTAATTGTATTTAATTAATTAATTATATTTAATTTAAGTCTATAAAATAATTTCAGGGACAATTGCAATTGTTAATCATCTTGAGGAAGTAATATTAAGTAAATTAGAATTTGTTTTTGGTACTGGAAATGAAACTTACAACATCATACTTGCCGGGCCAGCACTGTGCCACTGTGCTATATCCCCAGCCTGAGCTATATCCCTGACCAAACTGGAATTTAAATATCCTTTGAAAAATTGAGTGAAATGTTAAATGGAGTAATAATGTATGACTGAAGGAATTAAATAATTTCTCAATTTAATACTGGATTATTGAATTACATATTTTTGCTAGCCATTTTTTCTAAATTTTTGTTCTCATTCTTGTTTTTTATTCACCATATTTATTATCCACTATCTCCCATAGCTCAGATTGGGAAGATAGAAAACACACACAGATTACAGAATACATCAAAGACCTGTTTACTCAGGTATAAAAGGGAAAACAATATTTTTAAATATCAAGTTATATAGTTTTTCTGTGTTACAAACCATCATCCACAAATAACTCAAAATAATTGATAACAAGTTCTTGTAAAATACCCAAGAGAAATAAATAATATTTATTAAGGATTTTGAAGGTTATACAGTCGAATAACTGCACTTGATGCTCTGAATCACAGCCTCTGTCAAGCAGGGATTTAGAACATTAGCTGACTACCAATCTGCATCACTAAATAAAGTTTTAAGGCTGTCACCTGAACTTTCATTGAGGAATATTACATTGCAAAGACTGTGTCCATATAACAAAGAGTTTTGCCGTGGAAGTGTTGGTGGACACTGTCCTCGGTATCCCTTATCGTTGCCTTATAACATCAGAGATGCTTGAAACAGAAAAGAGTGAAGGGACTTGTCCTGCCCTTGAGTACTGGCACTCTGCCTCTTGATGGTTAAAGACTTATGCAAGAAATCAGTGAGCATCTCACTTTGGCTGCCAAATTGATCAGAGCAAAACTTGAAACTGCACTGTAACAATTATGTTTGACCTTTCTTATCTGCATTTATGAATCTTCCATTTTCTGTTTCTGATTTCCATTTTTCTCTCTCATTATTTTCTTAGTAATATTTGAAGAATATAATTGGTGAAACAGTCACTGCAGATGTATTTTAGAAAGTGAAAAATTAGGGGATATTGAATAAGTGATTATTTCAAATTTTCACATCTGAGCTAATGCTTAAAAATAAGTGTTTGCAAGCCAAGTCCTGGTCCCTTTCTGTGAAGCAAGTGGTTTTGAATGGAACATATGAGTGAGTAGTCTCATCTGGTAATGTTTGGGGACAACTTCGGTTGTGACAATCCAAAAACAGACTAATACTGGCATCTAAAGGGTAAAGCCCAAGAAGCCTGCTAAATGCCCTATAATAAACAGGACAATTTAATTCCTGTTAGCTCAACCATAAAGGATTAAGGAACTCAAAACGTTAACATCACTAAGGCTGAGATACTCTGCATTAAGATTAGCTCACTTTAATTATAGCAAATTAAAGTGTTAGGGTGAATTGCCATAACTTCTCTCCTTTTTATAATTTTAATTGCCATAACTTCTCTCCTTTTTATAATTTTACTTGAACACATCTCTCAGTATTCTTTTTATACTAATATTTTTCAATGCTTTATTCTTTCATTGCTTAATTTGACTGCATTTTCACTTCTTATTTTTCTTAATTTACTTCTATTATTTCTTTTCTATGCTAACTTTTCTCCTCTTAAATTTCAAGATAGATATGTAATCCATGTTATCATATAGATTATTTAACAAAAATGAATTTACAAATTACAATATAAAGTATCTTAGGTCTTGAAGATGAAAGTCATATATTGGTGGTGGGAATCACACAAAAACATTCTCTCATTCTGTAGTGTATTAGATAAGTGTGTTATTTCTCTAGTGCAGAGTTCCCAGTAATTGATTATAATCTTCTAATTAAATATACATTTTTTCAGTGTTTAAGTACTTCAAGAATTGCTTCTGCTTTGTTTCCTTATAAATTATATATACTATACAAAATGTTTTCCAATCTGATTTTATTTCCCTGTCACACAGTTGTCTTCCTCAACAAGTGAGTATAAACTGTAGGGAATAAAATGGTCTTCCCCTGTCTGTTGTAACAGAAGACAAGGAGATTTTGCATCAAAGGTTTAATAAAATTAGTCACAGATAATTTAGACAGAAAAGTGATAAATAGAAAGACAGGCAGGAAATGATTTTATAAGAATAAGAACTTTCTTTAAAATAGTTTATCTGAAAAGTGCTCCTTGCAAATTGATATTCAAGCAGAGACAGAGTTTGAGTCTTCAGGGGAAGTGGGCCAGTAAGTGCATTTCAGGCACTGATGCAGATAAAGTAGTGGAGAGCATGTGTGGAAAAGTCCTTGATGGCACTGAGGATTGGAGAGGTGAGGGCTGTGAAAAGAGCACAGTGGGAGGGTGACCAGAGCCCAGATCAAACGGGAGGCTCAAAAGATCTTCATTCTTAAAAAATCATTAGAACATTATATAAAAACCCAGTGTGTTGTTTTTTAAAACTCATTCAGTGGGCAATGAATTGAAAAGAAGCCAGATCAAAAGTAGAGAGATTAAATAATCATATTTCTGCAGCTAATGTGACAGTTCACAGCAGATTAGTAACAGCAGAGGTGGAAATTGTAGAGCATGGTGATAGAATTTTGCTTTGGTGAGAGAAAAACAAATATTATGAACAACTTTTAAATGTCTAAATTAAGCAACTAGTTAGATAATAGTATCATTTATTAATATGACAAAAGCTAGAGAGAATCTAATCTAGGAAAGTAAATTGATCTATTTGTGATGTATTTTTTTGTACATGCATGTATTTTATTTTTATATGTATTGATATATTTAACTTTCTCATTTTTTTTATTTTGCTCCTTTTGGAAACTGACATTAACAGAAGATTGTTTGTGTGAGTCTGAAATTTAACTGAAGTAACTAAATACAGGTGAGGTTTGGAGTCCTTCACATCACAGAATGGGAATAGATATGAAGATTTAGCAAAAATTTTCAAAAATACACTTGCATTCAGGATCGAAATTTGAACACAAAAGAGATCAGACAAAGGATCAGAAGAAAGAATATCAAGCATTAAAAAGTCAGAAAATTATTATAGAATAAATTTCAAGGAGTAATCAAATATTGTATCAAATATCTTATGAATATCCTATCAAATATCCTATGAAAAACTTTGTGGTATGAGTCTAGTCCTACAAGCAGTTCATCAAGTTCTTCATCTTCATTGGTTATTGTTTTACTGATTCCAAAAGAATAAGGATTATTTCTCCTATTAGTAACAAATAGATTGATTGTATAGAGAGTCAATTATAAATCTGAGTTGGGGGTAAAAAAAAGAAATAAGGAATTACTCTTTAAAACATTAATGTATTAAATATATTAATGAAAAATCACTAACCAAAAGGAAACTATCGTAAGATGTTACTTATAGGTTATTACACTATTTCTGTTTTCTAATGTTTGGAAATATTATATAAAATATATATATCCATTTTATTCATATGTATATACATTACTTAAAATGCGTGTGTAATTAAACTCACATTTTTTTGTGCTGTGGAATTTTTTAACCCATAGTCACTCTTCAGTATCACACTACCAGTTCCATATCAATACTGGCTGATTCTTTGATGTGCTTTTTGAAATATACATGGTTTTACCAGGGCTGCACTTCAAAGAGAAATAAGCCTTTTAATGTAAAAGAGCTTTTTCCCTTGTTTAGAGGTAAATTTATGGGAGTCCTAGCCCAGTATGGATTTAAAAATAAGATATATCAAAGTGTCAGAAGATCAGACAGAAGGCAAACTTCATAGGATTCAGGAGTGTAAATCCTAGTCAGCATTCAAGAGAATGCCATTTCTTTACCCAGTTGATTAAAAAACAGTTTCTTAGTTTGGCAGTAAAGTAGCAAGAGGGGTGTTCTTGCGTCTACCATTGCATTAAGATTTCCATTATCCTGGAAAGATTTAAGAACAGAAGCACAGGCATTTTGTATGCGACAAGACTTTATGACCCTGGTGAAGTGAGGGTGGATGATGAGTAGAAACCACGGTTTTAGAAAATATTTATCAATGTTCAACCCAATCTTCTAAGCTGATAGTATGGTCAGTTCTGAAACGTGAATACATTCGTCTGATTCTAATTCATGAGAATCATTATTCTAACCTCTCTAAGAAAGCCAAAAATACCTTAAAGATGCTATTCCTAGGTGTCAAAGCTAAGACAAAGCATTGTGCTATTCAAGAACAGAATGCTTAAGTAACACAGAACATAAGGAAGCAATTTTGTTTCTTTAGCCAAAACTACATATAAAATGTTTAAAAAAACACATAACATTTTGGGAGTGATTAAAAATATTTTCTCAGTTGAAATAGATTAACACATGGTAAAAATATTTCCCTTTACTTTTAATCTATGAAGGTTTTTTAAGTGTTTTAGATTTTTGATGTCATTCTTAGTATGCTTATATCACCAAAATATTTTACCTTTGAACTAAAATTATTTTCAAAGAACAAAAAATCAAGCACAAGCTTCCATATTATTATAGGTTTATTCTAGTAACAATATTTAACATACAAGACACTGCTTAGAACAAAACAATTAATAAGAACCTAAATGATCTCTGATATTTTTTATCACTTAAATCAGAAAAACAACTGAAAAAAGGAGATCATAATTTTGTAGTAAATTATAAGAAAATGTGGACTTGTGTCATTTAACGATTTTATGTGAAGTTTTATGCCAATTGTCTGCTTCATGTTCTCTGGCATTGTTTTCTATCAAGATACACAAATGAGGCTGGAATAGTGTCCTTTAATTTGCTCACTACAAAAACTAGCAAAATTCACCTTGTTGACTGATCCAAGGAAATTGAACCATTGAGGCATTGGTGTTAATATTACTCTGAACTTCAAATTCATTATCTAAATCACACAAGCCTCAGACTTAATGCATGTGTTGGCCTTGCCACTGGACCTCGAAGGTCATCAGATAGCAACAAAAGGCTCCTATCTCTGTGCCCACAGGCTCACTTTCAAAGGCAGATGCCAGAGTAAGCCAGCCATACCCAACATCAGTTGCATCTCTTCTGCCAGGATACCTATAGCTCTACAAAGTTTAAGCAATATTTGAAAAAGTCTCTATTTAGTATTTGTTAGGTAGGTTGGGCAAACCTCTGAAAATGTTTAAATAAAACATTTTATTTGAATATATACATATTATAAAAATATTTCCACCAGAATACCCTAAAATTAATAAAGGATTACATTTGAAATCATAGACTAAAGTGCATATATATAATAAAAAATTAAATAATGTTGAAAATTAAATTTGAGATCAGTCAACCTATGGTCAAAATGCAACTTACTATGTAAGACAACAGCTGGAATCTGATCAATAAGAACAATATTAAATTAAAGGGCACATGCAGTGTCATATTTATGAAAAATAAAGGGCAAAAACACTTGAAACTCTCACAACTTACCTCTTGAATATTAAATTAGTTATGCCAAACAAAATTCTAGTTTTCTTCTTATTATGTATGAATTGTGTATAAGGAAATAGTCTGACACCTTGGATGTGTATATGAGTTTTCCCACCAGACTGTTTTATTTACTATCCAGTAGAGCATACATCTCTGAAAGGAATCACTTCCAAGTTGAAGCAACAAAGGTAGTTCTCTAAGCCAGACTCAGTGGTAATGAGATATTATTCTTTCACCACTCCTTAAGAAATGTGAACTACATCGACACTGTGGAGACGATTGAAAAGTAAAGGCATGCTGGAACAAAAAGTGAACAAAAATGAATTTAGCTCTTTCCCAGCCCCAGAGATAATCACTACAAAATCACATTAAGACTTACAAACATATGGCCCTGGAATACTTTCAGGGCACCTGGAGTAGTAAAGATCTAGTGTCGACTTTTGTCTCTCATCAATTCATTAAGCCGCAAGGGACCTGAAATATTAGATCACATTAGTCTCATAAAATTTCCACCAGTGGTAAACAATAAGCATTTTGGATAGGAGAGAAGCCTCTGCCTCTTTTTTGCTAGAAAACAAAACATTTTATTTTTAAGAGTTTCTTTGCTCTTCACATTAATGGAGCCAAGAAATTTGTACTATTTATTGTATATTTTGAGTGGATTTAAAGCATCATAAATTAAGAAGAATTCTCTATTTTTCAATGAAAAATTTGCTGATGTAAATTTTTAAAAATTGGAGAAGTTTAAACTTATGTTTAACCCAAACAGACAATAGTTTGGTGAAAGAATATAAATTAAGTATTCTTATTTAATCAAATAAACTAGTAGCCTTTTTTTGGTTACATGCAGAATGCCTCATTATAACCTAGTAAACATGTAAAAGAAAGTGATTTCCTTTTTTCCCCCTAATTAATATTACCATATCATTCTTATTAAGGTACCATCTTTAGAATCCTTCTAACATTATAGAGAAAGCCTGGTGTTTTGAACGTAATACTGTGTTTGGTATGATGATTTATTTTTCACCCCTGAATGTATGGATAAATTTCATTTTTAGGATATCAGTGTTTAGGAACAGGGCTGTAGTCCTATCCAGCCAGTATGTCTTCAGGTACTGCAGATGGTACAGGTTCCAGGACTAAACTGAGCAGTTTTACTGGTTACTTTAGTTGTGTCAGATCTATTAAACACTATAACATAAATATGCTAAACCAAAGAAGTATCATATAGTATTCTAGACCCTTTTAACAAATGAGAACTTTTCCAGCCAAATTTCAAAATCAAATCAGGATACTTTGAATTTGTATGTAACAGTTTCATATATATTTGCCATTTTGCTATGTGACTATGTCAGCTCACCATTCTAATTGGAATGAGCCATGTGATTCGTAACCATTGCTGAGCAACTTAGTGAAACACATTGACGATTTAATGAAATACACTTTCTCAAGGAAAGAAGGAAAAAGGAGTTTAGAATATAGACTTCTACATGATGAAGTCTGACTGGTAAATGCATCTAGAATCCTAAATTGAGATCAATAAAAAATTTCTGAGAACCAAATAGGCTCCTACAACCTGGCACCTTCTTCAAAAGATAAAAGAGTAAGTTATTACATAGACCCTGCCAGAAAGCCAGGTTCTCAGATATTGGAAGGTCAATTCTTTATCTCAAATAATTGCTTTCTCATACTTCCAGGCAAAGGATCCTTAAAAAACTAAGCCACAAGGATCATCCTTCACTGAAGTCCTTGTTTATGGAAATGCCTGCAAATTTAGAGGAAGTAAAGGTCGGTTGCATAGATGTGAAAAACATGCATAGATAGGAGTTCAAGAATGAGAATGCTGAGACAGACACCTTAGTCTGATCTCTGGAGCTGGTTAATTGATTTCATGAAATGAAAAGTTGTGAGGACTTTCAGGCTTGCACTAATCAGCAGAGTCATCACTGCACATTTTTCTTTTACTGTTGAAGTGGCTGAAGTGATAAGAGTTCACATCTCATAGAAACATGAAAAAAATCACTTGGAAATGGCTGTCAGTAAAATTTCACAAAGTATACAGGTAGATTGGATTAAAACTTCTATCAGGGGCCTCACGAAGCCACAAACAGGTGTTAAAGAGGATTGACAGCTATTAGGCGCTCAGTCATACATCCTGAAATAGAAGCTACCTTGAAGCACACAGTGAGTGGCTTGAAGTAGTGGACTCTTTGCCATTCATAGAATTGGGACATAGTATTTCTGGTCAAGTAAACAATTTTCTCTAATAATCCAGAAAGATAGGCAGGGAGGGTAACCTATTGCATAACCACGACTCATTTTTTAACTTCCTTTAAGCATACTGGCCCATGAAAACACTGGACAGTATGACACACCTAGTTAAAAATGTTTTTCTAAGATTGCCTTAATTGTTTAAATATTATGTGTCTTTAGACTACTTATAGGAACACTGTACTGGAAAATTTCTCAGGAACCAGTGATATTAGGATAGAGAGGATAACTCAAATAAAGTTATATCATATCATTATTTGAAAGTTTTCTTTTATTGTTTTGTTTTTAACTTAATGTTCTCAGAAAACAGAATAAATCATTTTCTTACAAAAAGAGACATCATGTACAAAAGTTACAAAATTCTACTTTGAGGGTTTCTCAAGGTAGTTTGGGGTTTAGTCATCTAATCTCAAAGAACTAAATAAGGGTTGTGATTTTTGGCCCTCTCATGAGTTTTTTTGGTTTTTACCTGTAGAATTGTATACAGTATAATTTGTGTAAAGATACAACTGAAAAAAAAATTTGCAAAATGCTGCTAGAATTGATCTATTGGATAACAGTAATCTCAACTATGGGGAAAAGTCCATGGGTCAACTAAGTTCATGCACCGTTGGATTTTATTCATCTATAAACAAACTCAAAATCATATCATTCACATGAAAATGAATGGAACAGGAGATCACCATGTTAAGCCAAATGAGTCAAACTCAAAACCTAATATTACATATTTTTTCTCATATGTGGTATATTAGTCAGCTTTGCCATTGTGAGGAATCAATACCACACACAAGTTAAAGGAAGACAGGCTCAATTTGCCTTTTCATTTCCAAGGATTCCATCCATGGACACTGGTTCCATGGCAGAAACATTTTGGTGAAACAATAGATGAATAAAAGTAGCTTAGTTCATGAATTCCAGGAAACAGAGCAAAGGAGTAATGCAAAGAGAGAAAAGGACAGGTACTGTCATACTACCCACTATTTTCGCTATGTAACCCACGGACACACCCGAAAATGAGCTTTACAAATGCTAGGCATTTGTTCATTTAATCAAGTTAACATACCAGAATTAACAGTTGCCTGTGGGATCCAAAAAAGAATGAAAAAATAACAATGTGAGATAAAAGTAGAAAGTAGGTTATTAGAGAAGATGAAGAGGATTAAGAAGCAAGGGAAAGATAAATATTGGAGGAATGAAAATGGCCAAAGTATGTTACATATATGGACAGAATATTCTACCATGAAATCCACTATTCTGCATGCCTAATATGCACTAAAATGAAGTACAGCATGGATATGTACAATTTTGATTCATTCATTAAAGAAAAACATCTTTAAAATTTCTGTAATACATAAATTAGGACAGAATGTTAGAGAAAATAGAAATGACTCTGGTAAGTGAGTTTGTCATTCCAAGAAATGAGGCAGTGATATTTCATAAAAGCTCTTTGGGGAATAAGCTTGCTACTCTTGCTTAGATCTGACACTGACCATTTGGTAATGGTGGGAGAAACCTGGAGAACTGATTTTATGGAGAATGGAAATTGGACACCTGCTCTTTCTAGGTTTCAAAAATTAACCCATCTGAATAATTCAGCGTGGACTGGTGTAACAGAGCTGACCAGCTAGGAAAATGCAGGACCTAATAAGAAGCAGTGAGACTTCCAGGTTATTTCTAAAGAGCAATGGGCACCAATTTTTCACACATTTGAAGGAATCGTACAGTATGTGTGAAAAATTGTCACTTTTAATTGTGAGTGTAGAAAATATGCTTTATAAAACAAAAGTGATTACAGATATGTGGAGACAAAAACAGGGAGAGTTCTCTATTAACTGATCTTTACTAAAGAAAATTAAAAATATACTCCTTATGAACAAGAAAACTGCTCCTGGCAGAGCTGGAAAGATGGGCAATGAAACTGGCAAAGGTTTAGGTGCATGCAGGTGCATAGTCACTGTAGAATATAAAATTGCACTATCATGATATGTGGGCTGAGAAGGCTTGATCACAGTTTAATATTCCAAGACTTATTTCTAAGGAAAGTACATTTATAAATAATACTGCTCTGAATATCCACATTAAAATGCAACTATTACAACTATGAAAATACAAACTTTGAAATACAAATTGAATTACAAGTTGGAAAAGAGTCATGCAAAGTAGGTGAAATATAAGTCATAAGAGTTAACAAAAATTATACCAAAGTCATTATTCTGTTTATTACTGCCCTGTGCATCTAGGAATGGCTTTTATATAGATTTCTTTATATTGGTGAATATTTGAAATCTTCTACATAAAATATATTCATCACCAAATAGTATATATTCATTAACAAATTTATTGAGGGCTTAGAAGTATTAGAAATAAGTGAACTTTTTTCAGGGACTTGAGATTTTAAGTCAATTCATTAATTATATTTTTATATTGGATTGTTAAAGAAAGTACTAAATTTCAACATCTTTAACCTTCATTCTGTGATATTTTTAAGACTTTGATCTACCTAGTGCATGATCAACCCTCAATAAAGCTGAGGCATCATTGAATGAGGTGTTTTTGTTTTCTTTTAATTTTTACTGCCATATATTTGCTGGAAGGTATTGTATGTCTTAATAAGAATAGTATAAAAAAGCTGAAAAGCCCTTATGTAATGTATATCACAGCTAATAAACCAATTTTTTAAAAAAAGCATAAAAATAATTCAAAAATGTCAATTTAACTTTTTTTTATTTAAAGAGAAACAAAAGCATGTAAAGGGTAGAGGTAATACTTGAATTCCAAAAAAAAGATCAACAATAAGAAATCACTAGTTAATAAATTACATACTGTCCTCTTAGAAATAGTTGTTCAAGTTACAAAATTAAAGCATACAAACTATATAGTCAAACAGTGAGAGTGTGAACAGCTACGCATGCATAAATCTCTGCATGTATTTCTATACCTTCTGTATTAGAGGGAAAAACAAAATTAGCAAGACAAAAAAGAAAAATAAATTCCTATAAAAACATGAAACCAAAAAGTCATATAAAATCACAGTACAAGGTGATCTACAATGATTGATGTGTTGTTTCTTATTATCTTCAATAGAATTGTCTATATCATCAGGCATAAATGAATATAACAATATAATTGAATATAGCAGTACATAACAATATTAGTAAAGATAAACCATTGTAGACAGTATAAAACTTCAAAGGCAGGTAATAATCAAACCAGAGTGGATATTCTAGTGAATCTTGTCATCTTAAGTGCAGTTGCCTATACTCTCAGACTTGATACTATCAATCATAACAGCTTTGAATAAAATCTATCAATACAAAACAGTGATCTAACAAACCAGATTTGATTACCATCAGTCATGGTAAAACAGTGTAGATTTTACAGAGCTTTAGATTAAGTTAATAGGGAATTAAGGATGATTATCGTACTATATCCTGTTATTTTCAGAATTGCTGTCTGTGCCCTCAAATCTAGTACAGGTAGAATAACTGGAACAGAATATAATACATCTAAGCAGAGTAGTGTGAGTAATGTGGGTTTTAAATCCTGGTTCACTGTTAACAATATAGTGTATCAAGGCCATCTATGTTAGTGATTCTAGTTATCCTTCTCTGCCTCATTTCTGCTATGCTATTTTTCTGCCTTTGTTTGTCTAGTTTTCTCCTTCATTCTACTGCCTGCCCTGTTCATTGAGGCCTTTCTGCCACTGTTCTTAAAATCCTGGTATTTTTTTTTTCTCTTTCTAGAATGTCCTTCAGTATTCTCTGTAGGGTGGATTGGTGGTCACAAACTCCCCCAGTTCCTCTTTGTCATAGAAGCATCTTGTTTCTCCATTAATTTCTAGTGACAGTTTTGTAGGGTACATCAATCTGGGCTGGAGGTTATTTTCTATCAGGGCTTGGAATACTTCACTCCAAGCTTTTCTTGATCTGATGGTCTGTGTCAAGAAGTCAGCCATGATTCTGATGGCTGTTTATAGGTAATCTGTTTCTTTTCTCTGATGGCTTTTAATATTCTGTTTTTATATTGAATTTCTGGTATCTTGATTATTATATGTCTGGGTGTAGCTCTGTTTTGGTTGTAGGTGACTGGAGTTCTGTATAACTCACACATCCAAATGTCACTTTCTTTTCCCATGCTTGGGAAGTTTTCTTTAATTATTTCTATGAATAGCCTTTGTAATTCACCTGTATGTATTCCTGCTTCTTTGTTCACGCTTTTTATTCTTAAATTGTAGATTCTCTTGTCATCTTCTATCGTTTGTATTGTTACTACCTATTTCCTTGTTATTTTTAAGAGATCTTTCCTTTCATAATCACACATTGCAAACTTTTCTTCAAGTTTTGATAGTCTATCCTTAGTTTCTTTTAAGGAGTTTTTCCAGCTTTCAATGGAGTTTTTAATTTCCTGGTAGTCTCTTTGAAGCTGCTTCATGTATTCTATACCTTCTTTATGTTCTTTATCAAATGTTTCTCTCCTTTTTTTGTGTTCCTCCCTTCTTCCATCTGTATCATCCTGAGAGATGCTTCCTGAGAGCATTTCTTTTATTACTCCACTTATATCTTGCTTTATCTGATTTAATATTTCAGTTTTGAGCTCATCTACCAGGTCCCAAAGATATCTCTTAATGTCCATTGAAGCCATGTTTGATGTTGTATGTTTGCCACACTCAGTCTCCCTTGTTTTTTCTTCTCCTGGATCAGTGCTCTCAGGGTTCTGGGCTGGGGGCCTCCTCCTGCCTCTCTCTCCTGTCATGGCCCTGGCTTCCTCCACACAGGTTATGGTTCAGGCCCCAGCCCCCTCCCCTGTTGGCCACATTTCCTCTGAAGCACACTGGCAAGGGAGCTCCATCCTCTCCTGCCTGCTCTTGTCACTGAGGTGTAATCCATGGCTGTATTTGCCTGCTTCTCCACACTGATCCAGCCAAACTTCAGGTTCCTTCATGGTCAGTACTTGTTAGGTGCAGGGAATCGATTTGGGATGGCTCATTGGGTCCCAGCCAGAGCTGTGGCCAAGTCCAAGCAAATCCCATGAATCTGCTCTTGGGAGAGAAGAACCAACTGAAGTCAATGTCGCTCCCAGTTCAGGCTCCTCCTGCCCGATTCCAACATGTCACCCATTTGGTTGTGCCCTTTCTGTGGGGGTGTGAACTCATTCCCAGCACTGACCATGGATCAGTGAAGTCCCTTCACTGGCTCTGCTCTCTGTTGGGCTCACCAACCTCTGACTTCAGCGCTGCTGTGCTTCCTGTGAGTGGTGCCGGGAACGAGTTGGGTGTCTCTGCCTGCTGGTGCAGATTCAAGCTGATGCAAACTTGGCAGGTCACCACGAAAATGCTATGTCCCATAATTTTTAGCTGTTTCAGTTATAGTCCAGAAGTATTTGATGAGCTTTTTTACTTTTTAATTTCTTCCTGTGTCATCCATCTCCCTCTGTCTGGGTCTATCCAGGGTGTTTTATTCTGACAAATGAGTTGTTTTTCCTTGGAGGCTTTGTATTTTGTTGCTCACTGATTGGCCATCTTGTCTTCTCTCCCAATTTAACTTTTTTAAGAGTTCATATTTTGAAATGAGAAGTCAGTCTTTCAGTTTAAAAATGAAATCTGTAAAAATAATGAAATCTGTTAAAAAGGAGACTTTAAATGGAGTTAGAAATGGAATGAATATCCATTCAAAACTTTTAATTGTAATATTCTTTATGCATATTTTCAGTGTTTTGTTTCTCTTATGAAGTAAATGACATAAAATCTATTTTTGTTTCAGTGTTTTTTTTTGTGTTTATATTCTTTTAAGTATTGAACTTAGCTATAGAATAGAATTGTGAGTTTCTAACACTGATTTTTAAATCTGTTAGCTCCTTAAATCCTTTGGTTAAAAGAAATCAATCTATTAATGATAGCAGATGAGCAAATGATTTATCTGTTGCAAGGTGAGTTCTTAGGACATGAAACAACTTTCATGCTTCATTTCCTGTGCAGGAAGTATCCTGTGCAGGATCTCCTCTTCCAGCTCTCTTCCCTTTTTCTCCTGTTACCTGTGGCATCCTGTGAACCAAGAGTGTTCAGTGCTGTTGAGTCACACTGCATGCACAGTGGTCCCTGAATATCATGGGTTATAGCTATGAGGTCACATATATTGGACTTTTTTTGACATTTATTACAATTGTAATTAAATGACTAGAAATAATAATGATTTATATATTTGAAAATAAAGTACACTATTTTCACTGTAAAGAAGGGAGAAGTGCTGAGAGTTGAAGACCAGCCTGTGTTACATAGTGAAACTTTGTCTCAAAAACCTAAATAAATAAATTTCAGCATAAACAGTCTATTGATCCTACTATGAATTAAAAGCTTGTGGTCAACTTAATAACATCTGAATTAAATCAGCATGGTGCTGAGTGTAGACATTCCACCTGAGAAAGTTGCCAGCATAAATAGAGACATGGAGAAGAGAAACTAGGTGTTGTGGGTTCTCCTACATGCTGCTGTTTGAGCCATTGGTTCTCCTGTAGGAGTTCTTCATGACTAGCTTCTCCAGGGTGAGTTCAATCTATGTCATTGGAGGAGCTTAGAACCTTGTTGGGGAGAGTGACTGTGGTTCACTTTGGGGGAGCTCTGGTCCTTACACTGAGCATCACTTATTGGCTCCAGAAGGGAAGATGTGTGCTGCTTAATCTCCAGGACAGACTCATCATGCTGGATTCCTGGCATGTACTCCACTCTTCCTATCCTAGGAGGAGCTCAGGACCTCCATGTTGCTAATGATGGCTTTGGTGCTTTTCAGGGCAGCCCTGGTTCTTATTTGAGTGTGACTTCTTGGCTCCAGAGTAGAACGCTCAACCTATCAGCACAGCTCCTTCACTCTATTGGCATAGACTTTCTAGCTTTCTACCTAACCTTTGAGTCTTCTCAACATTGATCCATAAAATAGACTGGCGTGATTCCTTCTCATGGGCTCTAGATCTCCAGTTGAACTTGTGGAGGGCATTGTCATGGGCTATAGGTTTTCATGTGGACTCATTCAGGACATTGCTTTGGGATCCAGGCCCTTGGCTGAATATTCTATGTCTTTAATGTTGTGGACAGATTTCCTGCACTTTCTTGTGTTAACTTTGGGTGACACCATAAAATAATATTATAAAGTCTGTGTCCTGATTCTAATTGTTCCCTTCACAACACCTTACTACAACAGACCCTCAACACAGGTGGTGAGAGTACCCAGTGGAGAAAGGATAATACAGTTAACACATAGTGCTAGAAAACTAGATGTATGTAGAAAGGAAGAAAGAAAGAAAATAGATAAGTACAAAAAAAGGAGGGAGAGAGATGGAGAGAAAGAGAGAGATTTATCTTTCATCATAAAAGTTGATACTGATGGAGCTCTTTAAACATAAGGCCTGGAAACAGTAAAATTTCTAGAAGAGAACCTTAAAAATTAATATTTTTCTTAGCAATTGTCTTAAGTTCAATTCCTCATTATTGGGACATTGTACTGAACATCTACAAGGTAGGTTTATTTCAGCTCACAATTATAGTCTCTAGTCAGCTGGCTCAATGGAAGAAAACTCATAGTGGAAGGCTCTGACAGAAGAAAGCTATTCATGTCATGGTGACCAGGAAGCACAGAGAGAAGGGAGAAACTGGAAAGTGAAATATACTCTTCCATGTCATGTCTCCACTGACCCCCTCTAATTAGGGCCCACTTCTATATTCAGGGACAAAATTCATTAATTGATGAAACCACTGATGAAGATTGTGCCCCATGATCAAATTACCACCAACAAAGCCCAAATTCAGGGGATTTTTGAGGGACATCCTAGATCTAAACTATAACAGCAATAATTTCTTTAAAATGGTACCAATAGAATTATCCAAAATAGCACAAATAGATAAGCAAGACAAAAATCACACTGAAAATATATGTACCAGAAAAGAAATGCTTGTGAAAATGAAGCTGCAAATTATGAACTGGGACAAAATGTTTAAAAAATATCCAATGAAAGATTAATGCCCATAAGTCAAATCTTGTACTTGATAGAAAAAAAAAGAACAATGAAAACAAATAAGCAGATCAAAAATGGATAAATAATTTAAATAGACATTTGTTTAATGAACATATACAAATGAACCATAAATGCATGGAAAATTGGTAAACACCACTAATTATTAGGGAAATGCAAATCAAAATCATAATGAAACAGCATCTCATACTTGTTAAAGTGGTTATTGTATATTGGTTAATGAAAGCCTCCATAACTGGGAAACTTAGTTCATCATTGGTGGGAATGTAAAATGGCACAGTTGCTAATAAAAAAGAGCAAGGTGTTTCCTAAGGAAACGAAGTATAGAGCCACCATTGGAATCTCAAAGTGATATCTGATATCCGTGACCTTGATCTTGATTTTGTTGATGCTTTCACAAATATATGAACCTCTTTAAAACATCAAAGTGTATTTTATAAATGTATTCAGTTTTCTTATGTCATTTATACCTCAATAGAGCTACTAAAAGAAAAACAAAAAGATAGAGGACTCTGTGTAGCCAGGTAAATCATTTGACATGACAAGGAGTTTGTGGGTTCACTGCAGAACCAGGATCAGGCCAGGTAGTAAAAGACCACGATTACTACTTTAAAATGTTTGATTTTAACCTGAAGTTGTTGGCAGCTTTTGGAGGAGATAAAGCAAGAGCTTCCCTAGTCAAGTCAATATTCTATTTAAAAATAAAGTATCTTTTTTTCTATTACAACCATCAAAGTAATTACCAACACAACTCTAACACTTTGTTTATATGTTCATTAAACAAATGTCTATTTAAATTATTTATCCATTTTTGATCTGCTTATTTGTTTTCATTGTTCTTTTTTTTTCTATCAACTACATTCAGGATCCTGAGTTACTATAAATTTCTGTATATTACATTATATAAATTTTGTCTTCATGTGATCATTATTCTCTAAAAATGCGCCAGTTGCTCCACGTTATATAAAAATACAATGCATAGATTTATAAGTTATATCTTAATAAAATGATCACAAACTACTTCATGAGTTTATTTATGACAGACATTATAACCCTTATGGACTTGCCTTAATTTATTAATTGATTTTTAGATGAAAATATTATGCTTCAGAGAATTAATTACAAACAGAAAGCTTTCAAATTCTGACATTAATACACCATCTCCATTTTTCCTTACAAATATATTGTACTGGTATGGATTTTAAACTTCTTCCGTATTTGTTAGTATAAAGGAAATCACACATTAAATTTTTCCTCATTAAACACTTATTTTTTTACCATTAAAATCAGCCTTTGTCTTATTTTTGAAAGAAGAAAAGTAACAATATTCCACATCTGTAACATCCAGTTACTTTTTTTCTTTTTTTTTTTCAGAGACAAAATACCCAACACCCAACGTTTAGAGAGGAAAGGTTTATTTAGCTCACAGTTTGCAGAGGTTTCAGTGCATAATCAGATGACTCTAAGTGCGAGTGGCATGGCAGCCCTTATTTCCATTACTGGTAGTGGAGATTGCACAAAGCAACAAGTGCAGAGGGGAGATCAAGCCTCCTTCTGCCTCTTGTGTTACATGCAGGCTACCTGCTCTAGGATGAGAGTAGCACTCATACTCATAATCCCAGCATTAGATCATGAATCAGTCACTAACTCTGGAGCCCTGCCCCCATGACTGCATGAGTATTTGGTGATATTGAGACACAAATCATAACATATATATTTTCAGAATGACATTAGTGAATTCTTGATATGTATTTTTATCATACTATATATTTTAAAAAAACATGTAAGAACTCAATATTTTACAAAATACACTATTGTCTATCATTAATAAAAGATATGTTGACCTTTACAAGCATGTTTGTAATAGTTTTATCATGAGTAACAAATTGTAACTAATTAGGTAGAATTAGAATAATATTGACCATTATATACAAAATAAAGAAATGATAACTTATGACTAATTTTCATTGGCATGATTTATCACATTTGGGAATAAAATAGATTTAGCATGAAAAATTAAATCTGTCAGTACTTTACTGCTTATAGTACATTTGGAATGTCTTACCATGGTGAAAAGTAACAGGCTTTGCAATACAACATTTACTCAGAAAAAAAAAAAGTTCAATTTCTGACATAATTGGTTAGTGCTAAATAAATTAGATTATATTAGCAGTGGGCTAAAAAACAGGTAAGATGACATCTGCTGCCAAAAATAGTATTAGCTTAAAAATGTATAAAGGTAAATATTTTTTAAAAGATTATCGTGAATTGTGTGATATATTTCTGCAAACAGAAATCAGTGTTTTTGCTTTTCATGTTATTGGTAAGCAAAGGACTGTTGCATAAACTGTATAGATTTAATATATTCAATACAAATAAATTTTGAGATTGTAATTATATGCAAAGTGAATCAGACACACAAACTAAAGTATTACATGTTTTTCCTTATATGAGAATACTAAAATGTAAATAAATTAAATGCAAAATAAAAGGTAGGCAATACAAAAAATGAGATAGATCTTTTGCAAATGGAAAGATGCCAAGAGATGGAGGGAGAAAGAAGGAAACATAAAAAGAAGGTAAACAAATTAATGTTACCTACATGTACTAACTGCTCAAGTCCCAGGATGAGTGCAATCATTGTACATTATAAACATTCATTAATAAAAGTTGTCTATGCATATGTACATGTAGTATATGTATATATAATCACCAATTCAAGAAAAGGAAATAGATCTATATAGCAGAAGTTAAATATCAGAAGAACATTGTCTAGGTAAGCTTAAGAATGGAGATATGGAATGAAAAAGTCCAAAGAACAAAAGAAAACAACACTGAGTATCTTGAAAATAAAAAGTCTTCTACACAACCAGCTCACTTCCCTGGTAAGCAGCCATAGCTCGGGGAAGCAGTGGCCACCCCAGGGGGAGGAACAGCCAGCATCTCCAAGATCCACTCCATGTTGGAACTTAAAGCACTGGGAAACCAAGCAACCAGCTCACCTCCCTGATAAGCAGCAGTGAGCCTACTGGCACACGGGCTGAGTATCAAACATCCCATCCTTACCCCTTACCTCTCCCCATTAGCAAATGGTAGCCAGAGGTCTGAGCATCTCTTGGGAGGTTGACCATATGCGATACAGCAAATGCTGGGGTGGGGTGGATTTTCTTCTACCATCTCTTTGAAGGCAAATATTGTTATTACTGTTTTGTTCTGATTAATTTTGTTCCATTTAATATTCTGTTTTGATAAGTTCTATAATGTGCTGTAATTGGTTTGACTTTGCTATATCTGTTTGAAAGATAATCTTTTGTGAAGACAACGTGATATGCTATGGCACCTATTACTGTTATCTCAGTAACCTGTTGTGATGTTCTGTATCAGTTTCACTGCACTGTCTCAGTTGGCTCTGTTCTGTCTTGTTCTGCTGTATTTCACTACCTTCAAAAAAGAAAACTAAACAACAACAAAAACAATAGAACATGAGAAAACAAGGTAGCAAAATACCTCCAAAAATTCCCAACTCCACCAAAGCTGATCCATGGGGCATGGATGTGGAGAAACTCATAAACAAAACAACAGAATTATATAAGGTGATTAAAAAGGAAATAACAACAACAAAATAGATTATTAAGGTACTGAGCAAGCTGAAACATGATGTAGCTGAACAGATAATGGACTTAAAAAGCAAAAGGAGGAAAAGCAAGTGCTCTAAAGGATATAACTGCATGTATGTTTAAGTGTGTAGGATTGACAAACATATTACTGAATTTTTGTTGGATCACTGAACAGAACTGTTTGCAGCCTCACTGTTTGAATGCCCACTTTGTATGCTTTAATTTTGTAACTTGAACAACTATTTCTAAGAGGACAATATGTAATTTATCAACTAGTGATTTCTTACTGTTTATTTTTTTGAAATTCTGTATTATTTCTACCCTTTTCTCTGTTGTGTTTTGTTTTTTTCTCTCTCCAAATTTTTTTTTTAAAAACCTTCCTATATTTCTAATAATAACAATAAGGCCATTGTGAAATTTTAAGTTACTCATAGTAGGCTGAATATACTTGCTGAACTTTCTTCTGTCCTAAGACCTCAATAAAACTTATGAAATGCTAAGTATGAGGCATAAATAATAGCAAAAAGAGAATATGATAGCATATTGATAGTACAATATTGCAAATCAAACAGCATATGGATCAAGTGGTAACTAAATTATAAGACTGTTGAAATATAAGAGTAGTCAACCAACAGAGGCTAGAAATTAAGTCAAGACATAGATTTAAAGTTGCAGTATCTCCTTGAAGTTAGATACACATGAGATTGAAAGTGGATAGATTGACCAACTATATTTATGTGAACTAGAACCGTGATTCTCTTTTTTATTCAGTTGAGTCCAATACCTTTTTCTTTTCAGACATAAAACCTAGGTTACTCTCTGCAAGGAATAATCTTAGTGGTCATAAACTAATATAAAAAAGAAAGAAGAGGTGCCAATCATCACATTTTTGAGGCATATCAGTTAAATGAAAGATAAATGAATAGCAAAGAATGAAAAGGTAAAATAATAAGCAATGACAGGAGAAAAAATTATAAATATACACATACATAGAAATATGTTTTTAAAGATATAATTAAAAATTGTGTTTATGAAACAAAAGTAATCCATAAAAATAAATATTCATTATAATTTTGGTTAAAATTAACATATAAATGTGCAAATGGAACTTGTTGCTCAATGCAGGATTTAGCAACTGCTCAACTAATCTAATCTTATGATATTCTGGTCATTCTTAGAGTGTTTCACAGTACATATCTGTGTCTACTTATATCTTATTCAGATAGTCAGACCTATGATCATTTTGAGCTTCTTATTTGTACTCAGTTCTATATGTATATAACTGAGATTTATTTTTCATTATGAACTCTTCTGATTGATCAAGCAATGACAGGATGTATTCCTACAAATAAAAAAATTCCTTTTTTCTTTAAAGCAAGTGTCTTTCTGTAAGATTTGTAAGAAGTTCTAATATCAGCTAATCTGATATAAAGATTACATAACTATACATTTATTATATGCATCTTTCCTAAACGGGCCTGACTTATTATCTACTAGAAAGAGAAATTCCAGAGCCAGATATGGTGGTATAGGCCTGTAATTCCAGCACTCTGGAGTACTGAAGCATAATGATCATAAACTGAAGCCCAGCTTGGGAGTATTTAGCAACTTAGCAAGACCCTGTCTCAAATAGTGAGTTGTAACAGAAACTATATAGGAATCAAGATTAGTATATAAGAACTTTTTCAAGGATGTACACTACTCAGAGCACAAAAATATTGTTAAGAGAAGAATGGAAAGGGATAGAGTTCAAGTTTGAAAGTATCTTCATATAAAGCCTCATAGATAGTAGCACTCACTTGATCCCCTAAAGAAAAGTTGTGTAGATGTTTCATGCAGAGACCATTCTTCACATCTCTTGCACTCACACAATAGTTTATCACACATGGGTGTGCAGGGTGTGAGTAAGCCTCAGCACTTCTATGTTGCCAGCATGAGTAAAGCATGCCGAATAGCCCCAAAACAATTATGCAGAGTGGTTTCAGGTTCTAGAAGTTGAAAGCAAAATCGCATGGGAAATGTGGGAAGTTCCCAAAGAAATAGGAAATGAAGCTGAGCAAAACTTTACAGAGCATGAGTTTTGAATAATTTTCTTGTATTCTTTTTTTTTTTTTTTGATTCAACATATGCTTTTGGCCTTCAGGTATTTGGTCAGGATTAGGTCAGTTTTGATAACACACAGATGATTAAGATCAAGTTCCTGTGACTAAATATTTTGTAGTCTGTAAATGACAACACGGGATACTGTAACAGATTATGTTTAAATTCCCATCACTAAGATGAAACACCTGATTCCTTCAGCTTAAAGGGGGCAACATTTACTTGGTTTTATGTTTGCAGTAGGTTTATTTCAAAGATGACTGACTACAGTGCAGAAAAGGTGTGACAGACACTCCTGGCAGAGTAGAGTTGCTCATGCCATTGCATTTAGGAAGCAGGAAGAAAGAAAACAGCTAAAAAATAGGAATACACTCTTTCAAGTCACACACTGTGACCTGCTTCTCCTGACCAGTCTGTCTCTAAACAGCAAAGGCAACTGTGAATTTATTCACTAATGAGTATCATATCTACGTGTTTTAATCATTTTCCACACAAATGAAATTTGTAGGAAAATATTTTAGATCTTAAACATTACACAGATCATTATGCAGGTATTCTGAGAGCACAAGTAAGAAATAATAAATGCTTTTGAGAGGACTGTCAGAGAAAATTTACTTGAAGACATGCCCCTTAATTTAAGCCTTGCAGTAAAAATAAGATTATTTTATCAGGAACATTATTTTTTATTTCTTGCACTGTCCTAGTTTTCCATATTGTAACAATTTAAAGTTATGAAATCTTAACTATAACTTGTATAAAACCTGAAGCTGATTAATAACTGTGATGGAAGTTGAGAGCAAATAGATAGATAACACAATTTCATTACTTCAGTCATTATGAAAAGTCTTTAATTTTCATGGCTGTCCTGCACTGGCTTTTTTGTGTCCATATAATCTGTTTTTCATGAACTACCTTTTCTTTTCTTTCTGTTTCTTCTGCATCAGTTACTAAAGTTTAATATCCAATTCTCTTTTCTGCTTTTTGGTGTTAGTTTATCATCTTGAATTCTCTCTCTCTGTCATAGTTTTAGAAATCTTCACAATGATCAATCTTAGTGTTAGTCTTTAAAGTTAGCCCTTCCTCCATTTTCTTCTCAGTTTAGTCCCATGAACTACACTTTAAAGGAAAACACATAGAAAGCACATCAAGTGGTGCTTGGCCCATAGAATAGAAGGCTCAATGAGACATGAGAAGCACCTTCAATTACTTGAAGAGTCATTTTGCGAACGACCAATTATATTTATTTTGTTTCCACAAGGAACAGTTAGCAAAAAAGCTTGGAATTTTAAGGGGGTGTATTTTTGGATCCATGAAAGATGTAAAACCTGGATTGACCAAAAGAGCATTGAAATGGTAAAGTATGAAGAACTATCAATAAGGAAATGTCAAGCACAATTTGAATTACAATTTGTTAAGGCTGATATTTAAGGGGATTGATGAGTCAAATAAAAATATATCATTATATTTTTTAAGTTTATTGTAGCACGAAGATAACATTGTGCTATAATACCCTTAGAATTTCAATTGTACTGTCTAGTCAAGCATATCTCAAACATAATTCATCACATTCCTTTTTATGCCCATTTTTCAGATGACTTCGCATCTGCCAATAGAACTATCTCTGCGCATATTATCATGCACACTAGAAACTTCAGCGCCAGGCCGCCTCATTTTTCTGCTATATTTCTCATATCTAACTAGTTATCTAGACAGGCTTTTGTTCCTTGGTAGAGTTTCAGTCATTTTTTCTTTATTCTGTCCTTAATCATGCTTATTATTTTCAAACTTCCCTCAAACTCTATCCTAGATAAAGTTAACTCTGTCTCATACCATAATTTGGCTCCAGATTCTGTCCTTATAGTCTATTCTGGAGAATACCAGGCTTTCTTCACTCTAATAAGTAGGTATGAAATAATTATATAATTATAATGGAGTGCTCCACACCACAAATGAAGGTCTTTGAGATAATTGTTATAGATCTCTTTTGAAGTCTTGACAGATTTTTCCACACCAAATGTTCAAATTTTGCAGCATGAGGCTGTGAATATATGTTTGCCTTACTCAGTAGAGTCACTTTTGTAAGCAACTTTTCTATCTAGTCTCTTCTTGGTTACTTTATCCTGTGACCAATAATATATTCCTTTTTTAAAAAATTTTATTTAAAGAAAAAAAAACACAAAAAGGGGTAGAAACAATACAGAATTTCAGAGAAAAAAATAAACACTAAGAAATCACTAGTTGATAAATTACATATTGTCTTTTTAGACACAGTTGTTCAAGTTACAAAATTAAAGCATACAAAGTGGACCTTCAAACAGTGAGGCTGCAAACAGTTCTGTTTAATGAGCCAACAAAAACTTAGCAACATGGTTATCCTACACATCTAAACATAAATGCAGTTATATCCTTTAGAGCACTTGCTTTTCCTCATTTTGCTTTTTAAGTCCATTATCTGTTTAGTTATATCCTGTTTCAGGTTGCTCAGTGCCTTAATGACTTGTTTTGTTGTTGTTATTTACTTTTTAATCAACTTATATTATTCTGTTGCTTTGTTTTTGAGTTCCTCCTCATCCATGCCCCATGGATCAGCTTTGGTGGAGTTGGGAGTGTATTGGAGATATTTTGTTACTTTGTTATCTACCTTTTTTTTTGAAGGTAGCAAAATACAGAAGAACAAAACAGAACAAACCCATTCAAGACAGTGCAGTGAAACTGGCAGAGAACCTCACAGCAGGTCACCAGGACAACAGCAATAGGCACAATAGTACATCCCGTTCTGTTCACATTAGCTGTTTTTTCAATCAGGTAGAGGAAAATGGAAGGAAATATCGAACTTAGAAAAACAGAATATTGGATAGAGCAGTACCATTAATCAGAACTGAGCAAAACAGTGAGAAAAATATTTGCCTTCAAAGAGATGGTAGAAGGAAATCTCCCTTACTTGCCACAATACATATATTCATCCTCCCTAGAGATAGTCAGACTTCAGGCTCCCACTTGCTAACAGGGTCGGGGGAGTGGATCAATCTCTGTTACTTAACCCATGCAGGCCACCAGCTGCTAACCAGGGCGGTGAGCTGGCTGCCTGTTCTCTCAGCACCCCATGTTCCAATAGGATGCAGAGCTCAGGAAATGCCGATAGCTCTCGCCCTGGCACCGCAGTGGCTTGTAAGGCCCCCAGCCACTTACTAGGGCAGGGGGTGGGCTTCCTGTTCTCCCAGCACCCCAAGTTCTAACATGATGCAGAGCTCAGGTAATGCTGATAGTCCAGTAATTTATTTCTTCGCAGACCCTTAGTTACCCACGTCTCTTTTGGCTGCCACTCCAATAGTGAATGCCTGGTTCTAGGAAGCTAAAGAAAGAAGAAAAAATAGGTGAAGACAAGGAGATGTTGAATTGAATATGGTTCTGCGTGCAGGTGGTAACCTTCTGACAGATATCAGGCATCCTGGGGTTCATTCCACTCAAAATAAATCTGATCAAAAATAATTACACAACAAATAACTGTTCAGAATACAATATGTGTATGTGAATGTTACTGCTACACTATGCTGAAAATTTTTAAGCAAATATTCTTTAAAGGATGAGATATAGAGCAAATGGAGAGTTAATGTTTTCATGTATATATACTGAATTTTTCTGAACTTCAGATTCTCCACCTATAAATTTATTTGACAAGAGGTCATATTTATTGCATCTTCTGGAAAATGTTTAGTCTTCCATCAGACTAAAGAGAGACAAAGGAGAGAGAACAGAGAAAGAAAGGAAAACTTTATTGCAGGCATGGGAGGTCTGCCAAAGAGACACAAGCACCCTCTGAAGGGAACAATGAAAAATTTCATTTGGAATAGACAGGGGTGGAGTTAAAGGGGCTGGCAGAATGACTTATTGATAGTTGATTGGGTGAGCATTACCATGCACTCAAAAGGCGGAGGTTCAACTTTCTGGTTTTGTGAGAAGAAGGTATAAGTCAGTGGTGAAGGGAGACACTGTTCAGTGCCATGTTGACTAGCACATGGGAAAAACCTGTCATTCCTTTCTTCTGGTTGTTAAGGGATGATGTATCTCTCCCTAGCTATGTCCTGCTGAAGAGTTGCATTGCAGTAGGGGCTATGATGTGACATGGAATGCTGAGTAGCTCCCAAGTGGAGGCTGCTCCTGGGCAGTTACACCATGACTAGAAGTTCACTAGCAGTGAAAGCTTGTATCCTGGAATGGATAAACCTTGATAGGAGCTTAAAAACACAGGATGCTACAAACAGGAAAAAAAATGTGGTTATAGAACCTATGATAGGTACTACTATAGGTGCTCATGGATCAAGGGAGGGCCACCTGGAGGACCATGGGGTTGTGTTATAGCCCTTCAATCTTTTTTCTATGTTTGCTGCTGATTCTTGGAGCTTGTGAATTTGACCCTTGACTATACCTGACTGATGTACAAAGAAACAACATTCTTCCCCCAACATAGCACTGGTACACTTCTCTCCACCAACAGTCTTTGACAGAAATCCTCTAGAGGGGTAATCTGGTCTTGAAGTGAGTTTATAGTTCTTGATACTTCATAAATATAGATTTTTAAATTATAAGACAACCAAGTATAGAAGTAAACACCCATTCCAATTCCCCCAAACTCCATGCCAATAGCTGAGAAGATACCAATCCCCTGTGAGGATTGGTGCTGTGGCCCTAGATGACCTGTGGAACCCTGTGTGAGAATTAATCTGTAGTCTTTGCATTACATCAGATTTTATCTGCAGTGTCACTTTTGGGGCCACTACTGCCAACATGCAGGTGTCCTGCCATGTGGAAGGGATACTGGTCAATGCTCTCAGCCCACAGACAAGAAATTGTCCTTAAGGAGGGGACATAGGGCTGGTGATGTTTGTTGTCTCTTGTACATGGATACATGGCTCAAAAAACCCCTCCACAGGTATTGTACCAGTTTGGTCTCAGTGAAAGATACACAAGAGATTTGGGGCCATACTTGTCCTGATGCTAAAGTTAGAGACAAATCTCGGACAACTTGTGCTTGCATGCTGCGTCCTAGTCCATCCACGCCTTGTGACAAGGTCCATGGGTGGAGGAGAACTCTTCAAGGAGTCGCTTCTCCAGGAAAAGGACACCGCATATGGGAATTGGGAGCAAGGATCTTGTAATGTTTTGTACTGATAATTGTAATTTGTGTAATTCACATATATATATTTTCATGTAATACTCAATATGAAATCGAAAATAGAAACTCCAGAGGAGTTACTAGAAACCCTCTAGATAACTTTGTGAAAACTAATTGTGAAATTTTACCTTCTGTGAGTAGTATGAGAGAGTTTATACAAAAGCTTT